>JAESUZ010002676.1:0-365000 GCA_017311185.1 Proteles cristata cristata
AAGAATGGCTGAAGGGCACAGAAACTTTGAGAGTAAGAGGCTGGAAGAAGATGCCATCATCACCCCGTAATTCTGTCTTCTGCTTTGTCTCTTCTTTTGTTAAATCTTTCTAGTGGGTTCTTTGACGTCAGATACTATCTTTTTTGGCTCTAGAATTCCTGTTGGATTGTTTTTAATGGATTCCAGTTCTCTTTTGAAATTCTCCACCTTTTCATGAGTTTTCTTGATCTTTTTCCTGTTGCCTTAAGCATATTGATGACGGTTCCTTTAAAGTCCATGTCTGATGAAGAGAAGTTAAGAAAATAACCCCGTTTACAATTGCACCAAACATAATAAAGCACCTAGGAATAAACTTAACCAAAGAGATAAAAGACCTATACTCTGAAAACCTATAAAACATTGAGGAAAGAAATGGAAAGCCACAAAGAAACAGAAAGACATTCCATGCTCATGGATTGGAAGAACACATACTGTTAAAATCTCTATACTACCCAAAGCAGCGTACAGATTAAATACAATCTCTACCAAAATACCAACAGCGTTTTTCACAGAACTGGGGCAAACAATCCTAAAATGTGTATGGAACGCTACAAAAAATGGCAAAGCAACCTTGGAAAAGAAAAACCAAACCTGGAGGCATCACATATATGTGGAATATTATTCAACCACAGAAAAGAATGAAATCTTGTCATTTGTAGCGGCATGGAGGGAGCGAGAGAGTATCATGCTAAGTGAAATAGGTCCGTCAGAGAAAGACAAATGCCATATGATCTCATTCACAAATGGAATTTAAGAAATAAATGAGCAGGGGCACCTGGGTGGCTCAGTCGGTTAAGAATCCAACTTCAACTCAGGTCACGATCTCACGGTTCGTGGGTTTGAGCCCCGCATCGGGCTCTGTGCTGACAGCTCAGAGCCTGGAGCCTGTCTTCAGATTCTGTGTCTCCCTCTCTCTCTGACCCTCCCCTGCTCATGCTGTCTCTGTCTCTCTCTCAAAAATAAAAATAAAATATAAAAAAGAAAAAAGAAACAAATGAGCAAAGGGAAAAAGGAGACAGACCAAGAATCAGACTCTTAACTGTAGAGACATAGGGGGTGGGGATTAAAGAGCACACTTATCCTGAGGAGCACTAATGTATAGAATTGTCGAGTCACTATATTATACATATAAAATTAATATAACACTGTATGTGAACTAACTGGAATTAAAATGAAATACCTAATAAAAAATATAAAGCCCGTGTCTGCTCACTCCAGCACCTCAGTCAACTTTGATTCTCTTTCTGCCCATGTTTTGTCTTTGTTGCCAGTGTAGACCTACTAAAAATAACATTTTCATCAATATATGTAAACATGTGTTTAAAATGCACGTATCTTTCTAATTTAAAGTAGAAGCTGAGATTGTTGATCTGAGACCTTTCTTCTTTTCCAATTTATTATGTTTACTGCTATCAATTTCCCCTAAGTAGTACTTTTATAGAGTCCCACAAATCAAATATCGTTGTGTTTTCATTTGCTTCCAGTTCCTAAGATGTCCTAATTTCTGTTTTGATTTCTTCTTTGATCCATGGATTATTTTACAAGTGTGTTATTTAGTTTCCAATTATATAGGGATTTTCTAGAGATTCTTCTGTTGCCGATTTCTAATTTAATTCCATTGTTGTCAAAAAGCATATCTGATACGACTTGAGTCCTTTTAAATGCTTCAAGATCTGTTGTACGACTCACAGTATCATCAGTCTTGGTAAATATTCTGTGTGTGTAAACATGCAACAATCTGTATTTCTGCCCTTGTTGGGTGGAAGGTTCTGTAAACATCCATTGGGTCAAGGTAGTTGATGGTGTGGTTCAAGTTTTCGACATTCATGATGGTTTTCTGTCCAATCGCTCTCATAGGTGGTTGACAAGAGGTATGAAATCTCTGAGTGTGATCAGGTCTCTCTTCCTCAAGAGTCTATCAGATTGTGTTTCCTGTATTTCAGATGGGTTATTAGGTGTGAACAGGTTTGGGACAGTTTTGTCTTCTCGATGAAACACTTCTCATTACAAAATGAGCTTCCTCATCCTTGGTAACATTCTTCACTCTTAAATCCACTTTGTTTAATGGTAATTGGTGACTCCCGTTTTCTTTGGATTAGTATTGGCGTGGCGTACTACGCTGCCTCCCTTCACTTTTAATCTATTCATCTATCTATATATTTAAAGTGAATTTCTTATGGACAAAAGACAGTCGGCTCTTAACATTTTTATCTACTCTGACAATCTATGACTTTCAGTTGGTGTTTCAATCATTTACATTCCATTGTAGTTTTCAATCAGGTTTAAGCTTATCTTGCTGTCTTCTATTTGTTCCATCTGGTCTCTGTGCTCTTCACCCTCCTTGTCTGCCTTTTTTTGGATTACTTGTTTTTCATGATCCCATTTTATCTCTTTTGGCTTATTAGTTCTCTTTGCTGTTTTAGTGGGTGTTTTCTAGATTGTAGTATACATCTTTATCTTAACACAGTCTCCATGTAAGGATACACCATTTCACGTATCCTATAAGAAAGTTACACTAGTAATGGGGCGCCTGGGTGGCTTAGTCGGTTAAGCGTCGGACTTTCGCTTAGGTCATGATCTCGCGGTTCGTGGGTTCGAGCCCCGCGTCGGGCTCTGTGCTGACTGCCAGCTCAGAGCCTGGGCCTGTTTCAGAGTCTGTGACTCCCTCTCTCTCTGACCCTCCCCTGCTCACGCCATCTCTCTCTCCTAAAGTAAATAAAAAAATAAAAGTAAATAAGTTTTTGGGGCGCCTGGGTGGCTTGGTCGGTTAAGCGTCCGACTTTCGCTTGGGTCATGATCTCGCGGTTCGTGGGTTCGAGCCCCGCGTCGGGCTCTGTGCTGACTGCCAGCTCAGAGCCTGGAGCCTGTTTCAGTCGGTGACTCCTCTCTCTCTGACCCACCCCTGCTCACGCTGTCTCTCTCTCTCTCCTAGAAATAAATAAAACATTAAAAAAAAAAAAGAAACTTACACTAGTAAGCTTCCATTTCTCTACTCATGACCTTTGTACTACTCTCGTCATCCATTTTGTCTTCTACAAATGGATAAAGCCAACAATATGCTGTTATTATGTGTCTTCACAAAAGATTTCCATCACCATTTAAACTTTACATATTTGCTGATGTGGCTGCCCTCCAGGTATCCTTTAGTGGATCTGCATTTCTGAAGGGCGCCATTTTCCCCGCTTGGCATGTCCAGTAACATCTCCTGTGGTGCCCGTGAGCTGCTCACCAACTTTCCCAGGTTCTGTACTTCTGAAAAGTTCTTTATTTCACCCTCATTGTTGAAAGATATTTTACTAGATATAAGATGGTGTATTTTTTTTCTTTCAGCATTTTGAAGATGTTGCCTCCCTGTCTCTTGCTTTGATAGTTTTTGATGAGAAATCTCCTGTCATTTTAGCTTTGTTCTTCAGTACATAACAAGTCTTCTTTTCTCTGGATGCTTTTAAGATGTTCTATCACGACTTTAGAGCAATTTGATTATGATGTGTTAAAGGTGGTTTTAGTCAGGTTTCTTATATTTGGAATTCACTGGGTTCTTGACAATGTGAGTTTATACTTCTCATCAAATTTTAAGCACCTCTAGCTATTATTTCTTCAAACATTATTTATGTCCCCTTACATTCTCCTCTCCTTCCAGGACTCCAAGTACCTACCCATAGCTCACTGATTCTATTTTCAGTTTTTAATTCTCTTTTCTCTCTGTGTTCCATTTTAGTTTTTCTTTGTTGTGACTTCAGGTCTCCTAATCTTTTCTTCCAGTGTCCGGAAGTCTGGTGACACTGTTCATCTCACAGATTGCTGTTTCAGCTACGGAAGGTTGACTTGGGCCATCAACATCTTCCATGATTCTACTTGACTTTTTGAGCATATTGTAATAACACTTATAATAATTGCTTTAATGGCCTTGTCTGCTAATCCTAAAATTGGTGTCAGATCCGGGCTGGTTTCAAGGGATTGACTGCTCTCATCATTATGGGTTACATGTTTCTGGTTCTCTGCATGCCTGGTAACTCTTGCTTGGGTGAAATGTGTTTGTGAATTTTACCTAGTTGGGTGTTGGCTAATTTTGTCTTCCTATGAATATTCTTGAGCTTTGTTCAGAGGCACTGTTAATGTCCTCAGAAACAGTATGGTCCTTTGAGGTCTTCCTGTGAAGATACGTTAGGTTGACCAGAGCAGTGCTTGGTCTAGAAGTAATTATTTCCCACTACTGAGGGCAAACCCTTCTGTGCGTTCTACCTAACGGTGCATCAGTGATGCATCAGTGAAGTTTTCCAGCAGAGTGGCTGGAGCAGGCTCTAGTCACAGTCCTGTGTGAGCACTGAGGATGATTATCTCTAGCCTTTGGGTGGTCCTTTCCCCCGCTCAGGTCACCACTTCACAGGGGTGCACCGACCACTACCAGGCTGGACCCTCCAGGGTGGGGAAGGGGGCTATCCATGTGCATTCGTGAGGTTCTGTCCCAGTGCAGCCCCCTCCCGTCGGGCCCTCTGTCCGGTCGTGTGCCCTGTGCTCCTCAGGCCCTTAGCTCCATCCTCTCTATCCAGAAGCTGCCAAGGCAGGACACTGGGTCAGTGACAGAGCTTTACCCCACGTATTTCTCATCTCTCAGGAATCATTACTTTTTGTTGCCTGGTTCTCTGTGTCTCGAAAGCCATTGCTTCATATATTTTGTTCACTCTTTTGCTGATTCAGACAATAGGACATATCTGATCCCTGTTATTCCATGTTGGTGGCCAGCAGAAGTCTCTACCCAGTCATATATAATAGAATTCTCAATACACTTAGGTTCAAATATGCTAGTAATTACTGGCTTGTTTGGGTTTTTGAATAAGTGCTTTATGCTCTCCCATTCGATCTATATTCCTTTCGCTCTCTTTAACTATCTGCTTTTGAATGAATTATTTTTTATTATTCCATGTTTTACTCCATGAGCTTAGAAGTTATGCAGCTTTTAGTATTCTTTTCATAGTTACTCTAGAGATTATAACATGCTTCCTGAACTCATCAACGTCTAACATCAAATGATACCTTTATGAAGAATGCAAAACTCCCAGAATGTTTTAACTCTACCCACCGCCTCACAAATCACAGATCGCTGCCACCACACATTTTCATCCTATCGTACATTTAACCCAACACGATGCCATTGCTGTTACAGCCTATCGACACCTACTAAGAGTCACTGAGACATTTACTGTTTGCTGTACTTTATACCTTCCTACATTTCTCTTCTTCCTGAGACCAGCTTTTTGCCCGAAGAATACCTCTTAGTATTTTCTTCTGTGTTGTTCTCCTTATGCCAAGCTCTCTCTGTTTTTCTGTCTGAAAATGTCTTTATTTTACCTTCAGTCTTGAAGGGTATTTTCTCTGCATGCAAAATCCTCGTTCAACAGCTATCTGTCTTGTAGCCCTTTAAAGATACCATTCTGATGCCCCGAGTTCCTTTATTTATGCTGAAAATCAGCTGTCAGCCTAAGGGAAAGAGATGACACCCCTTTGCTTTGGATGGAGACCACCAGCTTGGTGGGAGGTGAGGAGGGGTACTAGCATTCCGGCCTTTGGGGGCAGGGAAGCAAAATTCACCCTTGAATCATCTTTCCGCTCTAACCCTGGATGAAGGCAACCATAGAGTTCTGGTGCCCCCTGGTGCCTGGCGGAAGCGAACCTCAATCACAGGGAGGAAGACCCTCCGGCGTCTGGAAGTTTCTCTAATGTGGTAAATACACATTCCATCCCACGATGTCAAGACAGGGGTGTGGAAGTACAACAGAAAATGGCAACAGGCCACGGGCATCCGGATATTGACATCCTCATCAACTGGCAGCCACATCTCGAAATAAGTATGTGTTCATTGTTTAGGCAGATAAAAGGCAAAGCTGAGAATTTTGGCAGAGATCCGGAAAGTGTAAAAAGAAAGAAACAGAATTGTATCACATGCCTCTTAAGGTCGTGAGCAGTCTCTCGGCCGCCCCTGTCCCAGAGCACTTGGCTGTTTGTTCTGCGTCAGCTGTCACTGTGGTAACTGGCCCCCCACCCCCACCCCCAGGCCGCTCCATGCAGGGCACCTTACCATCACTGCACGTCAAGCCCACCCTGGGCCCCACTTGGTGCTAACCCCAGGTCTTCCTGGCCTCCACCGCAGCATGAAAAGCTCCAGGACTCGCTCGTTTGTGCAAAAGCAGGGGAGTTAATCTTCCATGGCGTGAACCATTGACGAATGGGATTTGGGCACCGGCTTGTAAGTAGACGACTCCCCACTCTTCCTCCTGGACGGAACGCGCCAATACTCAGCCTCTTGGAAGACGCCGCTGTGAGATGGAAGGAACAGCCAACTAATCTTCCAGCCTGTGTCCACCGTGCCCCGGGTCACCCCTGACTGCCTCTCTCTCTCCAATACAGCGGTAGCTCAGAGCCTGCGCGTCGCTTCTCCCTTCCTAGGCGCGAGTGTCCCGGGGCTGCCGTAACAACGTACCATAAAATGGGTGGCTGAAAACAACAGAAACATCTTGTCTTGCGCTTCTGGAGCCAGGAGTCCAAATCCAAGGGTCGCCCAGGCTGCGCTGCCTTCAGAGGCTCCAGGGGAGAACACTTCCTTTGCTTCTTCCAGCTTCTGGCGGCCCCGGCATTCCAGGCTTGTGGCAGCCACCCCCCAACATCTGCCCCCCCTCCCCGGGGCCTCCCGTGCCTCCTTGTGTTGTTGTGTGTGTAGCTGTGAGTCTCTGGGTCTGAATTCCCCTTTTAATGTTTTTATTTTTTTATTTCTAGGAGAGAGAGAGAGAGAGAGAGACAGCGTGAGCAGGGGAGGGTCAGAGAGAGAGGGAGTCACAGACTGAAACAGGCTCCAGGCTCCGAGCTGGCAGTCAGCACAGAGCCCGACGCGGCTCGAACCCACGAACCGCGAGATCATGACCTAAGCGAAAGTCGGACGCTTAACCAACTGAGCCACCCAGGCGCCCCAATGAATTCCCCTTTTAGAAGGGCGCCATTCTTACTGGATTAGAGCTCACCATGCTGACCTCATCTTAACTTGATTCGGTCCGTAAAGACCCTATTTCAAAATAGGGTCTCATTCTGAGGTGCCAGGAGATAGGATTTCAACGTAGTACCTGGGGCGGGGGGGAGGTGGGGTACTATTCAAGTCATATCACCAGGGAATCCTGGCTATGATCCAAATAAATAAACAAAAATTTCATTAACTAAATGATAATGAAATAACTGAAATCACAAACTCAGGTGGTGAGTTCACTAGCAAATTTTATTATCTGGAAGAGAATATCCAGAATAAAGCACAAAGGAGGAGACCGGGTGGCTCAGTCAGGTAAGCATCCGACTCTTAATGCCGAGTCAGGTCATGATCTCACAGCTCTTGATATCAAGCCCCGCATCGGGATCTGAGCTGACAGCACAGAGCCTGCTTGAGAGTCTCGCTGTCCCTTCTCTCTGCCTCTCCCCTGCTTGAGCTCTCTCTGTCAAAATAAATAAATAAACATCAGAAACAAAAAAAAAAACAGAATTAAGCACTAGGAAAGAAAAGAGTGAAGGAAAAAGAAAACAAACAAAAGAGATTCTAAAATCTCACTGCTCCTGTTCAACACGGTACTGGCAGTCCTCACCAGAGCAATTAAGCAAGAAAAAGACATAAAACCATCCAAATCAGAAAGGAAAAAGTCAGATTATCTGTTTGCAGTTGACATGATGCTATGTGCAGAAATACTAATGACACCACACACCACACACACATGCGCACGTGCACACACACACACACACACACACACACACACACACACTCAGTTCCGGGAGAACTAATCTACAGATGCAGTAAAATTGAAGAACAGAGAAATCCACACACAAAAATCAGATGTGTTTCTATAGACTAACAGTGAACCATCCAAAAAGTAAATTAAGGAAATAATGCCATTTAAAATAACACCAAAAAGAATAAAGTATTTAGGGGGGCGCCTCGGTGGCTTAGTCGGTTGAGCGTCTGACTTTCGCTTAGGTCTTAGCCCCGCGTCGGGCTCTGTGCTGACTGCCAGCTCAGAGCCTGGAGCCTGTTTCAGTCTGTGACTCCCTCTCTCTCTGACCCTCCCCTGCTCACGTTGTCTCTCTCTCCTAGAAATAAATAAAAAACATTAAAAAAAAAAAAAGAATAAAGTATTTAGGAAAAAATTTAGTCAAGGAGGTGAGAGACTTAGACACTGAAAACTATAAGAAAATTAAAGGAAACAGAAATAATGTTCATGGGGGAGCACCCGGGGGACTCAGTCGGTTAAGCGTCCGACTTCAGCTCGGGTCATGATCTCATGGTTCATGAGTTCGAGCCCTGCATCAGGCTCTGTGCTGACAGCTCGGAGCCTGGAGCCTGCTTCAGAGTCTATGTCTCCTCCTCTCTCTCCCCCTCCCCTGCTTGCACTCTGTATCTCTCTCTGAAAAATATATAAACTTAAATTAAAAAAAAAGAAGAAGAAAGAAAGAAAGAATGTTTATGGATTTGAAGAATTTCTATTACCAAAGCAGATTTGATGCGGTCTTTATCAACATCCCAAAAGCCATTTTTCCTGAAATTAAAAAAAAAAAATCTTATAATTCCTGTCAGATCACAAAGAACCCTGAATGGCTAAAGTGATCTGCAGAGAGAACAAAGGTGAAGGCACCACACTTTCTGACTTCAAAAGATACGAGCACTATACAGTGATGAAAACGGTACGGTACCGGCATAAAAACAGACATAGAGACCAATGGATCAGAACAGAGAGGCCAGACGCAAACCCACACCTGAGCCGGTCAGCTGATCCTCAACAAGAGTGTCAACAACACACAGTGCGGGGAGCACAGCCTCTTCAACAAACGGTGCTGGGAAAACTGAGAGCCACACGCAAAAGAATGAAATTGGACCCTCATCTGGCACCACACACAAAATTCAACACAAAAATCAACTCAAAATGGGTTAAAGATTTACATTTAAGACCCAGAACTGTAAACCTCCTAGAAGAAAATATAGGGGAAACTTAATGACCTTGATCTTGGCAATGGTTTCTTGACACAACACCAAAAGCACAGACCACAAAAGCACAAATCAACAAGCGGACGACATCAAGCTAAAAGCTTCTGACTGTCCAAGGGAACTATCAACAGAGTGAAAAGGAAACCCAAGGAAACCCATGGGATGGGAGAAGATATTTGCAAACTGTATCTCTGAGAAGGAGCTAATATTCAAAATATATGGAGAACTCCTCCAGCCCAACAGCAAAAAATCAAACAACCCGATTAAAAAGTGGGCAAAGGATTTGAATAGATATTTTTCCGAGAAAATATACAAATGGCCAAGAGGTATGTGAAAAGATGTCCCATGTCACTCATCACCAGGGAGACACCAGTCAAAACTGTAGCCTCACTTCACACCTTTTAGGATGGTTATTATGAACTAGAAGGAGGAGGAGAAAGTGAACGAAGGGGGAGGAGAAGGGGAAGAAAAGTCCTGGCAAGGAAGTGGAGACATTGCAACCCTTGTACACTATCAAGGATGTAAAATGGTGTTGCTACTATGGAAGACAGTATAGCGTGTCCTCCAAAATTTGAAAACTGAGCTACTGTATGACCCAGCAATCCCGTTCCTGGGCCTCCATCTACAGGAAGTGAAATCAGCGCTGTCTACACTCCATGTTCCCTGCAACGCGATCCACAACAGCCAAGAAATGGCACCAACTGAAACGTCCTGGGACGAATGAACGGATAAAGAAAACGTGTCATATGCCTACCTTGGAATATTATTTAGCCTTAAAAAAAGACTTTGTCCTTTGTGACAACACGGGTGAGGCCGGAAGACATGATGCCGAGTGAAACAAGCCAGACACCGTACAGACGCCCCAGGAGCCTGCGTAGATGAGGATCTAAAGTAGTCGAACTCACAGAAACAGAGTTTAGAGTTTAGAACGGTGGTTACGGGGCACCGGGTGGGGGAGGGAGACGGAGATAGGGAGGTGCTGCTCAGCAGGTAGAGTTTTAGTTACAGCCCTCTGTCCCCATTCAAACCGAGCACCTACACACGCACTGGCCGGCAGAGTTGGCTCTGGGTTGGAAAGGCCGCGCGTCTCCCTCTCTTGCTAACTAGTGTCCCCTGTGGCCTGGGAAATAAAGTGGCAGCCCCTCCAGAGGGGGGACCTGTAGCGCCTGAGAGACAGCAGACATCCTGCGTCCGTGAAGGAGCCAGCGGGAGAGACAGAAACCAGGGTCCGGACATCTGGGTGCTGGATCAAGCCGCACCTGCGGTCGGTGCCCGAAGCTGCAGAATCCCTTGATTAAATGCCTTTGAGTTGGTTTTTGTCACAGCAGAAATCGTCCCAAACCCATACTGAAACACAGACTGCAGGAGGGCAGGACCTGGTCCGTCCTGGTCGCCGTCGCCCTGTAACCCAGCACCTACACGGGAGGTGAGCAGAGGAGGCAGAGGTGAGGGGGGTGGGGTGCAGCGCCACCAGGGAGCCCTGACGGATGGGACCGTGAGGCCGGGCCCCATCTCCAGCCCCTCCCAGTTCCCAGACAGCGGCCTGGTAACAGAGTCTTCCAGACACCTCCCCGCAGTGGAGCCCAAGTCAGAATGTGCATCTGATCACGATGCCTCAGGTCGCCTGCCTGAGCGTCCGAGGCTCTGCCACAATTTCACAGCCAGCAGAACAGCGTTCTTTGCCCAGAGAGGCTGCTGAGCTTCCCTTCCTCCCCAGGCTGGGCTCCGCGGCCTCTGCTGGGACCCCGCTCATCCGCCCTGGGCTCCACCGCTGGCCCAGGTGTGGGGGGGGAGGGTGGAGCTGGTCCGGGGTGCTCTCAGGAAGCTCCCTTCCCTGACCTACTGCGCCCTGAGCTGTAGCCCCAACACTTCTGGCTGACACAGCAGAGGCCCACCCTGGCTGGCCTCCCGGAGCAGGGGCGCAGGGGGCGGGGCCCACTGGGGTCCAGGGCCGTGCCTGGCCCCACCCTGCCTGCACCCTTCTCCCCTCGGCCAGTTCAGGCCCCAGCAGCCCTGCCTCCCGGTGGGTCCCTGGCCCCTGCTCTCTTCCCACTGCGGGCTGTCGTGCTCTGGGCTGCCGAGGAAGCGTCCCCCTGGCCCCCCTCTCCCCTGCTCTGAAACCCTCAGTGGCTCCCACTGCCCCAGGATAGGGACACCGGCTTGTCAGCCTGCACCCTGCAGCCTCGAGCCCTGACCTAGGCCACGGCCCAACCCCCTCCTCTCCCGTCCCTGTGGGAAGCGCAGCATGGACCCCTCGGGGCGGCGGTGAGCTCACACCTTCCGGGCAGCACGGGGACTGTGGGGCCCTCTGAGGGCCACGTGCCCAGCCCCGGGTTCAGGGGAGCCACCTGCAGGTGACCTGGGGGCTGCAGCTTCTCCCCCCACAGGTCGGCCCTTTGTTTTACATCTTCAACCCTCCCTTTAAAAAAAATTGTTTTTGAATGCTTATTTATTTTTGAGAGAGAGAGAGAGAGAGAAAACAAGCAGGGGAGGGGCAGAGAAAGGGGGAGACACAGAATCGGAAGCAGCTCCAGGCTCTGAGCTGTCAGCACAGAGCCCATCTCGGGGCTTGAACCCACGAACAGCAAGATCATGACTTGAGCCGAAGTCGGTCACTCAACCGACTAAGCCACCCAGGTGCCCCATTTTTAGCCCCTTTTACGGGCAGCTCTCCTGGGGGGGCCACACATTCAGGCTGCCACGTGCAGAGCTGGGTGGGGAGGAGACAAACCAGCACGTGCCGCCACGGGCATCTCTGGGGAGATTTCTAGGGGGTCCCTGGCCCCTGGGCAAGAGAAGGCAGTGGGATTTGGGGCCCACGGTCAGTTCCCGAGCACTGGGATTTGGCCCGTACATCCAGAGGGTGGTTTGCGGGGGGAGGATGACCCCGGGAAGATGGTCCCAGCTCCCCCCGAGGGGAAGCAAAGGGCATGTGGGCTCCCCTCCCCTGCCGTGAGGACCCAGTGAGTGGGAGGTTGGGGTCTTGAGCTGGGACCAAGGGACAGATTCCTGAAAGGTCCCAGGTGCCCCCAGGGACTGGCCACTGTCACCAGTGAGGCATCTCTCAGCACTGTGGTCACCCCCAGCACTGTGGTCTGCCCCATCCAGGGGCAGAAGAGGGACGTGTCAGCCCCTGAGGAGTGGGCGCCTTACTCGGGCCAACCCAGACACAGGTACGCTGTGGGGAGACCACCAGCCGCCCCCTGGGGCTCCCAATCCTAACCCTGGGCCCTGGCCTCTCTCTGCTCCCCGGTGAGCCCTGGATCGCCAGCTTCGGCTGGGATTCTTGAAGCTCTTCTCTGCCCTCCCTCATCTCAGGATTTGGTCTCTCCTTCAGCCACAGTGAAGTGGCCGCTGTCTGATCTCCCTGGGACCCTACAGTTCAGCCTAGACACCCCCTCTCCCCGCCCCTTGAGCAGGATCTGGAGGTCAGGAATGGAGAGCCCTGGCTGCCTTCAGCCTGGAGGTGGCTGGGATTTATACAGGAGACATGACCGCAGCAGACTGGGTGGGGTGGGGGTGGGGAAGACAGACTAGGGGAAGGGGTGCCCAGGGAACTTGTAAGTGTGGGGGGAACAGGACACCCCCACTGACAACTTCCGGAAGCCAGACACTGGACTGGGTGCTGGGAGCCCTGTGGGGGAGCGTCATCCGGGAAGGAAGGACAGACTGAGACCCAGACCCTCCATAAGGTCAGATGGTCAGATCAGGGAGGTCACCCAGGAGGCGGCGGCACCCTAGCCAGTTGCAGGATGGGCGAGATCTGGCCCTCTCCGCATCCCAGAGACATTGCTGTCGGTTCCAGTCGACAGCAGTAAAGTGAATCTCGCAATAAAGTGAGTCGCATGAACTATTTGGGTTTCCAGTGCATATAAATGTTATGTTCACACTGCATTGAAGTCTATTGAGTGTGTAAGAGGATTATGTCTAAAGAAGCAACGCACATGCCTTAATTTAAAAATACATCATTGCTAAAATGCTAACCATCATCCGAGCCCTCAGCCAGTCAGCATCTTTTGCTGGTGGAGGGCCTGCCTCGATGGTGCTGGCTGCCGGCCGGGCAGGTGGGGGCTGGAGGCTGGGGAGGCCGTGGTGACTTTTTTTTTTTTAACTTTTTGAAATGTGTTTATTTCTTTCTGAGAGAGAGAGAGAGAGAGAGAGAGAGAACGAGCAGAGGAGCGGCAGAGAGAGGAGGAGATACAGAATCCAAAGCAGGCTCCACGCTCTGAGCTGTCAGCACAGAGCTTGATGCGGAGCTCGAACCCATGAACTGTGAGATCATGACCTGAGCTGATCATGACCCGGTGCTTAACCGACTGAGCCACCCAGGCGCCCTGACCATGGTAACTTCTGAACAGAAGACGACAATGACGTCCGCCGCGGGGTGAACTCCGTCTTCAGGAACGACTTCTCTGCGGCCTGCGGTGCCCTGACAGCATTGTGCCCACAACAGAACCGCTCTGAACACAGGCGTCCATCCTCTCAGGCCCCGCAGCCGCGGGATCGGCTCAGTGTGTGTGACAGTCTGCGTCCCCTGTCGTCATGTCAACGACCTTCGCGGCGTCTCCACCCACAGCGGATTCCATCTCAAGGGTCCACGTGCTGTGCTCGCCCGTCAGAAGCAGCGCCTCACCCTCCCCAGCTCGGTCGTGAGCTTGTAGCACTTCGGTCACGTGCCCAGGCCCCTTTCCGGTCCGCACTGCTTCCCCCGCGTCTGCAGTGACTTCCTCCCCTGAGTCGGGAGCCCCTCGCCGTCACGCAATGCCCTCCAGCCTCCAGGCCCCTGTTCGTATTTTGAGCTCTTCCCGTGAACCACGGATGTTCTTAATGGCATCTAGGTTGGTGAGTCCTTTCCAGAAGGTTTTCAGTGGACTGTGCCCGGATCCGTCAAGGAATCACTGCCTACGGAGGCTACAGCCTTACAACATGCGTTTCTTAAATACTAAGACTCAAGAGTCAAAGTGGCTGCTCGCTCCAGGGGCTTAGGACGGACGTTGGGCCAGTGGGACGAACACGTGACTCTCTTCGTCCGTCTCCATCGGACCCTTGGGCACCCGGTGCACCGTCAATGAGCAGTCACGTTTTGGAAGAAATCTTTTGTTCTGAGCAGCAGGTCTCAACAGGGGGCTTCAGATATTCAGCAAAGGTGCTGTGAGCAGGCGTCCTGTCGTCCAGGCCTCGCTGGCCCGCTTATAGAGCGGCCGGTGGGGGAGCCGTCAGCGCCCACGGCGTTTCTCAAGGTCACCATCTCATACGGTGGGGCTCGCGGGGGCCCGAAACAATCACAGCAGTAACGCCGAAGATCGCTGGCCACAGATCACCGTGATGGGGAAAACAGTCAAGAAAAAGTTTGAAATACTGGGAGAATCAGCAAAACGTGACACAGAGACACAAAGTGAGCCGATGTGGTTGGGAAAATGGTGCCGATGGACCTGCTTGATGTGGGGTCGTCACAGCCTTTTGATTTGTTAAAACCACAGCATCTGCAAAGCCAGTGAGGGGAGGGTGGCTGTGTTACCTTTGTCCCCGTGGCTGTTGACCACGCACCAGGCCACGCCTTCCTCTGAGATGCTGTAGACAGCCCCCTGACGACACTTCGGGGACACTTGCAGGTAGAGGTCAGTGATGGAGGGAGAGGGAGCGCACTCAGCCTCCAGCCCCCGAGGGACAGCGGCTTCCAGAACAACCCAGCCCCTCCCCCACTAGCAGTGCAGGGCAGGGTCTCTGAGAGCTTCCCCACGGCAACAAAACTGACCACGCTGCAAATACCGGATAAGACACTCATCCCGCCACCCGCCCCGGCGTGCAAAAGTGGCAGGCGAGAGACGAGAGGCAGGTTCTCTTTGTCTCTGTCCTCGGTTGCCTTTGGCCCGACAGATTCTCTGCGCGGCCGTGATAGGGCCCGGCCTGCAGTGGACGCCAGTCGTGCGGTGCGAAGGGCCCTAATGCAGGCTTCGGAGCATCACGGCGCAGGAGGCAGCCCCGGCCTCCCCAGCACGGACTGCTGGCCCCGCGGTCAGAGCCTGACCCCTGGCCCGTGCACTTGACCTCTCCAGCCGCCGCCTCCTCCATGGAATGGAGGCTACTTACTGCTGACAGTAATGAGGGAAACCCCTTCGTGTGAAGCACAGGGCAGGGCTGGGAAATATCGGCCATTACTCCACACACGCGCACGCTCACACACACACACACACACACACACACGGGGGCGCGTGCAGGACCCTCACGTCAGGCCCTTTACCCACCTGCCCTCCCAGCTCAGCTGCCGCAGAGACCAGCTTTCTTAATCAGCCCCTTGAGGGTCCCAGGGCATCGGGTGCAGGCGCTGGTTCTGCCACGTCCAGGACGGGGCGGGAGGGAAGACACCTCTCCAGCCGAACCCTCCTCTTTCCTGAGGAGGCGGCCACTTGCAGGGGTCAAGGGGCTGAAATGAGGGAAGTGGGGCACACGGACCGCGGAGGCCGGTGGCGCCAAGGCCGCGCGTGCAAAATTACCCACCTGCGCGCAATCTCAGGTGTAATTCCAGGCCTTCACCACCAGGTGGCGGACGATGATCGTCTTTGCTTTCGGCCCGCAGAACAGGTGTGTATCGACGCTCCCCCGCAGGAGAGGACAGACCCGCTAACTGATCTTTCCGCACGTGCCAGACACCAGGGCGAGCGCGTTTCCTTATTGACTCAGGCCTCACAAACACCCTACGAGGTGTTCCTCGTGGCCATTTTACAGATGAGGCATCCAAGGCTGAGAGCCTGAGGAACCTGCCTGAGGTCACACAGCAGGGACTCACGGGAGCAGGGCCAAACCCAGGCCTCGCCGCCCCAGCCTGCACTCTGCACCCCTGGGAACTCTGGACAACTCCCCAGTCTCCCATTTGCCCTCTATGATTTCTCGAGCGTTCAAGTTCGTGTTCTAGCGCATTCTCTCCCTAAGATGCCAAACAGTGGCTTGCAATGCTGGGGGCAAGCTTCGTGCTCCAGAGGTAGGACCACTGTGCTCTCCTGGCTCCCTGTCCCCTCCTCCCTCCTCCCTCCTCCCTCCTCCCTTCCTCCCCCTCCCTCCTCCTGGCCAGTGCTTGCGGCTCCTGGGCTGGGGAGGCGGGGGGCAGGCAGTCTCAGACACGGGGCAGACATGGGGCAGCAGCAGCAAAGGTCATTTTGGGGACCTGTGCGTGGTTCCGGGAAGCTGGCATGGGGTGTGGCCAGTGCCCAGGAGGGTGGGCCCCCCAGGAAGCCACAGGGAGGAGTTTGGGGGTGCCCTGCAGCCACTCGCGTTTCCAGGGACTTCACAGACCAGTCCGTAAGCACAGCCATTATGCAAACTTACAGTTAGACTGCATTAAAGAGAGAGGTAATAAACACTCAAAATTTATCACCTTCTTAATGTTTCACTACCCCTCACTGCGGCCTCTGCTCATCTGTAGGGCCGGGAGGGGACAGCGCGGGGCAGCCAGGTTCAGCCAGGGGCGGGGGCTTGCTCTGTGAGAAGCCGCGGGCGGACACCCACCCCTCAGACGGGGTCCTCTCCTGCCGCCAGAGCAGTGTGACGGCTGCTCGACCTCCACGTGACACACACGGGTCCCAGTCCGCTCTAGGGTCTGTCTGCTGCTTCCCTACCCCGGCCGGCAGCCTGGGAAGGGGGCCCTGGGCCACGGCCCCCCCCACCCCCCGCCTCGGGGCATCGGCACCCACATTTGGAGGAAGTCACTGAGAGGTCAGCAAACGCTTCCTCTTGCTACCCAGACGGAGGCCGCTCCGCCGGTGGGTGTGGGAGGCTAGGTCTCCGCCCCCCAGGACACCAGTCAGGCGCCACGCAGGCAGGGCGCCCCACCCCCGCCCGCATCCAGAGTTCCACCTTCCACCGCTTGACCACCCGTGACTCCTCTCTCAGCCTCAGCTTCCTCCTATCAAATGTAAGAGTGTGGTTTTCACATTTGTATTCTCTAGCCTGTTTTTGTTTTTGTTTGTTTTTTTTTGCCAGACAGCATTATCAGGAATTTTGAGGCACACGGGGTGGCATGTGGCGGTACGTGGCTGGGGGACCCCACAGTGCCTGGGTCCTGCTCCTCGGCCATCCTGGGTATTCCCGGGAAGAGGTCCTTGGGAACAAGAACAAACCAGGACACGAGAGCTGTGGGTCCCTGGTGGCCAGTGTCTGCAGGGCCGTCCGGAGAGACTGAGGGGAGGGTCTGCTCAGGCCAAGCACGTGCTGGCCTAGGATCTGGGGGTGGCCACCGTGTGGAACTGAAGGAACAGCAAGGCCAGTGAGGGGCATTTCCTTTCCCACCTGCCTCGTGGAGGCCAGACGTGGCCCCTTAAAGAGAGAGCAGAGATGGGGGAGGGGGTGGCCCCTTCTCGACTTTTGTCAGGTTTATTTTTGGACCTTCTTTTTTAAGAGAGAGAAATAATGGGGGGGGGGGGGCAGAGAGAGAGGGAGAGAGAGATTTCCAAGCAGTCTCCATACTCAGTGCAAAGCCCAACACGGGGCTTGATCCCACGACCTTGGGATCATGAGTGAGCAGAATCCCTCTACGTCCTTTCATGGTTTGATGGCTCATTTCTTCTTAGCGCTGAGCAGCGTTCCCTTGTCTAGATG
This sequence comes from Proteles cristata cristata, assembly GCA_017311185.1. Classification (NCBI taxonomy): domain Eukaryota; kingdom Metazoa; phylum Chordata; class Mammalia; order Carnivora; family Hyaenidae; genus Proteles; species Proteles cristata. Next base: position 17,642 of record JAESUZ010002676.1, read on the forward strand.
GACCACAATTTATTTATCCATTCACTTGCTGAAGGACATCTTGGTTGCTTCTAAGTGAGCAATTATGAATAAAGCTATTATAAAAATCTGGTGCAGATTTCGTATGGACGTAAGTTTTCAACTCCTCTGGGTAAATACCAAGGAGCGCAATGGCCGGATCTAACGTGAGAGTATGTTTGGTTTTATGAGAAACCACCCGAGTGCCTTCCAGAGTGGCTGCACCGTTTCGCATTCCCACCAGCGATGGAGAGCACGCCCCTCACCAGCACCCAGTGTTCTCAGTGTTCTGGATCTCAGCCAGTCTAATGGGTGCATGGTGCTGTCTCACTGTTCTTGTAATCTGCATCCCGAGAGGACATTGGATATAGGACTTTTCATACATTTATCTGCCATCTGTATATCTTCTTTGATAAAGTGTCTGTTAAGATCTCTGGGCCATTTTTTTTTTAATTGGATTGTTTGGGGGGTTTTTTATTGTTGAGTTTTAAGACTTCTTTTGTATTTCAAATAATCCTCTATCAGATGTGTCTTTTGCAAATATTTCCCCCCAGATTGTGGTTGTCTTTTTGATCTCTTGACAGTGTCTTTCACAGCGCAGAAGTTTTTAGTTTTAATGAATCCAGCCAATCAATGATTTCTTTCATGGATCAAGCCTTTGATATTATATCCAAAGTGTGATCAAACCCGAGATCATCTAGATTTTCTCCCATGCTATCTTCTAGTTTTATAGTTTTGCATTTTACATTTTGGTTCATGATGCATTTTGAGTTAAATTTTGGAGAGTGTATGGTCTGTGTCTAGATTCATTTTTACCCATGTGGATGTCAATTGTTCTGGTACTATTTGTTGAAGACACTATCTTTGCTCCATTATATTGACTTTGCTGCTTTGTCAAAGATTAGTCCACTAACATGAGAATCTATTGCTGGGCTCTCTATTCTGTTCTTTTGATCTATTTGTCCATTCTTTTGCCAATACCACATTGTCTTGATTACTGTAGCTTTATGGAAACTCCTGACATCAGATGGTGTCAGTCCCCAACTCTGTTCTCTTTTGATATTCTGTTGACTATTCTGAGTCTTTTGTCTCTCCATAGAAACTTTAGAATCAGTTTTTCAATATACACAAAATACACCTGCATTGAATCTGTACTTCAAGTTAAGAAGAATTGACCGCTTGACAATATTGAATCCTCCTATCTATGAACATGGACTATCTCTCCATTTATTTAGTTCTTTTTTTATTTCTTTCATCAGAGTTCTGCTGTTTTCCTCATATAGGTCTTGTATGTATTTTGTTAGTTATAAACTTAAGTATTTCATTTTGGGGAAGGTGCTAATGTAAATAGCATTATGCTTTTACCTTCAAATTCACTGTTGGCATATAGGAAAGCAGTTGACATTTGTGTATTAATCCTATATCCTACAACCTTGCTGTAATTGTTTACTAGTTCCATTTTTTGTCAATTTTTTCATATATTCTATATAGACAGCCATGTCATCAGTGAACAAAGACAGCTTTATCTCTTCCTTCCCAATCTATACCCCTTTCATTTCCTTTTCTTGTCTAACTGCATCAGCCATGACTTCTAGTACTCTATTGAAAACGAATGGTAAGAAGGGAAATGGGAAACCTCCTAGCTTCTCACCTTTAAGTATGATATTGGCTCTAGGTTTTTTGTAGACCTTCTTTATCAAGTTGAGGAAGTTATTTCTCCATTCCTTATTTACTGAGAGTTTTTATAAAGAATGTGTGTTGGATGGGGCGCCTGGGTGGCTCAGTTGGTTAAGCGACGGACTTCGGTTCAGGTCATGATCTCATGGTTCATGGGTTTGAGCCCCATGTCGGGCTCTGTGCTGACAACTCACAGCCTAGAGCCTGTCTTCGGATTCTGTATCTCCCCCTCTCTCTGACCCCCCCTGCTCACGCTGTCTCTATCTCTCTCTCTCTCTCAAAAATAAAACATTTGAAAAAAAATAAAATTCTACTTAAAAAAAAAAGAATATGTGTTGGATTTTATCCAATAACTTTTCTGCAGACTTTGAAAGTATCATGTGGCTTTCTTCCTCTTTAGCCTGTTGGTGTGATGGATTACGTTAATTGATTCTCAGATGTTGGAGCAGCCTTGCACACCTATGATAAATCCCACTTAGTTAGGGTCTGTAATTCTTGGATTTGATTTGCTAATATTTTTGAGGATCTTTACATCTATGTTCGTGTAAAATATTGGTCTGTGGTTTTCTTATAACATCTTTGTCTGGTTTTGGCATTAGGGTCATGCTAGGCTCAGACTGAGTTAGGAAACAATCCCTGTTTCCATATTCCACTCCGGCCTCTCTTTCCTCTCCTTCTGGCCTGCCCGTTACACGGTGTCCCACTTTGTAGCCGTCCCGCAGCCCTGGATTCTCTGTTCTATGTTTTTTGGTCCTTGTTCTCTTTGCTCTTTGGCTTCGCAGGTCTCTGCTGAGATGTCCTGAAGCTCAGAGATTCTTTCCTCCGTCGTGTCCAGTCTACTAATGAGCCCGTCAAAGGCACCCCTCCTTTCTCTTGCCATGCGTTTGATCTCTCGCATTTCTTTCTGGTTCTTTCGTAGGGCTCCCATTGCACACCTGTGTCTGCTCGCCGTCTACTTTACCCGCGAGAGCCTGTAGCATATTCATCATTGTTCCAAATGCCCTGTCTGATCGTTCCAACATCCCTGCCGTGCCCGCGTCTGGTCCTGATATTTGCTCTGTCTCTTCAGACTGTGTTGTGGGTTTTGTTTGTTGGTTTTGGTTTTTGGTTTTTTGCCTTTCAGTATGTCTCGCCATTTTTTCTTGCTAGCAGGACATAAGGAACTGGGTAGAAGGAGCCACTGTGGGCAGACTCCAGCGACACGGTGAGGTGTGGGCGGGAGAGGAGGGTCCTGTAGCCCCGCGAGCAGGTCCCGGGCTTTTGGCGAGCCTGTGCCTCCGGACGGCGAGCTCCCTCAGGTGGGCCAGGCTGGCTAGAGAGGGCTGGAGTTGCGCACTGCTAAAACCCCGGCAGGTTAGGCTCCGGGAACTGGTTCCTCCCAAAGGCAGACGTTGCCAAGAAGAACAGAGCAATCTGTTGTACCTCACGATGCTTCCAGAAATGTGAGGGGAGTTTTCTCTGATATTCCCTGTGAGAACTGGAGGTGAAAACCCACAGAAGCATGAGGGGCCTCTGTGACGGGTGCCCCTGGAGTTTTGACTCAGACCCGTCCACACTGAGCCTCCAGCAATTCATGAATCACAGCTCAGGTGTCCACCAAGTTCTCCGCACGCCCTCCCCACCCCCCAAGCCACGGCCCCGCGTTCACCGGCTGGTGTTTCACATTTGGGGAGAGCAGCTTGCCCTGTGGCCTCACTTCTCTTACGCAGCTGAAAGTGGCTGCTTGCAGTTTGTTTAACAGTTTAGTTATCAGGACAGAGTGGCAACTTCAAGTTCCTTATACACTGGACCACAAACCAGGACCATTCACCCACTACTAAGGCATCCTGACTGTTCTTTGTGTTTATTTGAAAAGCATGGAGTCAACTGGAGGTGTGGCCTCTCTGAAAGATCCTCTCTTGAAAGAATCCATCCCCACCTTCTTATCCACACCCCTCCACCCCATATTTACCCGGATTCCTTGGGATTCTTCTGGAACCAGGGAAAGGTCCAATTCTAATGTCCGCAGAAAGCCTCCGAAATGGATCAAAATAGGACATCCATTATCTTAACTCCAAACCACACCAAAATCAAACAACCCCAATCTTCTCTCCTGCTTTTCTTAGCTCTCATTTGAAGGCTCCTCCGTGTTGGAGCCGGGCAAGCGCACAGGGCAGGCAGGGGACAGCCCAGCCAAAACCACCCCAGTGCCAAACCGTGCAAGAAAATCCCCTGTGAAGCTCCTCCCACTAGTCGGTTACCATGTAGAAGTTAAAATGCAAAAATTCCCCATAGAAATTTTTTTTTAATTTTTTTTTAATGTTTTATTTATTTCTAGGAGAGAGACAGAGAGAGAGACAGCGCGAGCAGGGGAGGGTCAGAGAGAGAGGGAGTCACAGACTGAAACAGGCTCCAGTGGCTCTGAGCTGGCAGTCAGCACAGAGCCCGACGCGGGGCTCGAACCCACGAGCGGCGAGATCATGACCTAAGTGAAAGTCGGACGCTTAACCGACTGAGCCACCCAGGCGCCCCAAAAATTCCCCATAGAAATTAAAGTTCCAGTGGAATGAGCACCCCCCGTCACCTCACAACCTGGCGCAGAGACTCATCTGTCAGGATCCACATGAGGTTCACTGAAGCCTCAGGGCCTGGGGCTGAGTCATCTTTCACTAGCCGGCTGGTTTCAGGAGCGACGCCAACCTGAGTTCCCCCAAAGTGGCCCAGACAGTAAGGATGGACCCCACACACACACCCCAGATTCAGCCCAAGGGAAGGCAGAGTCTCCCCTCTGCCCTGCACAGGGCAGGGGAGGAACCAGGAGCCACCGGGAGGAAACAGGAAACCAGGAGAAGGGAACCCCTGGCTCTTCCGCGCCAATATGCCAGTTGTTCTTAGTTCACAGATTGTGAGCTTAACTCTCCAGGAGAAAAATCTCCTACCAGGGAGCAAACTGTGGACACCTCTCTCCTTCATGCATTCTCACAGAGGAGCCTCCTTCATGGAGGCTGCTGCTTCCAGAAAACAGGATCCAAAACACCCCTCCTTCCTTCCAAGTTGGTGATTTTACTTGTGGTGGTACCTCATGGCTGATTTCACCTCAAGTCCTCTGAAGTGGGGGTGTCTGCTGTTTTTATGCCCTGGCATCCGTCCTCACAGCAACTAGACCCCACTTAAGGAACCCCACTCTCTGGCAGCCATGCCTGTAGAGAAGCCGCTGGACTAAAAAGGAGGTGATAACCCACCGACAATCTGGAACATTCCATCAGGTCAGGAAGGGACACAGGACCCTGGACTTCTGTTTATAAGAGTTTGAAACCATAGGGCCACACTCAGGTGACCTAAAGAAGCCCAGCTGAGATCGCTGCTGACCTCCCTGGAGCCCCAGTCAAGCTGCACCTGAAGCCGGATCTAGACTTTTCCAGCTTTTGTGAACAAATAGATTCCCTTTTCACTTAAGCAAGGCTGAGTGGCTTGATTTTCTGTGTCTCAAACAACTAAAGAAGGCTTTCTCCTGTTAGAGTCCTTCGAAACCCCACCCCCACCCCCACACAGTGTCCCACATACATACATACCCACAACAGGAATGTCTCCAAGGAAAGTCCTAGACCTCACAGTCCCTGAGCCAATGGCCTGCTATGCCCCCGTTCTGCGCTGGGCCTGGAGCTGCCCCCCCCTTCTAGAATATTCCGTCATAGATGAGGCAGCCCTGAGGCAGAGTTCTCTTGTAGCCCAAACTCATCCTCATTGGAAAGTGACCCTCTGGATACTGGCTGCTGCTTCATCCTGGCTCATTCCGAGCTCCTGAATTTCTCACGAATTTCCCGTGAATCCCCCGGGCAACGGAAGCCTCCTCTGTCCCCTTCTTCTTCCTGCAGACCTGGGCTTCCCTGCAGTTCTTCCCTTCGCCCACCACTCGGGGTGTCTCCTGCCACGTGGCTGCCACGTGGACGACAGGTTGGAGGGAAGGGTGTCGCCCCGCTGTTCCCCACCTGTGATTTGCCTGCAGGACCAATTCCTGCTTTTAACTCAGACCAAGTGCCGCCCGAGACGCTGGTGTCCTGCTCCCCGTGGCCGGGTGACAATGTGTGCGCAACCCCTGCTTTTGCTTGGCTTTCTTCCGCTGGCCTCTCTTGGCGCACCTGATCTGAAGCTGACAGTTCCCACTGTAGGCCGTTTCAATTCCTCCCTGTGCCTCAGGTTTGCTGACGTCCCCTGACGTGCTCCTCTGCCTCCACCCAACGAGCAGACGAAGGGTCGGTGCTTTCCTTTCCCTTTTCCTGGTCATTAGTTAAACACCCACCACCCCCACTGGGGCCGCGCCCACAGCCCGCATCCCTGAAACTTACTCAGGACTAGTGGCTCTTCGGTCAACGAATGTTTATTGAAGGCCTACTGTGTGCCAGGCTCGGCGGTCGGCGACGGAGCTGCATCTGCGAACAAGGCAGATAAGAAACCCCCACCTGCGTGTAATCACAGACAATAGGCAGTAACCACGATTAACCCGCTAACTTTCCGATGTGTTAGGTGCTGTGACAAAAAGGAGGGAGGCAGGACGCGGGAGGGGCGGGGGGCAGCAGCAGCGCTGGCTGGTGGCTGAGGGGGGGCAGATTCGCGGGAGGTGGTAATTGCAGGAACAGAAGAGCCTGTCGTGGGAGCCCTCAGAGCGTGGGGCGAGGGGCTGGAGCCAGCGTGGCTGGAGCCCAGGGGGACAGAGATCTTCAGGGGGTCTAAAGGATTTGGGGGGGCGTCTGGGTGGGTCAGTCAGTTAAGCATCCAGCTTCGGCTCAGGTCACCATCTAAGGTTTCATGGGCTTGAGCCCCGTGTCAGGCTCTGTGCTGACAGCTCAGAGCCTGGAGCCTGCTTTGGATATTGTGTCTCCCTCTCTCTCTGCTCACCTCTCTCTCTCTCTCTCTCTCAAAAATAAACATTTAAAAACTTTTTAAGGATTTTGGCTTTTACTTGGAGGGAAGAGGTGAGCCATTGGAGGGTTTTGAGTACAAAAGTATGTGATCTGACTTGCAACTGAACAGAACCACCCCAACTGGTAAGAAATGAGTACAGAGAGGCCAGTGCGGCTGGGATCCAGGGCCGAGACCACAGGGGCAGGACCACGTGGCAGCGCAGCCATGGTGAGACGCGGTCAGGCTTGGGTTTAGTCTGAAAAAGGATCCAGGGGGTTTCCTGGTGGCTTTCACGAGGGTGGTGAGGGAGGAGAGGAGGCAGGGATGGGTGGGGGTTTGGGCCGGAGAACTGGAGGGGTGGAGTCACCATCCATTGTCGTTCATTCTCAGAGAGGGGGCTGCAGGAGAAACGGGGGCGGGGGGGCAGTGAGGGCAGAAGACAGGGCCGAGCCTGGGTGTGAAGTCTGGAACATCATCAGCACGAGGAGTAAACACCTGGAAGCGACGGGAGCTACAAATGTGAGTGTGGTTGCCATATAGATGAGACTTCCAAGGGATGACTGCAGATGAAGTCAGGGACCAAGGATTGAGGATGGGGACAAGGAGCTAAGAGTGTGCTGGGGGGGGGGGGGGGAAGCCGGGGGGGAAGGGCATTGGTGGCAGCAGAGGACCCCCCCCTCCAGAACGTTCCATCCTGGGCTGGAGACGTGCACGAGGAGAAGGGGGGACTCAAGTGGGAGAGGCGCGTCCTATGTGTCCGTGGGTGCCATTGACCGCAGCCCCCTGCTGAGACGCGGTGTGGGGATAAAAAGACAAGCCTCTGTGTCAGGAGTCAGGAGTCACGGTCACCAGCACACAAGCCGTACCTGAGCTCCGCCTTTATTGAAACGAGGTCTCCCTGTCCCCACTGACCTGGGCCGACTGGGCGACACCAGCCGCCACCCCGAGTGTCCCCGCCGTCCCCGCTGCCCTTGCCCAGCAGCGAGGCCGCCGCGGCGGGGTGATCGGGGAAGGACGACCGGCCGGGCCACCGGGGATCAGCAGCCCTGGAGGGCAGGCAGGGGGCGGAGGCCGGCCCAGCTCCGGGACCCCCGCAGCGCAGGCTTCGAGCAGGTGGGAGCCGGGCGGGGGACTTTCCTGGCCACGCCCGCCGGCCACGCCCACTCCCTGCCACCCGTCCAATCAGCGTTGGTCTCCCTAAGGCTCAGGAGGCGCGGGAATTATGACGTGTTTCCGGACACACCGCGCAGGTGCGCCCGGCACGCGCAAGCGGGGGCTCCAGGGGTCAGCCCGCGCCTCTCTGGGAAGGTCGAGGATGCGCTGCCTTCGAGAACGCGGGGGGCGGCGCAGCCCTTAAGCCCACGCTGGGAGGTGGCTCCATCGCTGCACAGAGGAGGAGACCAGGGTTCAGAGAGGTCAACTGGCACAGGGCCCTTGAGCAGCAGGCTTGGCGGTCTCCCGTGCGGGCTCCGTCTTTGCGCGGCCTTTCTGGGTGCCCCGCCCCGGGCACAGGCGGCCTTCCGGGAAGCTCGTGCTTGGTTTCTTCTAATTATTTGTTGCTTTGTTTTATTTTTTGTTGTATTATTTTTAGCACCAAGAGCCTGGAGCCACTTCCTGTGCCTACCCAAAGTCACTGCCCAGCTTGGGGACACAAGGGCGGGCCCGGGGCAGGGGCCGCGCCGGGTCAGCTCAACCTGCCTCTTAATGGCTCATCCATCACTGGAGTTCTACCATCAGGGCCTGTCCCTGAGCCCCCACACTGGGCATAAAACAAAACGGATAACGGGTGTGGGTACCAATCAGAGGATGCCAGGGGCTCAAAGGAAGCAGGGCTCTCACCTGCAGGGGAGCTGGGGGGGAGCCGGCGGCCTGGTGCTCCCGACTTCCATGAACAAGGGAGGAAGAGCAGACTCCAGGGCCCCAGGAAACGCTCCACCAGCTCTAGTTAGCATCTTCGTGAGTGGCCTCAGGGGCCCGAACCTTGCCAGCACCCCTCCTCCCGACTGATGGGCCAGGTTCCCTTGCACGTCCCTCCCTGGCCCTCAATCCACACCTCAGAGGAGGAAGTGACCTGGCCCGTGCCTGCCCTCGAAGCCCAGCCTGGTCATCTGGGGACATCGCATCTATGATCGGGGACAGGGGAAGGGTTTCTGATGGCACAGCGTCCTCCGCCTGAGGCTCACCTGGCCGTGCCCTTGAGCACACCCCCTCCCCCTCCCAGGCTTCACCCTGCTGCCCCTTAAGTCCCCAGACACAGGAAACCACATTCCTCCTCTCTCGTTGCCTCCAGGCCCTTTTGAGCCCTTTTTGAGCATTTTCTGCGCTACTGTGTCCCCACCCCATCATTGGGCCCTCACTAAATATTTCCAGAAGAAAGAAGGGAGGGAAGGAAGGGAGGGAGAGAGAGGGGGGCAAGTGGACATGGACAAAGGAACCAAGGAGAATGAAAGCTAAGCTGAGCGAGGTGTCCGGGGTCACGGGTGGGAGACACTCCTCTGTCTGGGGAGCCGTGGCATCCAGGGCCTCTCACGGGGGAGCAGAAGCTGGGACTCATCGGGTGTTTGCCAGAAGCTTCCATTCTATCTGGGGCGGCCCCTCCTGCCTGGGCCCCCAGAGGTGCGGGGAGGGGGAGGGGCGGAGGGGGCAGGTGCGCTCAGCCAGGTGGCCCCACAGGTGGCCTCCCACGCCACCACATTTCCTTCCCGCCCCTTTGAACAAGACTGTGAGAAGGTGCCGGGGATCCCCGGGCACCTCTTCTGGGGCTGAGGAGGTTGGTTCTGGTTTCAGGTTGGCCGCCCACTGCCTCCTGGGTGATGAGTGCGAGTCCCTTCGTCTCCCAGGACGGCCCAGAGCCATGCCATCCCTCCCCACTCCCCCACCCCCTGCTGCTGCTACTGGCTTTGAACTTGTAAAGTGCAGGAATGGGGAAGGGAATGTTAAGACTCAGCAGGGGGAAAACAAATGCAAAATAAGTGTTACATGGATTGCATGTGAAAATGGTGCTTGGGAGGTATTGGGTTAAATCAAAGATATATTAAAATTAATGTCAGCTGTTTGTCTTTACTTTTTCAGGGTGACCACTAGAACGTTTTAAGTTACCTGTGTGGCTCTCATTCTGTTTGTCCTGGATGGTGCTGGTCTGGAGAGTTCCAAGGCTGTTTGATGTGAGTGCTGTATGAGCTTTGATACTCGCCCCCCATACCCCTCCCCCCCACACACAGACAGAGTGAGAAGAAACTTGATTGTTGGCTGGTTATCTGATCCGTTAGGAAGTGTGGCGTTAAGGGGGGAAGGTCCAGGCGGCCTGGGGGCGGCAGGGCTACAAAGAAAGCTTCAGGAGGCTGTTGCTGAGATGGAATAGGGGAGAAGCTACTTGCTTTTCTCTCTTCCAGGTCTTCCAGAACTCTCTGAGAAGGCAAGGGGAGGAGCTGGGAATACCAGTAAGGGCTGCAGCTTAGAGAAGCATCCAGTTCCGGGCAGCTTGTGGCCCTCAATGTTTTGGGGGGTTTGGGGGGGGAGTCAAATGGTTTCACCTTCCAGAGAGGTTTCCCAAGAAAGTCACTTCCTTCCCAGTCTGCCCACAGCCTGGCGGGTGCCAGCCTAACAGAGGCTGGAGGTCACGGCCTCTCCGCCCCAAGGTTTATTCATCCCAAAGGAGGCTGGTGGCTCAGCTTGACAGCTGCACGTCCCCCGGGCACAGTAACATGAGAGTGGCCTTTCCCTGGGGAAAAGCCCGGTGCGGCGGTCAGGGGTCAGGTACCTGGGTGTGTGGGGGTACATAGGCAAAACAAGCCTGGCTGGGGGCGGGGTCCAGGGAGAGAGCAGGGGCCAAGGGCCTCCCCTAGCAGGAAGCTGATCAAGCTCTTCCCAGGGTCAAACCCTGCAGGCGTCACACACACGCTGGCCACGGCTTGTCCTTTCCACACCAACGTCTTGTAAGATCTTGGCCTTCCCCATATTTCACCCAGTGGCCTCGCCTGGGGAGCCTCCCCACCTCCCCTGCTTCCAGAGTGCCGGCCCCATGGGTCCCCATGCCAAGTCGGGAGAGGCACCGCGGATGGCTGCCGACTCGGACGCAGAGGGTGCCCCGCCAGGGGTCACACGATGGGCCCACAGCCCGCCCCACTCTCTGACGTCTGACTTCCCTGTCACACCATGGGCTCTGCCGTGGCAGAGCCGGGATGGCTGTGCCCAACGGCTCCACGGGCGCTTAGTGATGCTCCTGTCGTCACAGAAGCGGCCGGGGCCCAGGGGCTGGGGCGGCAGGCATGCGGCCACAGGGTGCAGAGAGAAGCTGGGAGGAACCACTGGCCGGTTGCAAGGTGGGCACAGTCTGCACAGACCCTCTGAGCAGAAGGCCAGGCCAGGGCAGCACTGCCGGGACCTGCCGCCGCCCGGAAAGAAGTGCGCAGAGGGCGCCCGGGGGGTTCAGTCTGGTGAGCGCCAGACCCTCAGTTTCCACTCAGGTCATGATCCCAAGGTCAAGGGATTAAGCCTCTCGTCAGGCTCCACACTGAGCATGGAACCTGTGCAAGATTTTCTCTCTCTCTCCCTCCCTCTGCCCCCTCTCCCACTCATGCTTGCTCTCACTCTCTCTCTCTCTTTCTCTCTAAAATAAAAAATAAGGACATCAATCATATTGGAGTAGGACCCCATGACCTCATCTTAACTTAATTATATCTACAAAGACCTTATTTCCAATGAGATCACATGCTGAGGTGCTGGGGGTTAGGACTTCAGCACATAAATTTGGAGGGACACACTCAGCCCGTTATAGACTGACTTGTGTCCCCCCCTAAATTCATATGTTGAGTTCCAAACCCCCAAGGTGGCTATACTTGGAGGCAAGGTCTTTAAGGGGGCTTTAAGGACAAATGAGGCCATGAGAGTGAGGCCCTGATCCTAGAGGGCCCGTGTCCTGCTCAAAAAAGGAAGAGACACCAGAGATCTCTCTTTCCACGTGCACATGGAGCGAGCTGAGGTGACAGCAAGAGGGCAGTCTCTGCAGCCGGGAAGAGTCCTTCCCGAAAGCCCTCCCCACCTTCATCTCGGACTTCCGGCCTCCAGAACTGTGAGAAAACCAGACTCCGTTGGTGATGTCACCCGGTCTGCAGCGTCTGCAATGGCACCCCGAGCAGATTGAAACATAAACCATAACTTGTCAATTAAATCGTTCATTCTGAGTGACAGAATCTCAGCTTAAATCCCCTTGTGTCCCTTTGTGTAAGACGTTTACAAAAAGTAAACGTCTTAAGCCAGGAACTGGCCAGTCCAGGATCCGGTGACACAGACCCGGGCTTTCCCCGGGCTCTTCCTCTCCCTCTTCTGCGTGCGTCCGTCGGGGCTCCTCTTTCCCCCCGGTGGTTCTGTCCCGAGATGGGTCTCCTGGCCAGTCTCCTGACCTTCTGAAGATCAGGCCCAAGGCACTGACGGACTCAGGCTTCAAGCCACACCCTGGGGAGGGCAGGGTTGTGCCCCCAGAACGCAGGGACTGACCATGAAATGCAAAGCTCTGACAACAAAATATTTCAACAGTGATGACGAAGGGACCCTGGAGTGTCAGAAAGAGCTCCCGGTGCCAGCAGTGGATCGAGCTGAACAACAAAGTGAATTGCCTCATATTGGATTATAACCCAAAGGAAAAAAAAGAAAGATCCACAAGTCCATATCGTTATAGACGATGGAATAAATAAATGAATGTGGGAAAAGAGATAAATCTCCTGCGCAGAAGAATTCGAGATAGTGACCAAGGATGCTCCACCCTCAAGGGGAAGACGTTCTACTCAAGTGTGGGCTGCAAGTGACTCCCTTCCAGAGATGACTGTGGATGAATGTGGTTTTTCGTCAGGAGAAACCAGACGCATGTTATCTTAGCCAAGTGTTCAAGGTCAGCATCCACAGTGATGCATCACATCGATAGGACGTCCCTTGACATGATATGATGGAAATAAAACTTGACTTCCAGGCTCTCCTCCCCAAATCCTGTAACCCCAGTGTAATCATGAGAAAGACATCCAGCAAAACCCAGCTGGGGGACGTCTTGCACAATATTCAACCAGTCACTGTCAAAACGTCAAGGTTGGAACAACAAGGAAGGTCTAAGAAACTGTCACCGCCAAGAGAAGCCTCAGGAGACATGACGACTGAATGCAGCGTGGCTCCTGGAAGGGATTCTGGAACAGGAAAAGGACAAGAGGGAAAAACTAATGGAATCGGAATGAAGTACGGAATTTGGTTCATAACAACATATCAACATGGGCTCAATAAATGTGACAAATGTACCATAGTATTAATAGCAAGGGACACCTTGTGGAGTATATAGGAACTCTCTGTAGTATCTTCATAATAATTTGGTAGTTTCAAAAGTGTCCTAAAGTAAAAGGTTTTTTGAGAATTAAATAAAATTGGGAGGTGCCTGGGTGGTTCAGACAGTTAAGGGTCCAACTCTTGACTTCACCTCAGGTCATGATCTCATGATTCTGGAATTGAGCTCCTCATTGGGCTCTGCACTGAGCGTGGAGCCTGCTTAAGATTCTCTGTCTGTCTCCCTCTCTCTTAAAACAAATAAACATTAATAAAATAATAAAATTGGGACCAGGTCCTGTGATGGTTGATTTCATGTCAACGTGACTGGCCACATTAAACATTATTTCTGAGTGCGTCTACAAAGGTGTTTCTGGATGAGATTAGCACTTGACTCAATGGACTTAGTAGAGCAAATTGCTTCCCCATCCCCAGTGTGGACGGGCACTGATAAAGCTGGACACATCGAGGCCCTAGATTCTGAAGAGTCTTCTGTACCAGTAGAAGGGATCTCCCCACCCGTCAGCGGTATTGGCCTCTCTGCCTGTAGAGGTATCGGACTTTCCACCCCCGTCTGAGGGGATTAACCCTGCATTGTCTGAGAAAACTGTAACCATCCCTTCAAGACTGGTGTCATGGAGGATGATGCTGATTCTCCAGAGGACCCATCCCCCGCCACTGGTCCCTGCTCCTTGACCTATACACCTATAGCTAAGGTCTAGTCCCAGCGGCCCCCTCAGGTGAGGTACGAAGTGTGACTCACCAGGAGCTGTGTTACATTCCAAAAGGACTACTTGAATGTTTTAAATTTATACAGACAGAAATCTGGGGACTGTGAGTGGGAATGGATAGTAAGGATGTGGGATGTGGTGGAAGGAACATAAAGTTGGTCAAGCCCAATATTTTGACAGGTGCTCACGAAGCAGAACTTCTGTAGTGAATGTTGCAGCTTGAGATGTTAGCCAGGGCTGTCATGGTTTGGATGGTTAATGGGCTAAAACATGGGCCAAAACTTGGGCAAAAACCATGAAGCTATTTGTCTCCTGTGAATGCTCACTGAAAGTGACCTCAGCATTGGAGAATTTCAATAATCAAGTAGGTAGATTTTAATAATGGAGGGGTGGTCGCTTTCCCCAGCCGCCCATCACCAATGGGCTTGTGAACAAAGTGGCCATGGGGGCAGGGATGGAGGTGATGCGAGGTCTTGGCGGCATGGACTTCCACTCACCAAAGCCACTCTGGCTACAGTCTGGCAGGGTGCCCAATCTGCCAGCAACAGAGACCAACGCTGAGGCCCTGATAAGGCACCGTTTCCTGGGATGATCAGTCAGCTGCCACCTGATGAAAGGCTGATTATGTTGGACACCCTCACTGGAAGAGGCAGACTTTTATTCTCACTGGAAAAGATGTTTCCTCTAGGTATGGATTTTCCTTCTTTGCTCACACTGCTTTAGCCAAAACTACCATCTGTGGACTAACAAAATGCCTTATCCACTGTCATGGTACTCCACACACCATCGCTTCTGGTCACGGAACCTCATAGCAGAAGATGTGCAGCAATGAGCACATGTTCACAGAATCCATTGGTCTTTCCACGTTCCCCACTATCCTGAGGCAGCCGGCTTGAGAGTGGGGTAGAAAGGCCCTGGGAAGACTTAGTTACTGAGCAACTAGGTGGCAGTACCTTGCAGGGTTGGAGCAAGGTTCTCCCCAAGTTTGTCTATGCTCTGAATAGCACCCAACATACGGTGCTAGTTCTCCCATAGCCAGGATCCACAGATCCAGGAATCAAGGTGTAGAGCTGGGAATGGCACCACTCCCTATTACCCCCTAGTGACCCACAAACAAGTTTTACTTCCTGTACCCTCAACTTTATGTTCTGCTGGCCTGTATAGGTTTTACTTCCAGAGGAAAGAATACTTCCACCGGTAGACACGACAATGATTCTGTTGAACCAGAAGTTAAGCCTCCCATCCAAGCACTTCGGTCTCCTTATGCTTCTGAAGCAGCAGGCAAGGAAGGGAGATACGGTGTTGACTGGGGTGATTGAGCCTGACCTCAAGGGGAAATGAGGCTACTCCTCCACAGCGGAGGTAGGGAAGAGTAGGTTTGGAATACAGGAGGTCCCTAATGGCATCTCTTGGTATCACCATGCCCCGTGATTGGTGTTCACAGAAGACTACAACAACCCAATCCAGGGAAGAGGGGCCCAGACCCTTCAGGAATGAAGATTTGGGTCACCCTACCATATAATGGGCCAAAACCGGCTAAGGAGCTTGCTTAAGGCAAAGGAAATAAGAATGGATAGTAGAAGTAAGTTGTTATAAATACCAGCCATGACCACATGACGACTTACATGACCTCCTTATTTTGCTATGAATGTGTACGTGTGTGTGCGTGTATTCTTTCCTCTCTTATTTCCTTATGTAACATAAGACACGTTGACTTTATATCATAGTATTTAGGTATTGTTAATTCTACATCATGCTATTTATGTTAGAGAAGATCAAGGAGAAGTGTAAACACCACTCAAGGACTTTACCTCGTCTTCTGGGGAAGGAGTGGGAGTGTTTTCTGATGTACACGAGATGGCTGTATCGCGCTGGCAGAATCATGACCTTGTTCATGTTTACTCGGAGGTAAGTATGGTTTAGGAGCCAGGTGCCAATTCGACAAAGGATGGACTGCTGAAGGTTAGTTTTATGTGTCAGGTTGCCTGGCCGTGGGCGGCCCAGCCAAAACATTATTTCTGAGTGTGTCTAAGAGGGTGTTTCTGAGTGAGATTAGTATCTGAATTGGTGGACTCAGTGAATTGTCCTCCATTATGTGGGTGCCCACCATCTGATCCATTGATGGCCTGGATAGAACAAAAGGTGGAAAAAGGAGGAATTTCCCCCTTTTCTCTTGCTTCGTTGAGCTGGGACATCTCCCCTCACCCCCTCTTGCCCTCAGACTGGCATTTATGCCACTGGCTCGCCGGGTTTTCAGGCCTTCAGACTCTGAACCTCACCACCAGCTTTTCTGGGCCTCCAGCCTGCAGATAGCAAACCACGAGATACATGGTTTCTCCTTGAAGTAATGTTGGGCGTTCCAGAAACGTGTCTACTAAACTAGCCTAAACCACACATCGAAATAAATTCTGGATTCTGGATAGATGGAGGATTCAAATACACGTGTGTATTAAGTGAAACCATAAAAGTACTAAATGCAAATGGTGTAAATGTTTACATAATCTTGAAATCAAGAAGTTTTTCCCAAATGTAGCTCCAAAGGCAAAACCCATGAAAGATAGCTTTCTTTTGGTAAGAAGGCTTCACACCCAGTGTGGAGCCCAACACAGGGCTTGAACTCACAACCCTGAGATCAGGACCTGAGCTGAGACCAAGAGTCAGACGCTCAACCGACTGAGCCACCCAGCAGCCCCAAAAAGATAGCTTCGAGTACATGGAATGTAATCTCTGTATGGCTGATAAGAAAAAATAACACAGACACTAATTTACAAAAAAGCAGATAATTATCTCACATTCACTCTATTGAAGACACTGTTGTAAGCCTTTTATTAAATCATTCAACCCCCATAACCAGCCTACAAAGTGTTAATAGTACTCCCAGCTATAGATGAAAAAATAAAGGTAGGTGTTCTGGTAGGTGAAGGAATGTACCCAAAGTCACACGGTTAGGAAGAGATAGGACATTGTGACCGTGTGTGCGCTCTTAACCACAACAGAGACACACACCGCAGACTGGAAAACCTGAGAACATTTCTCGAACCGTGTACAAAAAGCAAAGATTAATATCTTTATGACGGTAATACATATATGCAGCTCTTACCAATAAGAAAAAGACAAACACCTCAATAGAAAAACAGGCAAAGGAAGTAATGAAAAAAGGCAATCCACACAGGAAGTATTTCAGTCAATGCCTGTTAAAAAGAAAAAAAAAATTAGTTGTCAAAGCAAGGCAAATTGAAGCAAGGCACCTATCCACTCTATCAAACGGGCTAAGCTCCTGAAGGATTTTCCTCCACGGGCAGTTAGCCTTGCAATATGGGTTCTTCCAGAGCCGAGTCTGAAATGGAGTTAGTGAGCAATGGGATGATTATTAGGGACTGGCCTTAGGATCGATACCTGTGGAAGGAAGGGGAGGGAAGGGCAGGTCAGAGGCCGAAGGAAACTTTGAAGGAGACCCACCGATAGCTCCCACAGGGAGAGCTCGAGGCTGGAGCAGTGTCCTGAGTTGGGCAGAGTTGGATGACCTTTACACCCCCACACTGATGTCTCACTGGAGTAGGCTGGCCCAGAGAAGGGAGAACGGTCATGACTTTGAGCTGCAGGGGCTGACAGCTGAAAGCACTCCCAGTAGCTGGCGTGACAGGTCTTTCCTGGGAGATGAATCTGGGTGACTCATCACAAAGCTACAGAAAAAATACACCTAAATATGCAACCCGTTTCTCCATGCTCCGTGACTGAAGTTAAAGGGGGGCTAGAGTTCTCATTCTTGGAAGACCTGCGTGCCTCCTTCCGCCTCACCTCCACCCCCTGCTCTCACACCCCAACAGGTCTGCTTTGGAGACCACCAGGGACTCTCCCGTGATGCCCTGTATCCAGTGCTCTGCCCTCAGGAAAGGCTTGTACTGTGGCAAGAGCCAATTGTTCCATTTCCCGGCATTCTGCAGGCTGGCTGTTAACCTGCTGGTAGCTTGAATGAACCATCGTGGGATTATTTATACCGTGGAAATGGGCAAATGCTACAAGTCGGGCATAAAGAGCATCATTAAGTCTACAGCCTTGTTCTCTTCATCCACCAAAGGCGCCAGGCTCCCAGGCCATCCCTAGGGACCCTAATCCCCAGAAGGTTCTGCCCCGTCCGCCAACCCTTCTCTACTCCCAAAGGCCTTCACTGTGTCCTTGGAACTTAAGAAGCACCATGAGCAGAAGCATCTCTCTCCTGCAAGTTCTCTCCAGGGTCTTGCTCTGTCTGGCGCCCAGATCTCTGTGGCGTCCCTCCTGCTGCTTGTGTTTACTTCCAGACGGCCGTCCCCACCCTCCGCCCCCAAACCGTCCAGCTCCTGGTTGCGGCTGTCTGCTAATCGCTAGCCCCTCTTGCTCATTCCTAGATTTCTACTTCTGGCTCGCTGTCACTCACCCTAAACCACCCCTGGCCTAATTCTTGGTGATCTGAATGTCCACAGAGTAGACCTCTCTATTCTTTGACCTCCACTCCCCCAATGACCTTGTCTTTCATGCTTCCTCGGCCACCCGTCCCCATGATCACTCTCTAGTTGTGTGCTGCCCAGTACAGTGGCCACAAGCCACTTGAACTGTTGCTGGCCCAAAATACTGTCAGTGAAATAACGATTTCAAAGACTTAGCTTAGGAAAACAATTTTAACTGTCTCATTAATAATTTTTTGGGGGGGCCTCAATTAGTCTTAGGATTTTTTAAACTTTTTTTCCAGCTTTATTGAGGCATCATCGGCAAATAAGAATTATATATATTCACAGTGTACGATGTGATGTTTTCGCTTATGAGTACATTGCAAAGTGATCACTACAATCAAGCCAATTAACATATTCATCACCTCACGTAGCTCACATATACTGCAATGAACATGGGGCTGCGGATATCTCTTTGAGATACTGAGTTCATTAGCTTAAGATACACACCCAGAGTGCAGTTGCTGGATCATAAGGTGGTTCTGCTTTTAATTTTCTGAGGAGCCTCCACACTGTTTCCCACAGTGGCTGCACCACTTCACATTCCCGCCAGCTGTGCACAAGGGTTCCCCTTTCTCCACATCCTCGCCCACCCTTGTAATCTTTTTCTTCTGGGTAGTTCTTAGTAGTGTGAGGTGGTATCCCATTATGGTTTTAATTTGCATCCCCCTGCTGATCAGTGATGTCGATCGTTTTCTTACATATATACCTGTTGGCCACTTGCGCATCTTCTTTTGGGAAATGTCTAGTCAAGTCCCTTGCCAATTTTTCACGAGGTTATTTGGTTTGTTTGTTACATTGAGTTGTTTTACACATTTTGGACCAGAACCCCTATCGATCAGATGAATGGCTTGCAAATATTTCCTTCCACATTGTCATTGTCCCTTCATTCTGTTGATGATTTCCTGGGCTGGGCAGGAGCTTTGTAGTCCAACACAACCCCATTTATCTGTTTTTGCTTTTGTTGTTTGTGCTTTTGGAGCCAAAAAAAGGTATTACCCAGACCAGTGTCAAGAAGCTTCTCCCCCCCTCCCCGCCTCCTTCATTAATAATTCATAAAATTTAATTGCATTTTGGAATGATTATCTCTGGGTTGCATTGACCCAAATAAAATATATTATTTGAACTATTTTTGCCCACTTCTTTTTACTTTTTTAACGTGGCTTCTAGAGAACGTTCAGCTACCTGCGTGGCTCCCATGTGCACCTCCCACAGGGTCTGTGTCAGACCACACTGCTCTAGACCTTGCCCTTCACCCAGACTGTGTTCCTTCTATAACTTCAGTTTCAAGCATGCCACCTCCGGACCGCCACCTCTCATCTTCCCAACTCACGCCAACCAGTGCCCTTAGGCCAACGACTTTCAAGCCCACCGAGATCTACAAGTCATCCGTTGGCCTCTCCACCTGTTCCTGCCCCTCGTCCACCTTCTGTCTTCACTCCTCTTCCTCCCCAGCTGGAATTCTGTGCTCCACTGCAGCCCCGTCTTCGTGTACATCTTACTCATCTGTCTCTCTCACTACACCGCGTGCACTTGGGAAACCCTCTGACCCGGGTGGTTGCAATGCCATGCCAGCACCTGTTCGGTTGAACGAGGCTGAAGGAAAACTGGCAAACGTGGTGACTTGTCTCATTTTAGATCTCACATGCCGAATTCAGTTGCTCTCTTAATGCAGATTGGCCATCCTACTACATTTCCACTGCTTTTCCCCCAAAATCCCAGCATCCCTTTCCCTGTTCCAAGACATCATGCTCAGCTGATGACTTATTTCCTATTTCTCCAAGACAGGGAAGTGAGCCAAGAGAACGACAGACTCCCCACCACATCTGCCCAGCCCCCCGCCCCTGGCTGTGCCCCAGTGCGGAACCCCCACCTGCCAGCCAGCTCTCCCCACTTCAGCAGGTTTCCAGCACCCCCCCCCATTTCCCCTCTCTATTGGATAATTCCCATTATTTCCCATTAAAAAAACTTGGTTTCTCGTTCCATTTCCCTCCTCTTTTCAGGAGTCTGAAAGTGTCGATTCTCGCTCTTGGCAATTTCTCTCTTCCTATTTTCCCTTGAACTTATTTCAGTCGGGCGTCTACCACTAACGAGCACTGTGAAACTCTTCAGTGGCTCCTGTGTTTCACAGGGGACAAAAGCTAAAGTCCTTATGATGGCCCACAAACCCCACACCTGCATCACCTGGTCTCCCGTTATCATTGCTCATTAGCAGCCGCCATTCTATGTAACAGCCAGGCCGACTATTTTACAGCCAAATTCAGAAGGCACCATCAGAACTTGTGGGGTGACCCTTCTTGCCGGCCACCAAAAGGATCCAGAAATCCCACAGCCCTCTCACTAACCCCCCACAGTCTCCAGCAGAGACGTAGAGTACGAGGGCTGTAAAAAAAATCTGATTGACCACGCATGTCAGCCTCAGAACCACGAGTTTCTCAAAGAACTGTCTGGATTATTGTATCAGATTAAGGTTACTACACTGCACTTTTTTTCCACCCTTCTTATTACCAGGCAGATGGCACCTCTCAAGAAAGATCAGATTAAGTAGGAAAATAAAGAAGCTCTGTTTTCTTTGCACATCTGAGGTATTGTGAGTGACTTTGTGACCCTGCTACGTGCACACATATGCACAGAAAATAAAAATGACAAAATACAGACCAAAATGTTAACAGTGGTTATAGATGAGTAGTTTTTATTTTCTTCTTTATATTTTTGTTATTTTATGATTTTTTTACAGTGAGCATATGTTAATTTTACAATTGGAAGAGTATTTTCCATTTTAAAAGAAGATGGAGAACCACCTGTGTGTCTCAGTCGGTTAGCATCTGACCTCGGCTCAGGTTTTGATCTTAGAGTTCATGAGTTCGAGCCCCACATCAGGCTCTCTGCTGTCAGCACAGAACCTGCTTCAGATCCCATGTCTCCCCCTGCTCTCTCTCTCTCTGTCTTTCAAATAAATAAACATTTAAATTTTTTTAAAAAGAAAATGGAGACTTTCACTCCCAAACAAGATAAAGTAATAGACTAGATTCACTTTCCTTTCTGAAGCAACCAAAATAAGTTGGACCAAATACTTGAAATAAAAGTTCTCAACTCGTTGGATATTAAGCAAACAAAACACAATAATCTTTGAGAATATGGGAATAAATTACATGAACCCCACAATTACCTAACATTACATCCTCAAGCGGATTTCCAAGCACAGCGCAGAAAGGGGTGCCCGGCTGGAATTTGGCAGACACCTTGAGTTGAGGAGGCGGAGTGGAGAGTCCAGGGAGAACAAGATAGCTACAAGTCCAGGCTGGACCATCAGAGGAGGGAGCTGCGACAGATCCACAACCTACAGATCTGCAGGCCCTCCGGAAGCATTCCACAGAGAATTGATCAGCCCACGCCTCTGAAAACAATGGAGGGGGAAGGCGAAAATCATCTGGAAGGATTAGGGGTGACAGTGCCCGCTATTCACGCAGGGCTGAGGATAGGGTCTGTTCCAACCAGCCAGCCTGGGAAGCTCGGGATTCATAAGGCATCGAGTAAAGTACTCAGAAAGGCCTTGCCTCAGTAGTGGGAAATAATTAGTTCTGGAAGAAAAGCTATTACATGCCGACCTAACATATCATAAAGCAAGCCCAGAGAGGATTAAACTCTGTCTAAGCAGTTTAATTGTACTCTAAATCAAAGTTCAAGACAATTTAGAGCAATACAAAATGTTTAACACCCAACAAGATAAAATGGACAATATGTGGCATCCAATAAAAAATTTCCACACATGAGGGGCGGCTGGGTGGCTCAGTCAGTTGAGCATCCGACTTGGGTTCAAGGTCATGATCTTGCGGTTCATAAGTTCAAGCACCATGTCAGGCTCTGTGCTGACCCCTCAGAGCCTGGAGTCTGCTTCAGATTCTGTGTCTCCCTCTCTGACTATCCCTCCTTGCTCATGATCTCTCTCTCTCTCCCTCTCTCTCTCTCTCTCTCTCAAAAATAAACATAAAGAAAAAATTCCAGACATGCAAAAAAGTCAGAAAACATGAGAATACTCAGTCAATCACAATAAACTCAGAATTGAAACAGATGTGAGAATTAGTAGACAAAGACATTAAAACAGTTATTAAAACTGTATTCTGTATGTTTTAATGTTATGTAGTGACACATAGACATAAAAAGGACCTAAATCAACTTTTTAGAGATAAAAATTACGTTGTATGAAATGAAAAGAACACTGGATGAAATTAATAGCAAATTGACACTGAAGAAAAAGATTAGTTAATTCAAAGACAGCACTAGAAACTCCAAAATAAAACACAAAGAGAAAGAAAACAACAACAATAAAAAAATTAATGAGAAGAACATCAGTAAGCTGTGAGACAACTTCAAGTGTTTTACTTGAAGAGTGAAGTGTCAACCTCAAGATTACTTACATGTAATTAGAATCCCCAAGTAAGAAGAGAGAAGGGTTCAGAAGAATTCAAAGAAATAATGGCCCAAATCTGCCGATTTGTTGATAACCAAAAACCCACAGATCCAGGAATCTCAACAAATCCAAAATCGAAAGAACAGGATAAAAACTCCATCACGGTGCGTCATAATCAAATTACTCAAAACCAGTAATAAAGAGAAAAATCTGGAAAGCAACCAGAGGAAAATAAGTACATCGTGTACAGAGGAACCAAGAGAAGAATGGCAGATTTCTCTTCAGAACAAATCCACGTAAGAAGACAGGAGAGCAACATCCTTAGAAAACTGAAAGGAAGAAACTGCCAATCTAGTCTATGTCCGGCAAAAATAATTTTTTCATGAAAGCAGAATGAAGATAATTTCAGACAAACACAATCTTAAAGAATTTACTAACAGATCTGGACTATAAGACATGTCAAAGGATGTTATTTATATAAAGGAAAATATGGATTTACACAAAGAAATGAAGAGTACTAGAAATGTTAACAGCATGAATAGCTGAGTGTTTTTCTTATTATTTACAAGTCTTTAAAATATAATTTATTATCTAAACAAAACAAAAATGATGTGTTGTGGGATTTACAACATATGTATAAATAAAATGTATGACAACAAAAACATCAAGGTCACGAGGAGGGCTATGGAAGTCTATAATTATACAGTGCTTATACCAGAAGTCACTAGCCATGACGTAATACCACATGGAGGTAAACTGTGATAAATTAAATATGTACACTGTAAGCCCTAAAGCAGCCACTAAAATATCAAAACGAAGGTTCATAGCTAAAAAACCAACAAAGGAATGAAAATGGAAACATAAAAACTACTCAGTTAAGGGGCACCTGGATGGCTCAGTCGGTTAAGTGTCTGACTCCTGATTTCAGCTCAGGTCATGATCTCATGGTTCGTAGGATCGAGCCCTGCACAGAGTCTGCTTGGAATTCTCTCTCTCCCTCTTTCTCTCTGCCCCTCCCCTGCTCATGCACACGCACTCTCTCTTTCTCAAAAACAAATAAATAAACACTTTAATACTCAGTTAATAGCAGGCAGAGAAAGAGGAGGGAAAAAAGCAAAGAACAGGTGAACAAAGAGAAAACAGAAAAAATTGCAAGATTGTAGACTTAAACCTAACTATATAATCACACTATATGCAAATGGTCTAAACGCCGTAGTTTAAAGGCAGAGATGGATGGATTGAATTAAAAAGCAACACCCCACTATTTGTTGCCTATACAAAATGCAGTTTAAACACAAAGAAATTGATGGCTAAAGGTAAAAGGAAGGAAATACAGATACCATGCTAACACTGGTCAAAAGAAAGTTGAAGTGGCTCTCTTCATATCAAAGCAAATTTTAGAGAACAAGTATTTCCAGTGATAAAAGAGATCACTTTCTAATGATAAAGGCGCTGGCTCATCAAAAGGACACGGAGGCACTTAATAGCAGAGCTTCAAAATACAAGAAGCAAAAACTGTTAGAACAGCAAGGAGAAACAGACAAATCCACAATTATAACCGGAGATTCCAGCAACTCTGTCTCAATAACTGATAGAATAAGTGGACAGAAAATCAGCAAGAATACATCAGCCTTGAGCAACATTATCAACCAACTTGACCTAACTGACATTCGTTGAGCATGTCACCCAACAGCCGGAAAAGTATACATTCTTTGTGAGAGCACATGGAACATTCATCAAGATAACTCACATTCTTGGCCTGAAAACAAGTCTCGATAAGTTTTCAAAGGATTCACATAATTCAGAGTATGCTCTCTGGCCACAACGGAATTAAATGACAAGTTAGTAACGGAAAGATATCTGGAAAATCTCCAGTTATTTGGAAATTACATATACTTCTAAATAACCACGGAACGAAGAAGAAGTCAAAGGGGAAATTAGAATGGTTTCCAAACTGAAGGAAAATGAAGACAGACTGTATGAGAATCTCGGGGAGATGCCATTCATCATGGGCTGAATTGCGTTTCTCCAAAATTCATGTGTTGAAGCCCTGACCCCCAAAGTGATGTAATTGGAGACAGGGCCTTTAGGGGGGTGATTAAGGATAAACGAGGTCCTAAGTGTGGAGCCCTAACCTCACAGGCCTGGTGTCTTTATAAGAAGAGGGAGAAACACCACGAATCTCTCTCTCTCTCCCCCCGCCTCCCTCCACACACACAGAAGAAAGTCCACGTGAGGACCCAGCACGTAGCTCATCACCTACAAACCAGTAACAGAGATCTCCTCAGAAACCAGCACTGAAGTCACCTTGATCTTGGTTGTCTAGCTCCAGGACTGTGAGAAAATTAATGTCTGTTTTTAAGCCACCCGGTCTGCGGTATCTCGTTATGACAGTGAGCTGACAAATATACCATTAAAACCGTACTTGGGGGAAATTTATAACATTAAACACCTATATGAGAAAAAAAAAAATCTCAAATTGATGACCTAAGCATCCACTTGAAGAAACCAAAGAAGGAAGAGCGAATGTAACTCAGAAGAAAGGAAATAATAATGATTAAGGTGGAAATCATTGAAATAGAAAACAGAGAAAAACAATAGATTAAAATCAATAAAAACCAAAAGCCTATTATTTGAGAAGATCAGCGAAATGAATAAACCCCTCACAGAACTGATGAGAAGGGAAAAAAAAGAAGACACAAATCACCAAACTCAGGAACAAGAGAAGCGATATCACCAAAGACTCTGAAAATATTTTTAAAAATAGTAAAGGAATATTACGAACAATTTTATGTCCACAAAATAGACAATTCAGATTAAATGCACAAATACCTTGATTGACACAGCCCATTAAAATTCTCCAAAAAAGAAATCGATTGCCTGAATAGGTTCATCTATTATCTATTTAGCTATCTAGTCTCCATTCACCACCTAGCGTTGATAGTAAAAAAAAAAACTTCCCTCGGAGAAAACCAGTGAATTCTACCAAGGAGGAGACAATACTCATTCTACAAAAATTCTTCCAGAAAAATGAAAAAGAGTGGATATTTCCTAACTTATATGAAATGAGTATGACCTTGATACTAAAACCAAAGGTATGGCCAAAAAGAAAGGAAGAAAGGAGCAGAGGAAGGAAGGAAGGAAGGAGAAGGAAGGAAGGAAGGGAAGGAAGGAAGGAAGGAAGGAAGGAAGGAAGGAAGGAAGGAAGGAGAGGAAGGAAGGAAGGAAGGAAGGAAGGAAGGAAGGAAGGAAGGAAGGGAGGGAGGGAGGGAGGGAGGAAGGAAGGAAGGAAGGAAGGAAGGAAACCACAGACCAATATTCCTTACACACATAGACAAAGAAACACAAACAAAAATGTAGCAAATTGGGGGCACCTGAGTAGCTCAGTTGGTTGAGCATCAGACTTCGGCTCAGGGCATGATCTCACACTCCATGAGTTCGAGCCCCGTGTCAGGCTCTGTGCTGACAGCTCTGGGCCTGGAGCTGCTTCGGATTCTGTGTCTCCCCCCCTTTCACTCTCTGCCCCTTCCCCACTCATGCTCTGCCTGTCTCTCAAAAATAAATAAGTGTTTAAACACATGGAATGCAGTGACCTGCTATAGAGGACAGGAGGTCATGGCTAGGTGCAGCTCATCCCGGAATACAAGGTTACAGTATTGATACCTGGTACCAAGTAGGTCAATCTGGAAATCATGATGCTGAGGGGAAGGAAACAGGCATAAAATGAGTACACACTGTATGATTCCATTTATGTAAAATTCTGGGAAATTCTATGTAACATGCAGAACAGAAAGCACATCACTGGTCACCTGAGGTCGGAGGAACAGAAGGAGGACACGGGAAGACCCCAAACACGAGGAAGCTCTGAGCAGCCAGGTCTGTTTATCATGACGACGGCAAAGGCTTCACAGGTGTGTGTCGATGTCAGCATCAGGGAACTGGGGGCACCTGGCTGGCTCAGTTGCTAGACATGCAACTTTTGATCCTGGGGTCGTGAGTTCAAGCCCCACACTGGGTGCAGGAATTACTTAGTGAGTTGTACACTTTATTTTTTTAATGTTAATGTATTTATTTTGAGAGAGAGAGAGAAAAAGCATGAGCGGGGGGGGGCGGGGCAGAGAGGGAGGGAGACAGAATCTCAAGCAAGCTCTGCATTATCAGCACAAAGCCTGATATGGAGATCACGACTTGAGCCAGCCACCCCGCAGCGGGCTTGCCGACGGCAGAGGAGGCTCCCACTGCCCATCCCGAGGATGGCATATATCGTTGGAAAGTCCTATATCGGCCTTATGGGCCCGGCAGTCTGCCATCGCCCATCACACAGGAAGACGGTTATGTCGCACAGGACCTTGGACTTTGCATCTGATGGTCTCAGACTCAAATTCCAGTGTTATCATTTACAGGCTCAAAGGTGCGTTTACTAAGTTAAACAAGTTCACTTGAGGGGCCCCTGCCCTACACCAGCCTTCCCGAGGTCCTGGACCTCACCTTGTAACACGCATTCTCTCCCTTCAGGGACCTTGCCTAACTTAAACGCTTTAGGGCTCACAAAACCGGCTCCACCCCTAAGAGGCGCCCAGGTTGGCCATGGGGATACTAATTACCCTCTAGGAGGGAGGGCTGTTCTAGGGAGTAACCAGAAGGGCCCCGAGTGTGGGTGTCATCACTGGGGCACCCTGGCGCCCCCTTGACCACAAGGACCCGTGTCCCCTGGATTTCCCTCGAAGGCCTGGGGCCTCTGGAGAGCACGTCACATTGCAGGGCCGCCTTTGCCAGTTCCTCTTTGGGAGGCAAAGCAGTTCAATGTCTAGACACCGCGGTTCTCCGGTTGGAGTGAGAGAACCAGTTTGCAAAGGGAGGAGAGGAGAAATCAGCAGCTTTATTATGTCACAGATCGCTCCTCTCAGGTAAACATGCCTAATAATATCTGCTTAGCGAACCAACTCCGATCCACATGGTCTCCGGGGCCTCAGCTCCACGAGGCTCCTCATCTCCATGGCACCCCACACCCACCCATCACCCAGCGTGGCCGCTAATTACGTGGGGGAGGTGCAGTTACGCATCTAACATGTGATATCGTGTGCGAGCACCAAAGCGTGTCCTGCGGAAACTACTGGACAAAATCAGCGCATCCGTTTGGTTGGCTTGCATCCTACTGGGCCATTTCCGTCTATTCCAGTTACCTATTGCAGCCTCACGAATCACCCCGAAACTGAGCCGCGTGAGACACCAATGAGCACCTTACAATAAGTACTGTGTTCTCATCTCCCCGGTGCAGGGAGCGACTGGGATCAGCTAGGCGGTTCTCGCTCCGGCTTCTCGGCGTGGCCGGGGTCTGGGGCCAGGGTTGGGGCCACCGGGAGGCTCCCTCACTCTCACAGCCAGTCTTCCCGTGGCTGCAAATGGGCTGAGGTCTCAGCTGGGGGTGCTCCTCCTGGGGAAGGCAGGGCCTGCTGGAACTTGGGGAGCTCCGGAAAACGGCCCGCGGTTTCATGAAGGAGCCGGAGAGGGGCGTGGGGCGGGGGTGGGGGCGCGGGAGATGGGGGAGAGAGGAGGCTGGAAAAGTCAGCAGAAGCCAGATGCCCGAGGCCCTCAGGAGCCCGGCCTGGCAGTTGGCTTCGTCCTGAAGGCAGACGCAGCTGCTGAAGGGCTTTCAGTCCAGCAATGACATGCGCAGATTTGGGCTTCTGATGGGTGGTTCTGGCCGCTGGCGCAGTGGGACCGCGGGAGAAAGCAGCGGGTGTGGGGGAGGGCGGGATGGGCACCCAGAAGCGGCAGGAGTCCCGGTCTGCGATCGCCACATCCGACGTGTCGGAACCCACCCGCAGGCTACACTTGAACTTCTGCCGTGCTATAGAATGAACCTGAAAGGTTTTTTGGGGTCTTTTTGTTTTTGAAATTCTTTGTGGGTAACACACTTCACTGAGCCTTGGCGCTGACTGGCTGAGGCTTACTGCACGCGCCTGCAGACCCCTCCTCATGTTTGTGAGGCTGGGGCACGAGCGTGGGTGGAGACAGAACCAGGTGTATCAGGCCGTCCCGGCCACACTCCCTCCACCACCCTGCCCCTTGAACAGCCCCCCTTGATGATAGCCTTTAGGGGGACCCTGGAAGGAGACTTAGGGCTTGAGGGCAAGGAAGACCAGATGCCCAAAGTGTGGTCTAGAGGGGTTCGGGGTCCCGGCTCCAGCTGGGCCTGTGTCCTTGGCCCCCCAAGCCAGGTAGGTCTGCTGGAGGTGCCGGGCCAGTGCGGAGCCCTCGAAAGCACAGGGCCCTGGGCCTGGGCCCCCAAATGTCCCAAATGCCCTCAGGTTGCAGGGTGGTAATGTTTCCCAGAGAATCCTCGTAACGCAGGAAACTCTAACCCAGCAGCCGTGTTTGAGACAGCTTTATGTGAACACGCAAGGTAATCGACTCATGAAACCGACACAATACCAGCAGAGCCTATGGGTATTTCCTGGTCCCAGACTGCCGTGGGGGCCCCGGAAACACTCGGTCCCTGTGCCTGACGCTGTGGCGGCCTGGCTGGGACACCAGCTGGGAGGCAGATGCAGTGATCCCAGGGAAGGTGAGCCAGCCGCAGACGGTGGCACCTGCCCCTAAACCCAGTCGGCTTTCCTAATGGGTCACGCGCACTTTGCAGAGAAGATGCAATCCGTTATCCCCTCCTGTTTGCGGTGCCGGCCTGCTCGCGGGTGGAAAGAGAGAGGTGGGGCCTGGGGCTCTGGGGCAGTAGAGGGCAGGCGGCCTCTCCTGTCTGGATGCTTCTCTGGACCCCGTTGGGCACACCTGGCTCTCTCTGAGCTTAGGATGCCCTTCCTGGGGGCAGGGCTCCTGATTCCTTCCTCCCCAGCATCCCTTATTTATCACCGCCAGAAAAACCTCCCTCAGCTCGATTCGTGACTTTGAACTCCTCCAGGACTTGCCCTGCTTGGGATCCAGGGCGTGATCTCATAAACGCACCCTTGCTTCCACCTTTGGACTCCAAGTCAATCCCTCCCCACCTTTCTCCCACCAACTGTAACCGCCTGGGTCTTCTCCCCACCCCCCTCCCCCAGCATAGAACCTGATCGCAAAGGACCTGAAAGACACCATTCCCACAGCCTGTTTCGACATGAGCTCACCTCAAGGGCGTGTTGGGGACGCGATGTGGACCCCACTGCCAGGGCTCCCTCTCCACTCGTGCGCCCTCCGGGCCCAGCCTTCTCTCCGCTCTGCGTGTCCACACTTACCGCCCCTCTGCCTCACGGGTGGTGGGAAAGTGTGGGAGCCTGAGGTCATGTGACCCGGACAAGCTGTTAACTCTCTCTGACCCCACGGCCACCAGGTCACCTCTCCTGCTGTTACAGATGGAATTGTGTCCCCTCCCCCCCAAAAGACGATGCTGGAGTCCTAACATCCAGGATCTCAGAACGTGACCTTTTTGGAGATGCGGTTTTAATGACAGAGATGGTCAAGTTAAAATGAGGTCATGGGAGGGAGGGTTCTAGTCTGATAGGACCGGGGTCCTCATAAGAAGGAGAAGCTGGGACACAGGCACCGTGGACAGCAGACAGTGGGAAGACACAGAAGACGGCGGTGCGCAAGCCACGGAGAGAGCACGGGGCCACCCTTCCCTTGTGACCCTCCCAAGGAGGCAGTCCTCTCTCTCTGCCCCTCCCCTGCTCGCTCGCTCTCTTTCTCTCTCTAAGTAAATAAATAAACTTTAAAAAGGTAGGGGAGGGGGCGCCTGGGCGGCTCACTCGGTCAAGCATCTGACTCTTCAGCCAAGGAAACAACCCAGAAAATTAATAGGCAACCAACGGAATGGGAAAAGATAGTTGCAAATGACATATCAGATAAAGGGTTAATATCCAGAATCTATAAGGAACTCACCAAACTACACACCTGAAAAACAAACAACCCAGTGAAGAAATGGGCAGAAGATATGAACAGACACTTCTCCAAAGAGGACATCCAGATGGCCAACAGACACATGAAACGATGCTCAGCATCGCTCCTCATCAGGGAAATACAAATCAAAACCACACTGAGATACCACCTCACGCCAGTCAGAGTGGCTAAAATGAGCCAATCAGAGAACTCTAGATGCTGGCGAGGATGTGGAGAAACGGGCACCCTCCTACACTGTTGGTGGGAATGTAAACTGGTACAGCCCCTCTGGAAAACAGTGTGGAGGTTCCTCAGGAAACTAACACTAGAACTCCCCTATGACCCAGCAATAGCACTGCTAGGAATTTACCCAAGGGATAGAGGGGTGCTGATGCACAGGGGCACATGGACCCCAATGTTCACAGCAGCACTCTCCACAATAGCTAAAACCTGGAAAGAGCCTCAGTGTCCATCAACAGATGAATGGATCAAGAAGATGTGGTTTATCTACACCATGGAATACTACATGGCAATGAGAAAGAATGAAATCTGGCCACATGTAGCAGCATGGATGGACCTTGAGGGTGTTATGCTGAGCGAAATAAGTCAGGCAGAGAAGGACAAATATCATATGTGTGCATGTATAGGAGGATTAGGAGGAACTTAACAGAGGACCAAGGGGGAGAAGAAGGGCGGAAATGGTGGGGGAAAGGGAGAGAGGCAAACCATGAGAGACTCTTGAATGCTGACAAAAACTGAGGACTGATGGATGTGGGGGAGGAGGGGTGGGCATGGAGGAGGGCACTTGTGGGGATGAGCACTGGGTGTTATGTGGAAACTAATTTGACAATAAACTATTTGTAAAAAAAAAAAAAAAAAGCATCTGACTCTTGACTTTGCTCAGGTCATGATCTCATTGTTGATGAGTTCGAGTCCCTGCACTGTTAGTGCGGAGCCTGCTTGGGATTCTCTCTCTCTCCCTCTCTCTCTCTGCCCCTTCCCTGCTCTCTCTCTCGCTCTCTCTAAATAGATACATAAATAAATAAACTTTAAAAAAATGAAGAGGAAGAAGGAGGAGGCAGTCTGCCGACATCTTTCAGACCCAGGGCTCCCAGGGCCAGCACATCCCTGGCGTGTGAGGCGCCGCTTTGTGAGACTTTGTTACTGTAGCTTTGAGACACTAACACCCCTGTCCTGTTAACCTCCCAGAGGGAGATACGCGCCGGGGCGGAGGCGCTGTGGAAGAGCAAGTGCTGCCGATTCAGTCACGCCCTGAGCCACCGTGGAGCGCCTACTGTGTGCCGGGGAAGGAGCCTGGGTGCCTGGATCTGAGCACCAGCCCCGACGTCCCCTCGTGGCTGCCACCACGGAAGTCCCTCTCCCAGCCCCTGCGGAGTCCGTCTCAGCCCTCGCAGCTCCTGGTCCGCCGTTAAGCACACAGTGGGTACTTAGTAAATGCCCACGGAACGGATTTCGCTCAGATTTGTAAGCACAAGTTATGGGGCACGCACGCCTGTGTGCGGCTGCGCAGACTATTTCATAGTCTTGTCAGCTTCCAGAACAACCAATCATAGTTTAGGCCCCAAATAGCCTCATCTACTTCACACCACGAACGGCCGGCCTTGTTTTGTGGGGCGTAGGATATTGGGCCCCAAGCGACAGCATCCCGCTCGCTCTCACGGCCTCACCCCGCCTGGCAAGGGTGCAGACCACGCTTCGGAGAGTGTTCTGACGTGAGCTTACGCTTTCTCGGTGTAGCCGACCACAGACCACAGGCGTTTCACGCGACGCTCCATGCAGAATCTTAGTAATTCCAGTGCTCCTGGGAGTCGCGTTAAACTGGCCTCTTGCAGGCTCTGCCTTATTCTTCAATAAGAAGGAAAGGAAAGAAAAGGAAGGACAACACATTTGGGTTAAAAACAGTCCCGTGTTTGTGTGGATGGGGAGTGACGTGGCGCAGAAGGGCTTTGCGCCCGCCAAGACGAGAATGCCAAGTGCATGTTAGAAAGCCATCTTTCCCTGCAAACAGTGAATAATTATAGATGCGAGTGCCGCGGGGAAGCCGTGCCGGGCACATGGCTCCTCTCGCCCCTCGTGCCACTTTCCTTGGCTCCTCCAGGATGCAAGGAAACCAGCGTGAATCAGCATCGGCCACAGCACGCTGAGCCATCCGGAACAAGTGAGGACGTGTTTTCAAGCACCCGGGGAGAGCTGTCCCGTGTCCAGCCCAAAACACATTTACTAAGTGGCCAAAATACGCCAGGTCCCAGGG
The DNA here is from genome assembly GCA_017311185.1 of Proteles cristata cristata. Lineage (NCBI taxonomy): Eukaryota > Metazoa > Chordata > Mammalia > Carnivora > Hyaenidae > Proteles > Proteles cristata. Next base: position 50,270 of record JAESUZ010002676.1, read on the forward strand.
GAATACAGGAAGGGTCCTTCATGCACGGAGCGCGCAACCTTGCCTGACAGCCCAGTTCCACGACCGTTTACTGAGTGGCTTCTGCATACCAAGCAAGGTCCTCAGTTGGGGATTGGAGGGTGGGGAGGCCCAGATGAATATGCCACGATTCCTGCCCCACGGGAGTTAGAGATTCATGAGGGAGAGAGACTCATTGAAGAGTCGCGTTTTTCTTTTTCATTCTCTAAAGGATTCTCTTTGATCTCTAAAGGAGACCCAACTATTATGCCCATTTTACAGACGTGGCAACAGTGGCAGTGAGGTTCAGCTGGTTCCCTGCGGTGGGGGCTAGGAAACAGAGAGGTGGAGTGTGGCTCTGCCCACCGGGCTGGAGTGGTAACCCCAGCAGAGGAGAGCCGAGGGATCTCAGGTAAGAGGTGAGGGGCAGACAGGTAAGCAGCCCACGAGAATGCAGGAGAGGGCTAAGAAAATGCTTCCCCAGAGGTGCTGAGAGGGTGTCCTTGAAACCCAGAGAAATGAAGCCCAGAGGAGCCCAGGAGAGCTGGCAGGGATGGGTGGACCTTGAGCTGAGTTTGAAAAACAGGGAGGGTTTCAACAGGTGAGGAGTCTGTAGGAGCCCAGGGCAGGGGGAGGCGGGGCGGTCCATGTGGGGTGGGGGCATGCTGCGAGATAGGTTTATTTTGAGAGAGACAGAGACAGCACGCATAGGAGAAGGGCACAGGCAGAGGGAGAGAGAGAATCCCAAGCAGGCTCTATGCTTAACAGAGCCCGGTGCAGGGCCCGATCCCATGGCCTCGAGATCATGATGTGAGCCCAGATCAAGAGTCAGACACTTGACCACCTGAGCCTCCCAGGCGCCCTGGAATGGCATGTTGAGTGTGATAGCATTTGTATTAGGGGGAAAAAATACATGTAAATGCACAGGAAATACACGTATACATACACGTAAATGTACACAAAACATGGACAGCGTTCTTTAGAAGATGGGGTTACACGTGTTTTGAACTTTTCTTTCTCTTGTTTACCTGCGCTTGCCAAACTCTGCATTTAATATTTTTCTTTGGGAGTGACTTAGATCTTTTTTTTTTTTTTAACGTTTTATTTATTTCTAGGAGAGAGACAGCGTGAGCAGGGGAGGGTCAGAGAGTGAGGGAGTCACAGACTGAAACAGGCTCCAGGCTCTGAGCTGGCAGTCAGCACAGAGCCCGACGCGGGGCTCGAACCCACGAACCGCGAGATCATGACCTGAGCGAAAGTCGGACGCTTAAGCGACTAAGCCACCCAGGCGCCCTGGGAGTGACTTAGATCTTGAGGAAAGAAAAGGCACACGGCTGTCACCAGGCCTTCCCCACCACGTCAAAGCCGATCTGGGCAGGAGTCTGTGAAATGCTTACAGTATTACCATGCTGGTCAGTGTCATCTCAACAGCAGAATGAGCCCCAAAATGAGGACATGAAATTATTCTCAATACCAGCAGCAATTTCTGATGGAAAAAATAGCTCAAGTCAACTTTACGTCCAGGCACGATTGCTGTGAAAGCTGCCAACTAACATTCCAGATTCTTCCACCCACGCTTGTACCCATTCGCCTTAATCCTTCAGCCAGAGTTCTTCTATGGTCTGAGTCAGACTGCACTGCCTATGTCAATGTATGCCTCAGGGCCTTTGCACCGGTTGGTCTTTAAGCTGCAATTCTCTTTCCTGACATCTGGCATGGCTTACTCCCTCATTAGAGCCCAATTCAAACTCTTCTTTCTCAGAGAAGCCTCCCCCGGTCATTACAGGCAAAGTAGCCACCGTCCCCAACCAGGAACCCTGTAGAATCTAACCTCGCACTGTCCACCGAACTTTCTGTGATGATGGGTACGTTCTGTATCTGACACTGTCTGATGCAGTAGCCACTAGGAACTGGCTACTGACTGCTTGAAATATGGCCAGGGTGACCAAATAATTGACTTAAATTTTATTTCATTCTGATTAACTTAAAAGTAAATGTCCACATGGCAGGTGAGTGGCTGCTGTACCTGGCAACACGGGCCAGCTCGTTACCCATCTTGTTTTGTTTTTGGTTTTTTCTGTAGCTGGCAACATCTAAAATGATCGCACTCATGTATTTGCTTACTAATGTGCTGCCTGCCTTCCCCATGAGAATGTAGGTTCTAGAAGGGAAAGGGCTCATCGTCGTCTCCATCACTATAATCCAACTCCAGATATCCTCAGTCATGCAGTAAATGATGAGAAAATGCAAGCTTTGTAAGTTACTACCTTCATTCTGATGGTTTGGCTCTATTGTGTACCATACAGCTAATACCAAATGTGCTGTGTAACAAAAACACCCCAAAATTCAACGACCTAAACAAATACCCTTTCATCTTACAGATCTGTGGGTTACAGAAGGGTCAGCTGGTCCAGACTGGGCTTGGCGGAGCTCACTCCCACACCCACAGCTGCCTAGCAGTGACTCACACACACGGAATTTGCGGGGATGGCCCTGCTCCAAGAACCAGCCACCTCCATGGACCAGAGGCTGGCCTGGGCACGTTCTTTCCCATGACGATGGTGGATGCACCAGGAGCAAAGGGAAACACTCAATGCCTGTTGAGGCTCAGGTCTGGAACCAAAACACCTTCACTTCTGCCTCATCCTACTTGCCAATGCAGACCCCACGGGACCCAAAGTCACAAGGCAGGGAGAAGGGTGTGTGTGCCGGGGGAGCGAAGAACTGGGGCCAGTAATTAAGTCTACCTGTATTTCTATGGCAGCGGTCGGGGCTGCTATACCAGAACACCACTGACTGAGAAACTTAAACAACAAACGGGTCTGGGAGCTGGGAAACCCAGGATCAAGGCACTGGCAGATCTGGTGTCTGATCAGAGTCCTCTTTGTGGCAGGGAAGGGAAGAGAGAACAACAGAGACAGAGAAAGAGACAGAGAGCGGAAGCAAGATTTCCCGTGTCTCTGATAAAGGCACTAAAGCCACCATGAGGGCCCCATCACCCTCATGGCCTCATCACCTCTCAAAGGCTCCACCTCCAGATACCATTATGTTGGGAATTAGGGTTTGAACATATGAATTTGGGAGGGGACACACACATCCTGTCCAGAGCACTACCATTAGGCACTTTGGTTGCAAGGACAGACAGTCAGGCTAGCCAAGGAAGAGGGGACGTGGTGAAGATCTACAGAGGAGGGACTCACAGGGAAAGCCAAGGACAGAGGCTGTGGCAGGCCTGGCCTCAGGACACTGGGGGCTAGGGGACAGGGGCAGCTTTACGCAAGCCCTGGGGCCTCTGCAGCTGTGAGAAGTATGGGAGATGATTCATTTTCAGAAATACCAAATAAAAGCTGTGCCGTCTAGTTAACAATAGGTTTACAACCTATTGGAAATATGTACAAACCCCGCCCCCCACAGTGGAGTCCTAAACCCTTAGACACATTACTTCCTGGTTTTTCTTCCTGCCCCTCCCCCTCCCGTTTTGCGGGCTTATTGTCCAGAGCTTGTTTTCGTGGACTTTGCAATGACCACACTAAAGAACAAATGGAAGAGGGACTGAAAGTCTCTGCGGCACCTCAGGGAACCTACATTTGTTCCAATCAGATTACTTTTTGCTGTACGTGGGCATAGGCAGCTTCCAGGGAAGGCTGTGACCTCTGGTAGTGCTCAGCCAATGAGGAGCCAGGGGAGGGACTTGAAGGCTAGGAGATAAATTGTCTGCTGTAACTGCCCCCGGTGTACCCATCCATCAGACACCCGCTCTTGCAAGAATGTTGTTGAAAGCCTCACTTCACTGCTCCGAGTCTCTGCGTCCCTCCTTTGATGGGGTCAGTGGGCCTATTTCTCACACAGCCATGACTGTTTCCAGCTTGTATGGAGGCTTCCAGTCCCTGGTCGACCTGGCTTCCTTGCTCCCTAATCTCTGCATCTTCCTTCTTACCTCAGGACCCTGCCCACAAATCTGCAGTTTTTATTTAAGTTAGCTTAGAGTGGACCCTGTTACTGCATGGAGCAAACCTGACTACTATTGTGTGCATGCCTGGGACAGAGCTCGTGCAGATGGGAAGATGTAAAGCACAGAAGGACGGTCTAAATGGTCATATTTTTATTCTCGCGTGAATGAGTTACATACCCTTCTCAGAGATCAGGTTTGCATCAGGGCTACCTATGTAGGCAGGAAAGAAAGATACAAAGGGACGTCAGGGTCACCTAAAGAAAATTTACTCTTGCTTCAACATTTTAACTCAGGCCAGCATCTGGAGTCATCATTTAAAAGCTGAGGTCATTGCTGTCTCTGGAACATTACCTCGAGAAAGACACAATAACCTCAAGCAGATCAAAGAAAATATCAGACAAGAAAAATTAGGAATGTTCAATTTTAAAACGGAAGGAGGAACTACATTCTTTAAGAATGCCAATATCGGGCACCTGGGTGGCTCAGTTGGTTGAGTGTCCGACTTCAGCTCAAGTCATGATCTCATGGCTCGTGAGTGCAAGCCCCGCGTCGGGCTCTGTGCTGACAGCTCAGAACCTGGAGCTGCTTCAGATGCTGTCTCTGTCTCTGCCCCTGCCCTGCTCGCATACTGTCTCTCTCTCTCTTCCTCTCTCTCTCTGTCTCTCTCTCTTTTTCAAATATAAACAAACATTTACAAATTACAAAAAAATGAATGCCAATATCAGGGTGGCTGGGCGGCTCCATCAGTTAGGCGTCTAACTTTGGCTCAGGTCACGAGCTCACAGTTTGTGAGTTCGAGCCCCACGTTGGGCTCTGGGCTGACAGCTCAGAGCCCGGAGACTGCTTCTGATTCTGTGTCTCCCTCTCTCTCTGACCCTTCCCCCCCAAAAAATAAATTAAAACATTAAAAAAAATTTTAAATGCCAATATCAATAAAGATAAAGAAAGACTGTAGAGGAAATCAGATTGAAGGAGGCTAAAGAGACATGGCCTTTTAATGCAATACCTGACCCTACGTTGAATCGTCCACTGGAGGGGAAAGTGCTGCAGAACGTCTAACTCGGTCAAGTGACAACTCTAGAATATGGAAAGCCCATCCAAGTACCTTATCAATGTAAATTTATGCATTGTGCTTATGTAAGAGAATGTTCCTATTCTTAGGAAATACAAACTCAAGTATTTAGGGAGAAAGGGCCATAATATAAGCGACTTATCCTCAAATGTTTCAGGGGAAAGAAATTTGTAGACAGATAGTTAAAGCAAATTGGGTAAAGTGTTAACAATAGGTGAATCTGAGTAAAGGGTATATGAGTGTTCTCTATACTATTTTTATTTGGCAGCTTTTTGTAAATTGGAAGGAATTTCCAAACACATATTTAGGAGAAAAAAAGCTGATGAGATGGTTTTAGGATAGTTTTGATGGATTTAAACATAATCGTTTATAAATAAACATAGCTTTTAATGTTTGTATCTTGTTTTCAGTTGAGTCACTGGTGTGCGCACACACACGTGTGCACACACACACACACATACACTACTGGTTCAATGGCAGTTGACCGTATTGATATTGTTTTAGTGTTCTTTTTTTTTAATGTTTATTTATTTTTGAGACAGAGACCATGAGCAGGGGAGGGGCAAGGCCAGGGAGAAGAGGACCTGAAGTGGGCTCTGCTGACAGCAGCGAGCCCGATGTGAGGCTCAAACCCACGAACCATGAGATCATGACCTGAGATCAAGTGGGAAACCACCGAACGCGCCACCCAGGCGGCCCTGTTACGGTGTTCTTTAAGCACCTAACCAGCCACATGCCAGGCACAGTCATGTACCCCTGTGACCTTAGACAGCCCGCAGGGGTGGCTATGACTATTTCCATTCGCAGGATAGCAGAGGCCCAACCTGAGTACAAACCACTGCCCTAGAATGGTTCAGCTGTGTCCCCAATGGTTCAGCTTTGGCCACAGCCAAAGGCCAGTGACAATCAGAAACTCCTCTTCCCCCAAATCTGCAGGCAGCCCTGCTGGGAAACTGGGAAGCAGGCCAATGCAAAGAGAGGCTGCTCACGGCTCTGAGGAGGGGGCGGGGCATCAGGACCCTGCCTGGGTGTGCACCTGACGCGGGACTCTCAGCGCAGCCTGGAAACGCCCTCCCTGGGTGCCTCTGAGGAGCCCTCCTGGCAGCGGGGAGGGGGAAAGGATGCAGGGGTACCGGGGGCTCCAGAGAAGGCAGGACAACCACCTCCCCACCAGCACCTGGGCCTCTACCACACACCAGGCACAGGGCGAGGACGTGACTTGGGATCCCAGTGCAAAAGGAGCACGCGGGGCCCCTTGTGCAACAATATTAATAATTTTGGGGCACCTGAGTGGCTCAGTCGGTTAAGCGGCCAACTTCAGCTTATGTCATGATCTCATGATTCATGTGTTCAAGCCCTGCATCGGGCTCCGTGCTGACAGCTCAGAACCCACTTCAGATCCTCTATCTCCCTCTCTGTCTGCCCTTCCCATGCTCTCGTGTGCACCCGCCCTCTCTCGCTCTCTCAAAAATAAATAACATTTACATATATATACATAACAAAAATAAATAACATTGGGGGCGCCTGGGTGGCTCAGTAGGTTAAGCGTCTGACTTTGATTCAGGTCATGATCTTGTGATTTGTGGGTTCGAGCTCCGCATCAGACTCTGTGCTGATGGCTCAGAGCCTGGAACCTGTTTCAGATTCTGTGTCTCCCTCTCTCTCTGCCCCTCCCTTGCTCATGTTCTGTCTCTCTCTGTCTCAAAAATAAATAAACATTAAAAAAAAAACATTAAAAATATATTAATAAGTTCAAGGTGATAAAGTCTGACAGTTCAATAAAGCGGGACCTTCTGAGTATGGCCCAGGTGACCACACAGGTTACAGGCCACACCCTGTGCTGGGAACTATGTATAAGCTATTTCTCATCTTACAAAGATCTTTGAGGGGGCATTTTTTAAGTTTTTATTTTAATTCCAGTTAGTTAACATACAGTGTTATATTGGTTTCAGGGGTATGATATAGTGATCAACCCTTCTGCACATCGTCCGGTGCTCAACCGGACAATTGCCCTCCTTCATCCCCATCACCTATTTAGCCCATCCCCCCCCCCCCGCCTTCAAAGGGGCATTTTAATTTTTTTATTTTTTTAATGTTTATTTTTGAGAAGCAGAGAGAGACAGAGCACAAGCAAGGGAGGGGCAGAGAGAGAGGGAGACACAGAATCAGAAGCAGGCTCCAGGCTCTGAGCTGTCAGCACAGAGCCTGATGCAGGGCTCAAACTCATGAACCGTGAGATCATGACCTGAGCTGAAGTTGGACACTTAACCAACTGAGCCACCCAGGTGCTCCCCAGAGGGGCATTTTTAATCTCCACTGAGTTGATGAGAAAGCTGAGCCCCAAGGTGGGTAAGTACACAAGACATACATAGCTAGGAGGGCTCAGTAAAGAATGAGTGGTTACACACGTGAATGGATGGGTGAATGCATGAATGAAAGTGGTAGATGGCTCTGACTTCAAGGCCAGTGTGGTTTCGGTACACTACAAGTTCACTGAAGAACACCCCTGAGAATTCTAGAAGCTAGTTGGGCTGAGCTAGCACAATCCTGAGTCTGACTGTTTTTCTGACCTGGCTTCATATGCGGATTATCACAACTCTGAGAAACCACAGAAACTCAGCCCTGCAAACTTGCATAAGATGTGCGAACACCAAAGGCATGACTTGGGACCCTTCGTCTTGTATCAATTCTCTGAGTCTCGCTTGAATTCACAGCTGCCAGGGCCTGTAGACCTCCCTACCTAGGAGCTTAGCATATGAAAGACCCCCTGTCATTAGTCCCAAATCCATCTACTGTGAGTCAGAACTCAGGGTTTTGTAAGCCTCCAGCACCTTCTATATCCTGTATCCTTCTATATCCTTCTATATCCTACATCACACTGTATATGGTAGTGACTTTTTAATTTTTTTAAATGTTCATATTTCAGAGAGAAAGAGACAGAGCACAAGTGGGGAGGGGCAGAGAGATGAAGACAGAACGTGAAGCAGGCTCCAGGCTCCAGGCTCCGAACTGCAAGGTGCAAGCCATCAGCACAGAGCCAGAGGTGGGGCTAGAACTCATGAGCAGCGAGATCATGACCTGAACGGAAGTGGGACGCTTAACTGACTGAGCTTTCCAGGCACCCCTGGTGGCAACTCTTCTTTACCTTCTGAGCATAGGTTTATATCTGGAAAAGCCAAAAGTCCTTGAATGCCAGGCTGAGGAAAGCACAAGGTTATAAAGGATGTATAATCTTCAGAAGTGAAGGATAGTCCTCTGGGGGCAGGGAAGGGGGAGTTCGTTTAGATGTAAAAGTTAAAACATCCATTCTAAAAAGACAGTCTCATTGAATGAGTAATCCAAACCCTCTTCCAACAAAGAAAAGCCCAGGACCAGATGTTTTCACTGGAGAATTCTACCAAACATTTGAAGAAGAATTAACACCAGTTAATTCACCCAAACTCTTCCAAAATTGCAGAGGAAAGAACACTTTTGAACTCATTCTATGAAATAAGCATACTGAAGCCAGACAAATGCACTAGAATAAAAGAAAATTATAGACCAATGTCCCTGACGAAGATCAATGCCACCATCCTCCACAAAACACTAGAAAAAGGCTTTGACAGCACATTAAAAAGATTATACACCATGACCAACTGGAATTTATTTCTGGAATGCAAAGACGGTTCAACATATGAAAATCAATCAACATAATACATCCCTTAACAGAATATAGAGAAAAAACCCACACGATCATCTCAATTGGTGCAGAAAAAGCATTTGGCAAAATTTAACACTCCTTCTTGATAAAAACACTCAACAAACTAAAAATAGAAGGAAACTGCTTGACTATAGGAATGGATATAGGTGCTTGGGTGCCCCAGTCAGTTAAGTGTCTGACTCTTGATTTCAGGTCAGGTCATGATCGAGCTGCCCCTCTCCCCAGCTTGTGCTCTCTCTCTCCAAAATAAAAACTTTTTAATTAAGAAAAAAACAAATCTGTTTAAACTAATCAGTGAACTCAGCAGAGTTCAGGATATGAAAATCAACACAGAAAAATTGGTCATGTATATGGACTAAAAATGAACACTCCATAAAGGAAATTAAGAAAACAATTCCATTTACAATGGCATCAAGAAAAATGAAATACTTTAGTATAAACTTAACCAAGGAGGGAAAAGATTTGTACACTAGAAACTGCAAAACATCGCTGAAAGAAATTAAAGGCGACACAACTCAATTGGGAAACATGCCGTATTTGTGGATTGGGAAGCTTAATGTTAGTTACTAAGATATCAAAACTGCCCAAAGCAATCTACAGATTTAATGTAATCCCTACCAGAATTCCAATGGAATTGTTTGAAGAACTAGAAAATTTCATCTTAAAATTCATGTGGGGGGCGCCTGGGTGGCTTAGTCAGTTAAGCGTCCGACTTTCGCTTAGGTCATGATCTCGCGGTTTGTGGGTTCGAGCCCCGCGTCGGGCTCTGTGCTGACTGCCAGCTCAGAGCCTGGAGCCTGTTTCAGTCTGTGACTCCCTCTCTCTCTGACCCTCCCCTGCTCACGCTGTCTCTCTCTCTCTCTCTCTCTCTCTCCTAGAAATAAATAAAACATTAAAAAAATAATTAAAAGCAAACAAAAAAAATTCATGTGGAATCTCAAGGGATCTTGAATAGTCAAAGTGATCTTGAAAAAGAAGAACAAAGTGCGAGGCCTCATGCTTCTTTCTTGTTTCAAAACATTACGCAAAGCTGCAGTAATCAAAACAGGGTGCTCCTGGCATAAAGACAGGCATCGAGGACAATGGCCTGGAACAAAGAGCCCCCCAAAATAAACCCTCCTATTGACAGTTAAGTGGTTTTCAATAAGGGTGCCAAGACCATTCATGGGGAAAGGACAGTCTCTTCAAGAAATGGTTTTGGGAAAGCTAGATATCCACATGCAAAGTGAAGTCGGACCCTCATCTTACATCGCATATAAGAACTAACTCAAAATGGACCAGAGATCTAAACATAAGAGTTAAAACCATAAAACTCTCAGAAAAAAATATAGAAGGAGAGCCTCCTGACACTGGAATTGTCAACGATTCCTTGGACATAGAAGCAAAAACAGAGACAACAACAAAAAATGGATGACAGCAAAACGTAAAACTTCTGTGCATCAAAGATCACGACCATGAGTAAAAAGGCAACCTGTAGAAAGGGGGAAAGTATTTGCAAATCATGTTGGGGTTCATATGCAGGGTATATAAGGAACCCCTACAGCTGAACAACAAAAAAGCAAACAACCCAATTTGAAAGTGCGCAAAGGACTTGACTAGATATTTCTCCAAGGAGGATATAAAAATAGCCAACAAACATATGAAAAGACCCTTAGTATCACTGAGAATTAGGGATGCAAATCAAAATCACAACGAGATATCACCTCCTACCAGTTAGTTTGGCTACTGTCAAAAAAGAAAAAACCAGGGGCGCCTGGGTGGCTCAGTCGGTTAAGCATCCAACTCTTGATTTCAGCTCAGGACATCATGATCTTGTGATTCATGGGATCAAGTCCCGCACTGACAGTGGGGAGCCTGCTTGGGGCTCTCTCTCTCTTCCTTTCTCTCTCTGCCCCTTCCCCGCTCACAGGTACAGAAGTGCCCTCATACTCTCTCAAAATAAACTTAGAAAGAAAAGAAAGAAAGAAAGAAAGAAAGAAAGAAAGAAAGAAAGAAAGAAAGAAAGAAAGAAAGAGAGGAGAAGAAAAGAGAAGAGAAGAGAAGAAAAGAAAAGAAAAGAAAAGAAAAGAAAAGAAAAGAAAAGAAAAGAAAAGAAAAGAAAAGAAAGCAAGTGTTGATTAGGCTTTGGAGAAATTGGAACCCTTGTGCCCTGTTGGTGGGAATGTAAAATGGTGCCGCCTCTCTGGCAAACAGTATGATGGTTACTTAAAAGTTAAAAGTAGAATTACCACGTGACCCAGCAGCTCCACTCCTGGGTACACACCAATGATCTGGAAGCAGGGTGTCAAGGAGATTTACACCCCCATGTTCATAGCAGCATCATTCACAATAGCCAAGAAGCGGAAACCACCCAAGTGCTCATTAAAGGATGAGGGATAAACAAAACGCAGTCTATCCACACGATGGAATGTTATTCAGCCTTAAAAAGGAAGCAATCTTGGCACCGGCTACCACATGCATGAACCTTGAGGATGTTATGCTGAGGGAAACAAGCCAGACCCAGGAGGACATGTGCTGTAGGATGTCACTTATACCTAGGTACTTAGAGTAGTCAGAGCCACAGACACAGAAAGTAGAGTGCTGGGTTCCGGGCTGGGTGAAGGGGGGACTGGGGAGTGGTTCCCTTGTTGCAAAATGAAAAACATCTGGATGTGAATGTGTGACTATACTTAACAGCACTAAACTCTAACATTTCAATGGCTGACATCATAAATTTTAAGTTCTGTGTACTTTGTAACAACCCAGAATTGTTCTGGAAAGACAGTCCCATCACCTTTCAGCTCTAATGGGGACGGCAGTTCGCGCCCATCCCCCAGGATGGGGTTGCTGCCTGGAGGGGAAGTCTGTTCACTGCATCTGCGTGGTGTTCTCATCTTTCTAAGGCACGGTTGAGCTGGTCTCTTTCTCTGGGTTTTCTGTGACAGAAAGATGATGACGTGTGTGTGTGTGTGTGTGTGTGTGTGTGTGTGTGTGTGTGTGTGTGATGCATTCAGCAAACCGTAGAGTTCCATCCAGATGGGCAATGGACAATTTCTTCTTAAATGAAGTTCTGGTTTTCGTACCCATTACCTTCGGCAGCACTCACAGTAACCACAAAGGGGAAGGGGCGGGTTGTATCATATCCGTTTTACGTGGGTTTACACCAGGTTTCTCCACCTCGGTGCTGGTGACATTTGGGGCAGGGCATTCTTTCTTGTGGCAGAAACCCTCCACAGGCTCCAGGCGCCCTGTGTTCTGGACGGCGTCCAGCCGCATCCCTGGCCTCCACTCACCAGCAGCAGCCTCCACCAGCTGTGACAACCAAAAATGCCTGGACATTGTCAGGTGTCCCCTGGGGAACAGAATCACCCCTGTTTAAGAACCATCCGTTCAGAGGGCTGGAGTGAGGTGTGGGAATGGGGACAGCTCCCAGAGTATCGCCCCAGCAAGCTTTGCTCTCTCCCTCCCGTTCATGTGACCACTGTCTGCCTCTCTGCATAGATCTTTCATTAATCTACTTTCCAGTTAGAACTTCGTGACAGGGCCACGTGTCCTGCCTGTTAAAACCAATGACCCAAAATGCAGGACAAGAACTCAAACTCAAGACTTGAGCAGGGCTGCAGCTACTTATCAGCACCTTGCCTTCCAGAAAGCTCTCTGCCGCCTGGCAGCTGCTGAGCATGCCCTCTCTCTCCCAACCTTCCTAATCCGGGGCCTCTAATGCTCTTACGGGACTCTTCTCTTCACCTCGGGTTATTTCCATCCGGCCTTATCTCTTCCACTGGGCTTGGGGAGTTGAGAAAGAAAAGAAAGGGACTATATTTTACCCTATTTACAGGAAAATGAAATTCTATTTTGTGTTGTGTTTCCCTTTTTTAAAATACTTTAGATATGAAATTCATTAAAATATTTAGAACATTGTGGGGCGCCTGGGTGGCTTAGTCGGTTCAACGTCCGACTTTCGCTTAGGTCATGATCTCACGGTTTGTGGGTTCGAGCCCCGCGTCGGGCTTTGTGCTGACCGCCAGCCCAGAGCCTGGAGCCTATTTCAGAGTCTGTGTCTCCCTCTCTCTCTGACCCTCCCCTGCTCATGCTGTCTCTCTCTCTCTCTCCTAGAAATAAATAAGAATATTTTGAAAAATATATATATATTTAGAACATTGTTTTAGAACTTTCATAGATGGTTTTATTTGTTTTTTAAAGGTTTTTATTTATTTCTAGGAGAGAGAGAGACAGCGTGAGCAGGGGAGGGTCAGAGAGAGAGGGAGTCACAGACTGAAACAGGCTCCAGGTTCTGAGCTGGCAGTCAGCACAGAGCCCGACGCGGGGCTTGAACCCACGAACCGCGAGATCATGACCCAAGCGAAAGTCGGACGCCCAACCGACTAAGCCACGCAGGCGCCCCTCATAGATGGTTTTAGAACCACCCATGAAACTTGACGGTTTCCGAGCCTTCCTAGATGGCTCACGTTTTCGTTTCACGGGGGAAGGACTTCAGGCGTGTGCTGCAGGACTGCGGGGCCAGTGGGACCAGCCGGTGGGACAGACTGGCGCATGGCATTTCCCAAACCTCTTCAAGAGCCAAGCAAGAGGCTTTTTTCTTCATTTAACAGGGCTCTCCGGGTGTCCTTGAGCCTAGAGGTGGTGATTTTGGGGGTGTCCTTGGACCCAACGGGGTCCTTGGGACTGAATAGCGCCTCACCTCCAACAATTGTCCATATTCCGTAGCACCTACACTTGCCAAGCACCTGCCCTGCACCCGGCACTCCACACGGGCATCTACGTGGGTTTTTCATTTCAACGCAAGTCAACTTAACACTCCCTACGCCTCCACGCCAAACTCGCAGGCAAATGTGTAGTGCGTGAATAAGTCCAACTTCAATAAGAAATGAGTTCTTTCGGGGCGCCCGGGTGGCTTAGTCGGTTAAGTGTCCGACTTTCACTTGGGTCACGATCTCGCGGTTCGTGGGTTCGAGCCCCGCATCGGGCTCTGTGCTGACTGCCGGCTCAGAGCCTGGAGCCTGTTTCAATCTGTGACTCCCTCTCTCTCTGACCCTCCCCTGCTCACGCTGTCTCTCCTCTCTCTCTAGAAATAAATAAAAAACATTAAAAAATTTAAAAAAAAAAAAAAAAAAAAGAAATGAGTTCTTTCATGACAATCAGTGGAAATCAGATCAGGAAAAGATGGGGGAGGGGGAGTAAGTCAGTTGAACTTCTACACTGGGACAGTGGGGACGTGGCAGCAGTGGCCTTGGAGAAGTTACTGTCCTGTCCTGGCCCTGGGCAGCCCTCCACTGCCCCGCCAGCAGAGGTGAGGAGCGGGGGCGGGGGGCTGGTGACATGGACACAGTGGGGGGGGAGGGTTGCCAGCATGCTCCAAGCTCTGGGGGAGGCGACAGCCAACAAGAGGATCAGGAGGAAAGAGAAAGAGCACAGTCTGAGAGGATGCGCCAAACCCCAGCGTCACTGGGACCCGTCAACAAACGGGACGCCCCAAGGAACACAGGACGCTTCCAACGTGACTGCTGCCTCCGGAGGGTCTGCTGAACACCCAAGCCTGCAGGGTCGCCTCAGTGCTCAGACAGCCTAGTGGGGAAGGAAGGACACGGAGGACCCGAAGCCGCGGGAGCGAGTGTCCAGCGAGCCGAGAGAAGGGGCTTTCTGAGTCGAGGAGAGATCAAAACTGCAGCATAACGGACAGGGCCGGGCTGGGACTGGCCTCGGAGGAGAACGTGAGGACAGGGCCACTGTGTCACAGGCATCCTTGAAGAGCTTCTAGAGGAGGATGTACGAAGGGGCAGCTCGGGTGATACTTTTTTTTTTTTTAACATCTATTCATTTTTTTAATATACTGGGTAAATATATTTGCAACATACATCAGATAAATGACTAATATCCCTAATATATAAAGAACTTTTTAAAATATAGTTTATTGTCAAGTTGGCTTCCATATAACACCCAGTGCTCATCCCCACAAGTGCCCTCCCCCATGCCCATCTCCCCCCTTCCCCTCCCCCACCCCATCTGCCCTCAGTTTGTTCTCAGCAATCAAGAGTCTCTCACGGTTTAGGGGCGCTTGGGTGGCTTAGTCGGTTAAGCATCCGACTTTCGCTTGGGTCACGATCTCGCGGTTCGTGGGTTCGAGCCCCGCGTCGGGCTCTGTGCTGACTGCCAGCTCAGAGCCTGGAGCCTGTTTCAGTCTGTGACTCCCTCTCTTTCTGACCCTCCCTTGCTCACAGTGTCTCTCTCTCTCTCCTAGAAATAAATAAAAACATAAAAAAAAAAAAGAGTCTCTCACGGTTTGCCTCCCTCCCTCTCCCCCACTATTTTTTTCCCTTCTCCTCCCCCATGGTCCTTTGTTAAGTTCCTCCTAGCATTTATTCATTTTTGAGAGGCGGAGCATGAGCAGGGGAGGGGCAGAGAGAAAGGGGAACACAGAATCTAAAGCAGGCTCCAGGCTCCGAGCTGTCAGCACAGAGCCTGATACAGGGCTCAAACTCATGGACCGCGAGATCATGACCTGAGCCAAAGCTGGGCATTTAAACAACTGAGCCCCCTGGGCGCCCCCAGCTGATTCTGAACCGAGGGCCTTCCTCTCTATCCTGCTTGCACACGCCTCTTCTGCTCCCCGGTGTGAGGCCGCAGGCCCTGCTGCGGGTTGGTGGCGGTTAGCTGCAGAGCATCTGGAAAACTAGGTCCTCCGGGCCCTGCTCCTCCAGAGAGCCCTCAGGGGAATAAATGCAGCAATCCATCAGACGGAAAAGCCAGACGTGGGAAAAACATTTCTAGGTCATGAAAGGCCAGCGCAGAAACATGTCCCAGAAGGCTCAGGGTCTGAAGAAGAGAGATTTTTCTGTGATATGGGAAGTGCCTTGATGACCATAGAAGATGGGGGATCTCAGAAGAGGGAACCCCAGGCACACGTGCACACACACATCCATGCACGCACACGAACGCGTACACAATCTCTGTATCTCACTGATAGCGGCTTTTGAATCCCTTTTTTTTTTTTTTTTGAGACGGGCTACATCTATGTATCTCTAGCATTTCTGTAAATGGCACAGCAGCCAGGACACTGAGCCACACTGAGTGTCCCCTGTGACTGCTCCGTAAACCAACTGTGGCTAACTTTGCTTGTGGGGTGGCCCTCCCTGATGCGGGCAAAGGAAAACCAGATCAATGGCCAGGGAGGAGCACGTGGGTTACGCAAGGGTGCTGATCCCAGGGTCTCTGGTGACTATGATTTCTAGGTCAGTAGGCAGCTTCCTGGGGGTCCCTCCAACTCAAGGTGACCTGATAAATGCCAGACCTGAAATACATTGATCCTCGTTCCACCGCAGCTAGGACACCGCCGCCCGTGCCGCAGACGCAGCTAAAACTCAGTGTGCCCCGCACCTGAGACCCCGTTCCCTGGGAAACCGCTTCTCCGCTTGGGTCCCTTTCTTGCCACTGGGTTTCCCGGGCGACAAACATGGGCATGAGCCTTCACTGTGGCTCTCTCCTGCCTGAGCGAGTCTACCTCCTGGGTGCTCGCGACCCTTCCTCCTGTTACTGCCATGGAGATGCCCCACGGACACACAGCTAGACCATAACTAGGTCCCAGTTGCTCTCTGACCTCCTACCTTTACCCTACACCCAACACCCCTGCCCCAGAAGTCTTCTGGGTGCACACGGGAGTACGTCACTCCCCCGTTTAATGTCCTTCGGTGACCCCAAATGCCATTCAGAAAGGAGCCCAGCTCCCTGGCAAGGCTTACCCGAGTCCGAATCGGGAGTCTCTGTCCTTCACGCTCAGCTCTCCCCATAACAAAATTCTCCTGTGAAGATTCTCGTGTGCTTCGGAGCCAGACCCTCCCACCCCGGTCCCCATAGACTTGTGGAGCGCCATGCCCTCTGACTGCTGGCTTCCTTCCGATTCCACCTCAAGGGTGTGGCCAGCGGGAGGACATGGGCAGTGCCTTGTTCACTGTGCAATCCCGTGCCCTGTGCTTTGCACACAGTGGGCGTCAAACAAACATCCGCTGAGTGAATGAATGATGTGCAATGCCACATCAGGGGCTGTGATACAAGGATATTAGCGGCACAGACGTGTCTTGGAAAAGTCCCTCAGCCCCCTTAGAGCTCCAGTTAGAAACCAATAGTTGCAGAACGATGCCTTTTTGACATGGACGTATATGGGGCTTGTTAAATTGCTAGCATGTTTATTTTTAAAAACTGAAACACTGGGTGGTTCAGTCCCTTAAGCGGTGGACTTCGGCTCAGGTCCTGATCTCATGGCCCGTGGGTTTGAGCCCTGCATCCGGCTTTGTGCTGCCGGCTCAGAGCCTGAAGCCTATTTCTGATCCTGTGTCTCCCTCTCTCTCTCTACCCCTCCCCCACTCACGCTCTGTCTCTCTTTCAAAAAGAAAATAAAACCGTTTTCTTTTTTTATATAGCTTATGGTCAAATTGATTTCCATTCAACACTCAGTGCTCACCCCAAGTGCCCTCCTCGGTGCCCATCACTCCACTTTCCCCTCTCCCCCACCCGCCATTCACCCTCAGTTTGTTCCCAGTAAAGAGTCTCACGGTTTGCCTCCCTCCTTCTCTGTAACTTTTTTTTTTTTTTTTTAACGAGAGGCATTGTTCTACCCACCCTCCCATGTCCTTTAACTATTTGTTTTGGATAAACTACTAACCCACTTAGAACCGTTTCTTCTGCACAACTAGCCCTTCGAGGCTGGGCCGTTTACCTGCAGATACATTCGTCTGAAGGCGTACATTCACACACCTGCAGGCACAACTTACTTTCAGGACCTCCCACGACACCGCTCACTTTAGGTCCCCCCCCACCTTAGCTTTCCCATCGCAGAGCGGAACAGAATAACCGAAAACACTTTGCCTAGCACCTTTCAGGAGCGAAAACCGGGGCGTAAGACAACGCAATGGTTTCTAAGTGCCCGGTTAAGACCCAGCCCCTCCATCCCGACGGGTGAGGCACCGACGCTTCTCACGCCTGAATCCGTTCACTCCCGGAGGCTTTTTACCTAACGTAGTTCTGCAGGCTCCGTGCCTGGCATCAACGGGCTCCGGCTGCTTCTGCCACCAGACGGGCTGCAAAAGTAGTATATTAACAAGTTAACCTCGTTCCTTTGCAGAACCCATCTGCCCAGAGCGGTGAGCGAGAGCGCGGTGAGACACATCACGTGACGGCCTGGTCACGGTGCAGAGGTTTCCTCACGTGGTTTACAATCCGGCCAAATTGAAGAATAAAATAAAATCCCATTGGCGCAGCTGAAGCCCGGCCTGTGGGGCGGGGCCTCGGGGGCGGGGCCGACACGGAAGGAAGAGGGAGGGCCTCGGGGCGGGGGCGGGGCCTCGGGGCGGGGGCGGGGCCCGGTGTCCCGGCGAAGCTGCCGTTGGCGCGGCCGCGGGCCTCCTCAGCCGGCCCTGCGCTCCGGCGCAAGGGCGCCTTCGAGACTGGGAAGCGCCGCGGCGGCGGCGAGGGGGCGAGGCCGGGAGGTCGCCGTTCTCGCCAGGCCACGTCCCGCCGGCTGCAGAAGTTGTTTCCATCCGTTTCAAACGTGGCTTTTCCACGCCTGACTTGCCCCCTGCTCTCTCCATCCTGCACCTGCGCCTCGCGTGCCGGCCGGCCGCCGCCGATGCAGCCCCACGCTCCCTTCCCAGACCGGGCTCGGCTCTCCCGGCCGGCCCCCCGCCGCCGCCGGCGCACCGGGACTGCCGAGGCGGCCCTCTGGAGCCGGCGCGCTTCAGGGGAAGTGGGGGTGGGACCGGGGCCGCGCGCAGGGGCGGGGCTGCGGGGAGAGAGCGTTGGGGCGTGAGGGCGGTTCGGCCAATGGCGGGGCGCCTGGGGGCCGGCGGGCGGGGCCGGCGCGGGGGCGGGGCGGGGCGGCGGGCCGGGCCGGGCCAGGGGGCTGGGGGAGGGGCGGGGCGGGCCGGGGGAGGGGCGGAGAGACTCCGCCGCCGCCGCCGCCGCCGCTGCCGCCGCCGCCGCCGCCGCCGCCGCCGCCGCCGCGGCTGCCGCAGCCTCTGGGAGCCTGGAAAAGGGGAAGTGCGAGCAAGCCAGCGACTCAGTCCCCGGCGGCGGCGGCGGCGGCGGCGGCGGCGGCGGCGGCGGCCGGGGTTCGCGACGGCCGGGGCGGGGACCCTGCTGCTGCTGCTGCTGCTGCTGCGGGGGGCAAGCGGAGGCGGCCCGCACCAGCCATGCCGAATAAAAACAAGAAAGAGAAAGTGAGTCCGGGCCCGGGCCGCCGCGCCGGGGCGGGAAGGAAGGGCCGCGCGGAGGGCGGGCGGGGGCTGCCCGGGAGCGGGGTGCGGCGGGCGCAGCAGCGCCGCCCGGGCGTGGGGCGGGGGTCCAGACCCGCACGGGCCGGCGTGCGGGGGCGGCCGCCGTGGGGGCGACGTGGGCGCCCGGCCCGGGCGGCGCGCGCGTGGGCGTGAGAGGGCAGGTGCGGCCGCGGAGGTGGTTGACCCAGCCTCGCAGACGCCTGGGAGGGACCCCCGGGCCGGGGGCAGCGGCGCGAATGGACACGCTGTGTGCCGGTGAAGAATTGTCTGCGCTCCAAGGGGACGCTCCCGGGCTCTGAAATACTATTATTATCCTGGGTGGCGGCGGGGATGGCCGTGAGTGTGCTGCGTTGCATTTGGGGGGGTGGGGGGGCTACGCTTCTGTTCCAGGTGTAGCTCTGTAGCGTCTCAGAATCACCCCAGAAATCCCAGCTCGCGGGCCTAGGTGGGAGGCCAGAAAGGGCTACAGTGTGGATCTGAATGTGGGTTTGTCTATTTCTGCTTGAAGTTTTCAACGCCAAATACAGATCAGGAAAACAAAGGAGGGTCTGAACTGCGGGGGAGGGTAGGGGGGTCACATCGCAATAAACGACGTGAGGCAGAATTTCTTGGTGGTACTGATTAAAATGGTGAGAAGTTCTAGTTAAATGGTATAAATCCGTTTTTAAACTGCATTTGGGGTTAGCTGATGTTTGGCAGTCTAAAAATTGAGAAGTCTAATTGATTCTGCTTGATGTTTCCCAGGAATCACCAAAAGCAGGGAAAAGTGGAAAAAGTTCAAAAGAAGGACAAGACATAATAGAATCAGAGGTAACTGCTCTCATATATTCCCTTTCTGTTTCGTCATGAACACCTTTTGACTAAGGGCAGGGAAACAGGGTGGTAAAGAAAGCATCAGGGTCTGCTGGGGTGAAGGTCCTGCATGAGACTTTCTCGTCGACTCCTTCATGCCCTGAAATATTGGTTCTGTAGGGTTTTACTGTTTCAGTCTGGGAAAATACGGATGTGTTTCTAGAAGCTGCATCTGTGCAGCTGGTATTTCTAAGTTCACGACCCCCACCTCAAATGTAGCAACTCTCCTGCAGGGACTGATTTCACCACTGTCATTCGGGCTCCCTGTGGCTCTCACATTGTCCCCAGCTCTCCTTCACCAGCGACCTGGTCCCTCTCGGCAGCCCCTCTTCCTCCTGTCACCTTGCCTTTCTCTGGCCAGGCCTCTGCCGCACGTGTCCCACGCTCCCTCTTT
Source organism: Proteles cristata cristata (assembly GCA_017311185.1). NCBI lineage: Eukaryota > Metazoa > Chordata > Mammalia > Carnivora > Hyaenidae > Proteles > Proteles cristata. The sequence goes on from JAESUZ010002676.1 coordinate 70,502, forward strand.
GGTTGATGTCTGATCCCCTTAGCCTGTTTTCCCCGGAGTGTCGGTACCGTGCAGTTTATCTGGTTCGGGTATGTTTATACAACCTCCTCTCTTTCACATGTGTTTTCTGTCTGCGTGGATCAGTTGTGACGACTTCTGTATCTCACCCTCGGGCTCCTTGAGCAGCAGCCCAAAGGCTCAGGGAGGCTCGCGTCTACCTTGCGGGGTTGAGGGTCATTCCTTTGACACCGTTTAGAGCCTGTGCAGACTTAGCGCTCTGCCTCGTCTTTTCTCCGCTGTGACGACTGGTTGACCTGGAGCACCTCGGGCTGAGGGCCCAGAAGCTGACTCCACCCAGGCAGACCTAATGGGCCCGTGAATCAAGCCACTTGATTTGGTGTCCCGGTCTCCAGGGCCTGAGATCATCGAGGCCCCTGGTCTTATCACAGATGACATCAGTTTGTAAGGGTCAGACCCTTTCCTGTAAGTCAAATTAGAATGAGTTCAATTCTGTCTGAAAAACAGTTAATCGGCAATTATCCACCCTGAGCTTTTTTTTTTTTTTTTTTAAAGTGCCAGGGTTATCTTTCCCTTACAATGTGGTGCATCCTAAGCCTCCGTCCTCTCCAGCAGGTGGTTTATTCCAGTAAAATCTGTTGCCCTCCCCAGAGCAAAAAGGAGAAATCCCAAAAAGTTCCTTAAATAGCTAGAGATTGTTTGTGCCAGTCTTTCCCTGCCCTTTGTTTATAGCCGACAATCAAGTTTTACTGTGGTATTCTCTCGCTTTTGACCTATTTCCGTGTCACTCTTTGGACTAGATTGATTTAAATGCAACGTAGCCATTCTGCAAGGTGGATGCTTTTTCTTGCATTTATCGAGTTTACTTCGCAGCCACTAAGGCTTCCGGAGCTCCCCCAAACAAACCTTTCTCAAGTCCATGCCTGTCTCCTCTCACGGTCAGTGTGTCGCAAAGACTATCAGCGTGCGTCGTTCATTTATTCCTGTTCGAGCAGAAAGAACCCGGCTGGAAGGGTGGATAATGTTAAGTTTGAACCTGAACCATCCCTCGGCGGTGCAGAGAGAACCAGAAGCACTCATGAGTCAAATGCGTGTTTTCAAGGTGGATTGGAGTCCTAGACTGTCCGTTGCTTAAGACTCTTGAGGTGTGGCCCACTGTGCCTGAGTGTGATGCTCCACGTGTGTTTTTGTATTTTTTCTAGTGCTACTAGGAGCTGGAGCCACAGAGCTTGAATTGCCACCGAAAAATACTGAAATGGTGGCCCGTTCCTCATAACGACAGCAGAGCCAACATGGCACACTTAAGCATGATGGTTGGCAGAGCCCGTGTCCGTGATTTTGCAGAAATACAGATTGGGGCACTGCAGTTCGCCTGAACTTTGCGTTGAGCCTGACTTTTTTTTTTTTTTTTTAATCATTGCCTTTCCTCCTACGTCTTCATGTCGCTCCTTCACCTCTGGTTCCACCCACTTACCAAACATGATTGACTCAGGTGCATTAAACCCTCATTCTTTTCCTCTCCTGTCAATGCCGCTCTGAACTTGAATGTTTTAACCTGAACAATTCACATAGGACTGCCGTTCGGGGGTGCTTGTCAGACCCGTTCAGCCTCCCATCACTTTCACGGGCAGGTCAGCCTGTGAATTGGCCTGTGTCGGGGCAGCTGCCGCATTCAAGGCCTCACAGCTTGAGAGGCGGGTGTACAGGCACCAGTCCAGGGCAGGGTGACCAGGCTTGGGAAGTAATCCCAGCAGAGGAAACCTAAAAGAACTTGGCCTGCGGTTGACTGGCCTCGCACACCACTTCAAGACTGGAAGAGGTCCTCATACTAAGACCCCGGCTGCCCATGACCTAGCCTTGTGGAAGACGAAGGAGCAAGTGGCTTACACTGCAGAACACTTTTTGGTTAAACAAAAGAACGCTCGGTGCGTGGGGTCTGCAGGAAGGAACAGGAAGTGTCGCCGTAACAGATCATGAGGGATAGAGCGGTAGGGGAAGGTGTTTCAGCCTGGGGATTAGATAGTAAAAATGCTGACTCCTGATTGCCATAAATGATGTCAGCTAACTTCTGTGGCCCTGTTTCCTCACCCCTAAAAACACTTGGTGAGTTTCTGATGTGGCCATTTTTAACTCTAGGGGACAGATTGATTAGGCATGACCCACAAGTTCTCGAAAGACGTTTTCCCTGTGAGACATATGGCAGAATGTATCTTCCAATGTAACAGAGTATTGTTAAGGCCCTAACTGCTGCTGTGCACATTTGGCTTTTTTCTAGAAACTTCTACTCCTTGAATGACGTGTGTTGGTACTTTTGTTTGTTTTACTCGCTTTCAAATATGGTGTTTAAGTTTGACTTCTTCAGTTGTGTCCTGGAAACAGTTTCTGCCCAGTACTTTCGGGTTTATTTCACCGCGCACTTTGAAGGAGGGAGGCTCCCCGGGAACTGGAAGTTGGAAACTCGGGAGGTGGGCCGAGGGAACGCAGCTTTGAGCAGCCGTTCTCACTGTGACCTTCCGAGCTGTGGAAGCCTCGTGAAGCACACTTGATGAATATTTAGAATCTTAATAAGTTGCCCAGAGATTCCTAAAGCCCGTTTCAGACGATCAAGACCACGCTATAGTACTAATTGTTTGTAGTAGTTGTTTTACTATGTATCCTTTGTCCAAAGTTCTGTTTCAAAAGCGTTGACGCTCTTTGTCAAGTGACTTGTTTCAAGCACATTAAAGGTTGTTTGCGTGTTGTTTTTGGCTGTGTATTTTGCATGTCCTGCTTCAGCTTAGTTTTGTTTGAAAATCTCTACAGCAAGTCTTTTTTTTTTTTTAATGTTTTACTTATTTCTGAGAGAGAGAGAGGCAGCATGAGCAGGGGAGGGTCAGAGAGAGAGGGAGTCACAGACTCGGAAACAGGCTCCAGGCTCTGAGCTGTCAGCACAGAGCCCGACATGGGGCTCGAACCCACGAACTGTGAGATCATGACTTGAGCCGAAGTCGGACTATTAACCGAATGAGCCCCCCAGGCGCCCCACTACAGCAACTCTTAACATAATATCCGTTGCTGAAAAGAAAGTGGAACAGGTCTTCTCTCCAACCTGTTAGCTTATTTTGATACTTTCTACCTTTAGTAACAACTTTTTCTCACCTCTGCCCCTTTCCATCTCCTCCAGCCCCCTTCCTGTTGCACAGAGGGCCCGCAGCTGTAGCAGGGGGAGGCACGGCTTAGAAATTAAAACTACTTCATGGGGCGCCTGGGTGGCATAGTCGGTTAAGCGTCCGACTTTCGCTTGGGTCATGATCTCGCGGTTAGTGGGTTCGAGCCCCGCGTGGGCTCTGTGCTGACTGCCAGCTCAGAGCCTGGAGCCTGTTTCAGTCTGTGACTCCCTCTCTCTCTGACCCTCTCCTGCTCACGCTGTCTCTCTCTCTCTCTCCTAGAAATAAATAAATAAATAAATAATAAAAAAAAAATTAAAACTACTTCAAAAATATGACTCCATCTAATAATAATAATGACACCCATTCCACGGTAACGTAAATTCACACATTGATGAAAAGCGTCCTTTCAAGAAAGTTTGACTTCCTAGTCACTCGGCTGTGTTTTAACCTGAGTGTTGGAGGACAGTGAAAGTGGTTTGTTGGTAGGTGTATTTTCCAGGGGAGGCGGCTGTGATTGTCACCGCTTGAGACGGGAGTCCTCAGCTCCTCCCCCAGAACACTGGAGCCACTGTCCGGGGGCTGAATTCGGAGCTCCGGCCGCCGCTGGGGCCTCCGCGCCGTGTTCCCCATTCTCTTCCCACTTTTTCCCCACACAACCCTAAACGGGACTCCAGGGAAACTCAGAACCCAAAAGACTAGCAGTTTAAATTTTTTTTTTTAATTCACATGCAACTATTATGTTGGGGTGGAATTCCCTACTTTTAACTGCAGCCCCTTGGCTCACTTTCCCAGCTGTCTGCAGCATGTTTGCTGAAAGCCTGGTGATCAGGAAGGACAGAGGATCTGCAAAGGGGGTGATCAGCTGGGGGTTGGAGGGGATGTGAGTTAGGACGGGGTGCCGTGAGCTCCCCGTCCCTTCCCAGTGCCCACCTTGGCTCTGTGTGACCGAGTGACAAGTGCCTCCCAGGTGAGCTATGCTGTGCTGAGCAGGCACCGCGCTCACCGCTGTTGATGGACCAGATGCTTCCCCACGGGGCTGCCCTGTGCTCTGTGCACCATAGAATGTTCCCAGGTGCTGGGAGTTCCCCCCCCGCAGCTTTGACGATCCAAAGTGCCTCCAGACATGACCAGATGTCTCCTGGAGGGCAGAATGGACCCCGGTGAGACCACTGTTATAGAAAGGCTCCTCTACAAAGTGTGAAGTATGTATGTTTGCTCGTGAATCATGCCAGACACACATGCTTCCTTTAGCATAGCAGTGCTCAATCCAAAGGAGCATCAGCACCCCTTTATATGCTTAAAAATTATGATCCCCAAGAGCTTTTATTTAGCTCAGTTCTGGTCCATATTTGTGTTAGAAATTAAAAGTGAAATATTTGAAGTATTCATTAATTCATCTAATAGTAACACACCTGATACATGTTAACATAAGTAGTCTGTGTTTATGGGAAATAACTATTCACAAAAATTCACTGAGAAAACTGGCATTGTATCATGCTTTTGCAAATTTCTTTAATGTCGGCCTTAACAAGCTAGCTGGCTCCTGGAGTCTGCTCCTGCGTTCAGTCTGTCTTCATGTCACGTGTCTTGTAGCCTGTGGAAGAGTGACATAATGGTGGTTATGAAGGCAAATCGTGTCTTCGTGTTCTCACAAAAGCACAGATCCTAGAAACCGTCTACGGGACCCCCAGGGGTCCCCAGCCTCGCTTTGCAGGGTCCCCCTCCTGTGCTCCTCGCTGCTGGTCTGAGTCTCTTGGTCTTGTAAGTTTCCACTCGGGCTCCTTTCTTCTGAAATTGAAGGGAGGTGTTCCTCACCCTCACATCCGCATTTTCCCATCTCTTACGTTTGAATAGCAATTATTGGCTATACCGGGTATTTATCATCGATACTGCCTTGGACGACTTTTATGTGCCCTGGTTCGCCTTCCTCACTTGAGGACCACAGTTTAACTTGATGCTCCGTCGTACTTGCAACGTAAGTGAGGACCCGGAGGCAAACGATGTTTGTTGGTGGATTTTAAAAGTGCTCAGGAAGAAGGGGAGCTTCTAATCTGTTAGCTCGTGGGGTTTTCCAGTTCCGTAAACTGGAAATAAGGTTTAAATAAGGTTTCCAATATGATTTTCTGTGCTTTGCATTTTTTATTTTGAGTTTATTTTGGGAATTTTCCTCAGTAGAATATACACATATAGTTAACCCTTAAACAGCATGGGGATTAGGGGTGCCAATACCCCCACACACACTCAAAGTGGAAAATCTGTTGTATAACTTGACTCCCCCAGAATTGAACTACTCATAGCTTACTGTTGACTGGAAGTCTTACCGATCCCATACACAGTCAGTCAACACACATTTGGTATGTTATAGTTATTATATTTTATATTCTTTTTATTTTAATGTTTATTTTTGAAAGAGAGAGATGAACGCAAGCAGGGGAGGGACAGAGAGAGAGGGAGACACAGAATCTGAAGCAGGCTTCAGGCTCTGAGCTGTCAGCATAGAGCCCAATGTGGGGCTCAAACTCATGAACTGTGAGAGCATGACCTGAGCTCAAGTCAGACGCTTAACTGACTGAGCCACCCAGGTGCCCCTCTATGTTCTTACAGTAAAGTAATCCAGAGAAAAGAAACTGCTAAGAGAATCATAAGGAACAGAAAATACATTTAAGCACAGTGCATTTTTTTTTAAATTGTGTATAAGTGGGCCCACACAGTTCAAACCTGTGTTGAACTATATATTTTTAGAAACATTTTATATGTTTTCTATACATACTAGAAGGAAAGTTTGGTTTTGAGCATCTTGTTCTGTGCAAGCCCTGGGGAAGAAAAAAAGAATACTGTCCTCGCCTGTTAAGACCCTAAGTATTGACTGCTTCTGTTACTGATGAAGTGTCCCGGGCACTCGATAGACTTAGGAGTAACCCGGCCCCCACCTGCAGCTGCAGAAGCTCTGGGACAAGAAGGAGCACGTTTCTTATAAAAACCCGAGTGGAGAAAATAGATGCTTTAAAGCCCCTAAGCACACACAGGTTCACCATTAAATTATGGAGCCCCAGAAAGCAGGGGGTGGGGGATGCGGGGGTGTTGCAGGTGAAACGGCAGGTGCGGCGGCCAACACCCCTCTCCCTCTCCAGGAGAAGCTCCACTACATGATACGTAATTCTAGAAAGAGTCCGGCCAGCGAATTACACGAAGCAGTTTGTAAAGTGTGTGAGCTCGCGGCGGAAGCAGAATTTCCGTGGTCCAGGGGTGTGGGGTGAGCGCAGGCTGTAGCCCCACGTGTCAGGGCGGAGAGCCCCCCCTCCCCCCGCATCCGCTGCGTGAGTCAGGCTGCCACCAGCGTGAATCACGGTGATATTTCCCCAAGTCACAGGGAGAATTCACGTGAAGGATTTCAACTATAAAAAGTCTCCCACAAAACGTTGGGTGGCTGCGGAGGGAGGTTGGGCTCCATGGCGTCTGGTTCGGCAGCACGTAGGGAGCAGTGATCTCGCATCTTCCTGTTGGGGCCTTGCTTCTGGTCGGGTCTCAGGGAAGCAGTCGGCCCACTGGTTTGCTGTTGTCCCCGTTCCCTCCACGTGGGGGAGTGAAGGACAAGCCCAGAATCAAGGGGGGGGGTGTATTCGTTTGAAGACTTTGGATTGTTCCTTCATCTTAAATATTTTATTAGGATGAGATTCAGCGTGGCTCTAAAGGGATGGTAGCTCTGACCTCCTGCTGTTTCTGCCCGGTGGCGACATTGAAGTCCCCGGGGTGCTAGCTGTGAGCCACATGTGGCTCTTTACATTGATGAAAATCAAATTAATTTAAAACTCAGTTCCTCGGTCACACTAGCCGCATTCTGAGTGCAAGGGACCCACGTGTGGCTGGTAGCTATGCTGTTGGACAGCAGATAAAGGACATTTCCTGCTTCACAGCAATTTCCAATGGGTAGAGCGGCCTCAGATGCTGGCAGTGTTTTCCAAAATAATTCCAATTTGAGTGTGTAACTTACCTGACATTCGTCAGCTATTACCCTTTTTTTTTTTTTTTTTTTTTTTTTACTTATCCTCTTTTGAGAGAGAGTGTGAGCGGAGGAGGGGCAGAGAGAGGGAGACACAGAATCTGAAACAGCTCCAGGCTCTGAGCTGTCAGCACAGAGCCCGACGCAGGGCTCGAACTCACAAACCGTGAGATCATGACCTGAGCCAAAGTTGGACGCTTAACCAAAAGAGCCCCGCAGGCGCCCCATATTAGCTGTTGCCCGTGGTATAAAATATGAAATTAGATGGACGTGGATGAAGTCAGGGAAAAGAGGATGGTGGAAGAGAAGGGAATTGAGGGGTGAGAAGGAGGAGGCCCTGCTCACCACTGGTTCACCGCCGCCTGAGTTCTAAAGACCCATGTTGGAGACCTGGATGAGGCTGCGCTCTCCCATTGAGTGGGCCTGGGGGGACCCAGGGGCCGCAACATCCTTCTCGTCTTACTCTTCAGACCTTCTGTCTTTATTTGTTTTGGAGGTTGAAGCACACGTGGTTAGAAAATAAAATAGTACATGGGGCCCCTGGGTGGCTTAGTCGGTTGAGCGTCCGACTTTCGCTTAGGTCATGATCTCGCGGTTCGTGGGTTCAAGCCCCGCGTCGGGCTCTGTGTTGACTGCCACCTCAGAGCCTGCAGCCTGTTTCAGTCTGTGACTCCCTCTCTCTCTGACCCTCCCCTGCTCACGCTGTCTCTCTCTCTCTGTCTCCTAGTAATAAATAAAACATTAAAAAAAAAAAAAGAAAAGAAAATAGTACAGAAACTACTTTCCCATTCCACCTGCCCCACTCTCGGGGCCTCTCTGCTTGTTAGCTCCACGGCCCAGGTCCACGGGAAGCAGTGCTGCATGGCAGAGGGTGGGCTCTGGAGGAGGGGTCCGTGACGGGGTGACTTTTCTCTCTCCCTAAGTCGTCTTCCTCCCTTCAGGCCATGCTCTTCCCCTTTGCAGGCTTCCCTCCGGGTGACTCATTCATCCACAGTCACCCAGCAGGCTCTTGAGACCCTCCTGAGGGCTGAGTGCCATCCTGGGTGCTGGGGACGGTGGCAGCATGCGACATAGCAGGACACAGGCACTCGGCAGTTTTCTTCCAGTGAGTGCCAGGGGCGCAAGTGTCTGTACGGGCACTGGCAGCATTGGGTTTGAGAGCATCTCCCACTAGGCAGAGCAGTAGTCCTGGGGCACTCAGCATCAGTAGCGTCCTCTGGTCACTGTGGTATCAAAACAGCACTTACACGTTTCCAGAGGCTGCTTCAGGTGGTCAGGAATGGACTCCCCAAGGAGATGATGTTAAAGATGGTACCTGAATGTGAAGAAGGAGCCGATGGTGCAGAGATCTGGGGAAGGGCATTCCAGCCGGAGGAAGCAGCGAGTGCAAAGGCCCTGAGGCAGAAGTGAGCTTGTGTGTCCACTGGAAAGAAGGCCAGTTTGGCTGAAGAGAAATAAGGGTGGCTTGAGCGGGAGGTCACAGAGATAGGCAAGGGCAAAGAAGGCCCGGCAGGGTCTTGTCAGCAGCCATGGCAGGATTTGATGGAAATCCATTGAGGTGTTTTGAGCAGGGAAGGAGGATGATCTAACTTAAGTTTTTTTATTTAGAGGGAGAGGGAGATGGAGAGAGAGTATATGCATGCAGGGCAGGGGCAGAGAGGGAGGGAGGAGAATCCCAAGCAGGCTCCTCACTGTCAGTGCAGAGCCCTATGCCAGGATTGACCTCACAAGCCAGGAGAGCTCGTGAGCTGAAATCAAGGGTCGGATGCTTCACTGAGCCGCCCAGGCGCCCCTGACTTAAGTATTTCAGAAGATCTCAGCTGCTGCTGTGTAGGAAACAGAGAGGCAAGAACGGAAGCCGGGGGCCACTGGAAATAGGCCCGTCAGATGCCAGGTTTCCGCACAGGAGAGGTGAGGCCCCGGCATGGCTGGCCCCGGGTGCTGGACTCCGGCGGACTCGTCAGGTGACCGCTGGCTTTACAGGCCCGAGCTGAGCGCGCGCTCTTGCGGCTTCCAGCCCCGAAAGCCCAGAATTCTGAGAGCTTTGCGCCGAGCGCCCGCTCCTGCACTAGCAGCCTTAGTTTTTTCTACTCAGCCTGGTTTCTTCGGAGACTATCTTTCTTGCCCTCGTAAAAACCAGAGGCTGACTATCACAAACCGCAAGGCGTCCCAGGGCCACCTGCTGAGGAGTGGCCTTGCCTCTTAGTTCCCTCCCTCTGATCCAAGTGGCTGTCCTTAATGGTAGCCCCACGCTTTCAGATGAACGTGTTCTTGAAAGATCTTACGAGGCTTGGGGCGCCTGGGTGGCTCAGTTGGTTAAGTGTCCGACTTTGGCTCAGGTCAGACCTCATGGTTCATGGGTTCAAGCCCCGCATTAGGCTCTGTGCTGACAGCTCAGAGCCTGGAGCTTGTTTCAGATTCTGTGTCTTCCTCTCTCTCTGCCCCTCCCCCACTCGTGTTCTGTCTCGGTCTCAAAAATAAATAAACTATAAAAATTTTAAAAAAAGAAAGATCTTACGAGGCTTGCAGATGCGGGTTTCTTAGGCTGTGTGTCACATGGTGTCTGGCACATAGTGGTGGCAGTTCGTCATAAAATTGCAGAAGGGGAGGATTTTGGAAGGCGTTGGAGAGTGAGATTGCTTGGCATCTGAAGTCCAGGGACGGAGCAAGGTCCGAGTCTGGCTCCGCTGCTCCCTGCCCGATCCCAGGAGATGGCCCTGCACCCTGGCTGGGGAAGGACATGCAGAGCCCTGGTCCTGGCTCAGGATGGCATCTGGCCACGATGCGTTTGGGGCAGGGGCTTCCATGGACTGTCGGGGGCACCAGGAGAATTCTGTGTGGGCAGTGCCCTCCCCCCCCAACCCCCGCCGGTGTTTGGAGCTGAGGAGAAAGACGCGCTCAGAGCATCTCTGCTTCTCCAGGCCTTGCCTCTCTCTGCTGCTCAGGGAGCCCTGCGGGCCACCCTCCGGAGGCCCAGCCTCCCTTCAGAGGGCTTCTCGCCGGGACCTCGGACGTCTGTGCACGGGGAAGGCTGTCAGATCTCTCCCCTCCCCCCACCCTGTCCTGTCCAACCTCTGTTCTGTGGTCACTGCACACCATGGCCCGGATCCTGCTCTTGGCTCAGCTGTCCCTCAGCCAGGCCTCCCCCCCACCAGCACGCAGCAGGGGCAGGCCCCCCACCCCGGACAGTCCGAGGTCTTTCCCGTGACACTCTTCCTCCCGGCCACCTCTTCAGAGCTGTTACAGACGCTCCGGGCCTCCCCACCTGGGCCTCAGCCCGCCGCCCACAGCGCCCTCAACAGCCTCCACCAGCCCGGGGGTGCCAAGGCCGCCGCGTTGGATGGGTTGACCTCCTCCTCCTCCTCCCCGAAAGCCTTTCCTCCCTCAGCCCCACCCCCACGTCCCCCACCTCCGCCCACTCTGAGCTCCTCTGCTGGGTGGTCTGGCTCGTTCGTGACTTCCGTGACTGGATGGTGACTTCCAAGTTCGCGTCCCAACTCACACGCCAGCAGCACTGCCGGGCAGAGAGGGCAGCCGAGGGCGGGCAGGCGGCGGCCAGGACAGCGAGGACAGAACTCAGCCGTTGTCCGCGGCAGGACGAGAGCGTCATAGGGGTGTGAGGGTGGGCGTCACCGTGTCCTCTGGGACCAGCGTGCTCACGGCCGGGCTTCTCTGGCCGTTTCTCCCCATCCCGGTGACCGGCACCACCACCTGCCGGTCACCATCCTGGGGTGGCTGACGCTTCCGTGTGCAGCCTGGACGACTAGCTGAGTCTGCCTTCTCCCCCTTCTCCCCTGTCCCCCGTGGTCTACACTGCAGCCTGCGGGGCCTTTCCAACAGGAATACCAGTTCACCCTGTCAGGCCCCCCAGCCCCCTGCATGGCTTCGGCCTGCCCTGTCAGGTGAAGGTCAGATTCTGGGCTAGTCGGCTCTGCGGGCGCCCGCGGCCCCAGCTGTCCACACCGAGCCCGCCCGAAGGCGGTCCCCTCATGCACACGGCCTCAGGGGGGCCTGGCGGGTACGGGACATCGTGGCGTTCACGTGCTCCTGGAGCAGACATCCCATGGGGGACCCCAGACGGCCACGGCCGGGCGGGCGGCAGCCCACGCTGCTGACTGCGCTGCAGGAAGGCCTCAGGGAGCCCCCTAGGGTGGGCGGGGCAGGGGCTGGGGCCTGAGAGTCTTGGGAAGTGACTGTGGCAGGTTGGCCTGGGTGGCGGGACCAGGTCTTCCTCTGGAGGCTCACTCTGCCCGCCCTGAGGACAGTGCCCGGGGCAGGGGCCCAGCGGGTCTTAGGTACCGTCCTGCCCTCAGACACGAGGAGCCTCCCGGCGGCGTGGGTCCTGGGGAGCTGTCTAGACGTGCGGAGTCCATTCCGTTTTAAGGGTTCTCCCGGCACCCGGAGGTGCCCGGGGGCCGCACATGTGCCCAGTGTCCTCAGGGTCGCCATGTGTGCAACACGGATTCGCCCAAGTAAACAGGAGGTGTCAACTCTAACCTGCCGGGCACACGTGTGTATAACTTAACGTTTAAAACAAGTACGTGGCGGGGCGCCTGGGTGGCGTAGTTGGTTAAGCGTCCGACTTTCGCTTGGGTCATGATCTCGCGGTTCGTGGGTTCGAGCCCCGCGTCGGGCTCTGTGCTGACTGCCAGCTCGGAGCCTGGAGCCTGTTTCAGTCTGTGACTCCCTCTCTCTCTGACCCTCCCCTGCTCACGCTGTCTCTCTCTCTCTCTCCTAGAAATAAATAAAAAATATTTTTAAAAAATGTTAAAAAAGAAAATAAAAATAAAACAAGTACGTGGCTTGGACTTGAGGAGGAGCTGTTTGTGACGGGGGGAAGGCGAGGGGGACAGGGGAGGGCACGGGGGACCGAGAACTAGGGCTTCGGGGGGCATCTGTGGAAGCTGAGAAGAGCAGTTTTAACTTGGGGAATCCTGAGGAGGAATAGGGGTACGGATGGGTTTTTAAGGAAGACCAGCTTTCGTGACTGGTTGGAAAGAATGACAGATACTGAGGACAAGGTCCAGGAAAGCCCATTTTGGGGAGGAAGCTCCTAATGGGGGGGGAGGGAGCCTGGGCCCTGGCTCCCAGCTCTGCGTCGCCTGTGCCCACGGCACCCATATCCTGGGAAACTCCTCCCAAGTATCCTGACGCACCTCGTGCATAAACAGAGCTGCTCAGGGTGCCTGCTTGGCTCAGCCGGTTAAGGATCCACCTTCGCCTCAGGTCATGATCTCACGGTTCGTGGGTTCAGGCCCCGCGTCGGGCTCCGTGCTGACAGCTCAGAGCCTGGAGCCCATTTCAGATTCTGTCTCTCCCTCTCTCTCTGCCCCTCCCCTGCTCATGGTCTGTCTCTCCCTCTCTCCCTCCCTCTCCCAAAATAATCATTAAAAATTTTTTTAAAAAGATTAATAAAAATAAAGCTGCTCTTAACTTCTTAATAAGAATTTCATTCAAGAATGAGAGCAAATAGCTGGGGTCTTAAGTTGGCGTGAGCTCTTCTAGTTCAGTGTGACTGGAAGACGCTTGGTGGGTTCCTGCTTCCAGAGTGAGTTCCGTAGGCTTCTTAAAACTGCACACGCGCACCTGCGAGCACCTTCCTGCAGGTGCGGGAGGAGCGAGCAGGCTGAGAACCTTGACGGTCGATGCCTGGGGGCTCTGCACACGCACGCACCCCCCCAGCTCCCTGGTCGCTCGCCCCCATGGGCCTGGGATGTAGGGACCCCGGGCCCTGCCGCATGCGCCCCCGTCACTACCCGCCCCCCTTGGGTGTTTGCATACCTGCTTCTGTCCTTGCAAGGCAGCCACGCGCCCTCGGACACCCCAGGCTGTTGCCATGCGGTGCAGAGATGGACGCAGGAGGGGAGGCTAGAAAGGAGGCTGTTTCCTGAGGCTCCAGGGCCAAGCGCTCATACGCGGCTCTCGCAGATTGCCCAGGGCCGCGGGGCGCGCGGGCAGAGAAGCGAGGCATCTGCTCTGTGCGTTGCCCGTGGCTGCTGTACAGAGGACCACAGGCTGCTTCTTACACTTTTGGAGGTCACAGGTCGACAGCGGGGCCACATCAGGGTGTCGGCATGGTGGCTTCGTCCAGGAAGCCATCGAGGAGAACCTGCCTCCCGGCCTCTGCCAGCTTCTCAAGGCCTCCTGCACTGCTTGGTTTGCGGCGCCTTCCTCTCCGTCCAGGCCGGTGGCTTCTCCCAGGGCCTCTGCCGCTGTCACCTCTGCTTTGTCCCCTGCTGCTCCGCCCTGCTAATCCAGGCTCCTTACCGCCTCACGTCTCCAGAGTCCCTTTTGCCAAGTAGGGAGAACCTCCCGGGTTCCTGGCATTAGGATGTGAACATCTTTGGAGGGTCGTTGTCATCAGCCTGGATGGTAAATGCGTCTGGGAAAAGTTTGAGGGGAGACAGGAGAATCCCTTGAAACCCAGCATTCCTAGGGGTGGGATGGGGCGCGTGAGGAAGGAAGTTCACGGCAGGGCGGACGGGTCCGCCCCAGGGTAAAAACCCCCATGTATTTTCCAGATTCTAATTGTGCTGTGAGATACAACCATTTGACATATGCCTCTGTCCTTGTTTTTATTTTGGAAACAGATTTCCAGTAGGAAAAACAACCTTCCTGCTACCCCGTCTCCAGCGTCCAGCAAAATAAAAGTGCCAGCCCCTCAGCCCATAGTGAGGAAGGACAGGCGGCAAAACTCCTCCAGGTTCAATGCCAGCAACAACCGAGAACTTCAGAAACTGCCGTCTTTAAAAGGTAACTGCGGTCGTTTGCTTTTAGAAGTTTAGATGTGCCCATTCCAGGGAGGAGTCGAGTTTCCACGGTTTGCCAGCCGCTCCTTCCTCTGCTGCGTTTATAGTCCGTTAGGGTCATCTTCTCTGTCGAGTTTTGTTTTGTGTTGATTCTGTTTAATGCCATCAGCAGAGTTGCCCCAGTGGTATTTCAGATCGCACAGCTGTTTAAGGTGGAAGTGTGGCCACACACGCATGTTCTAGGCGTAATACCCTAAATGTCTTCGTGTGAATCGTAAGCAGGCCAGCTGGTATTCCCTTCGAGGACTTCCCTCCTGTACCTGTCACCTTTGAACTCTAGCAACTCAGAAAGGAGGCTCTGCAGGGAGGGTAGTTGTGAAACCAGCAGTGGGGCCGCCTCCTGGGTTTCCTGGCCTTGGAGAAGCGAGAACTTAGCCACAGTCCCTTGTGGGCTTCCTTCGTATGAATCACTTGGGGTTTACTCTGCCCAGGGGGTTCCTAGTTGAGATTAGTCAGGGAACAGCTCCCTTTCCTTTGAATTTCCCCCAAAATCGCACAGTCCCCCCCTTTCCACCTGAAAGTGTTTGGTCCCTAAAAGCGCTCCTGTAGGCGATGTTGAGGCTGAAGTACAGAAAATCAAGGAAAACAGGGGAAGGAGCCCAAGAGTCAAATGTGAACCTCTGAACAGCTTCCTATTTACTAAAGTAGAAGGCTGGTGTGACAAAACAGACGATTTTCGTTCCATACGTTCACGTCAGTGGGTCTTTTTACAGGATGTGGGACCCAGAGCAGGTAGCGTGTCATCCTAACAGGCGTATTCCGGCACCTTCCACACTGAGGGGCAGATAGCAAGGGCTCAGTGCACGTGTGCCAGAGGTGCCAGGCAGGGGGAGGGACAGAGGGAGGGAAGGGCAGGGAAGGAAGGCACGGCAGGAGGGAGGGATTTAAGGAATAATCACTGCAGTTCCTGCCCCTCACCTGCTAGGAGTCTGGGCCATCCACTGACCGCAGCCTGCAGAGCCTGAGCCTGGCTTCGAGGTCGTTTAGCCCCATCGCAGGCCATGTGCACACTAAGTCGTTTCGGGGAGGGACGAATCGATGGAGCACAGGAGATTTCCAGGACGGTGGAACTACCCTGTGTGGTACTGCAGCGTGCACACGTGGCATTTTGCACTTGTCGAAAATGCACAGACTGCACAGCCCGAACAGTGAGCCCTGACGTGAGCTGTGGTATTTACTGAGTAAGAATATATCAGTATTGGTTCATCACTTGTAAGCAGCGCACCCGCAGCAATGAGCTGTGTCCATAGTAGGGGAAGCAGGTGGGGGAGAGCGTGAAACTTCCACGTGTTTCTGTAAGTCTCAAAGTTCAAGTCTAGTAATTAAAAAAAAAAAAAGTGCTACTGTTGCATCTTTGATTTGTAAGCCGACCCTTTACCTTCCTCCACGACAGCGTTCTTGGTTTATTCTGTTGGTGATTGTTTGGATTTACCCACTCATTTATCGCTTTATTCCTCATTCCTGGTTGTATCTCTGACTTCCCTCCTGGGGCCATTTTCCTTCTATTTGAATATGTCAGGGAGAATTTTCTTTAATGAGAGTCTCCTGGTAGCAAATTATTTATGCAGAAAATATCCTTATTCTGCCCTTTTTCTTGAAACATGTTCACTGAGTATTGAATTTCAGGTTATTTTCCTTCACTGCAATGAAGATAAGCATTTCGCTGCCTTTGACCTTCCATTAGGATTGAGAAACCCATGTCATTCTTTGAAGGGATTGTGATTCTGGTCACTTTTCTGATTTTTTTGGTCTTTGACATTTGATTTTTTTGGTAGTTCCACTACTGGGTGTCCAAATGTGGGTTTCTTTTTTTTTTTTTTCTTAATGTTTATTTATTTTTGAGAGAGAGAGAGAGAGACAGAGGATGAACCAGAGAGGGGCAGAGAGAGACACAGAAACACAGAATCTAAAGCAGGCTCCAGGCTCCGAACTGTCAGCACAAAGCCTGACTCGGAGCTCGAACTCACAAATCGTGAGATCATGACCCGAGTTGGAGTCAGATATTTAACCAACTGAGCCCCCCAGGTGCCCCCATGGGTTTCTTTTTTATCAGTCCTTTGGGGATTTGTCGTGCATCCGTATGTTATTGGACTTCCTTGGTGGTGGAAAGTTCCCAGCCATTATTTCTTCTACATTCATCTCTCTTTCTTTTTGGTCTTCATCTATATTTTTCAAATCTTTTGTCACTTACCATGCTATATTCGCAGAGACAGTCTCACGTTTTCTCTGGTGAAGGACCAGTTTTCTTTTTCTTAATTCTCAACCCATATGGACTAATGCTTTCATAAAACACAGTAAAAATAAGCAACTATAAAAGTGAAATATAAAATGCAGCCTTTTTTATTATGATAGGCAGTAGACCTAAAGTTGCCTCGCTAAAGTGCTATCAGACTCTCTAAACACCGTGCTTAATTTCTGCTGTTGAGAATCTTCAGGTCTGCCTAGCATGTGCTGAACTCCCTTTGTTGAGCTTTTAATCTGAGTGATCCTTCTCCATTCATGGAAGTTAACGTTTTTAATCTGTAGTGTGACTTTTTCTTACTTTCCGTTCTCCCTCGGGTCACACGCGTCATTTCTGTGGGTCACAGCTCCTTTGCGATCTGTGTCACAAATAGCGTCATCTGAAGTCCTCGTCACATGTTGTTTGTGATACCTTATTTTCTTGAGTACCTGAGTATTTTCTAGTGTGTGCTGGTCATTGTACTCAAATCTTTGGAAAAAAAAAATTAACATTTATTTATTTTGAGATACAGAGAGACAGCATGAGCAGGGGAGGAGCAGAGAGAGAGGGAGTCACAGAACCCGAAGCAGGCTCCGGGCTCTCAGCTGTCAGCACAGAGCCCAGTGTGGGGCTCAAACTCGTGAATGGTCAGACCATGACCTGGCTGAAGTTGGACACTTAACCGACTGGGCCCACCAGGTACCCCATGTACTCAAATATTTGAAATAAAGTGAAACCTAAGACGAAGTGTCTTTTTCCATAGAGATTTATTTTTGCTGGGTTTTGCTGCTTTTGCTCCACACCTGGGTCACTACCAGCTTGGGAGTGTTGTAAATCACAGCACCCGTTTATTATGACTTGTTAGATCTGTCAGGCTGGTTATCATGTGAAATAGTTCACTTGTTCCCTGTCGTGCTTGTACGTAGAGACTGTTATGGGATGGAATGCCGTGTAACGCGGGCGATACCGGCATTAGCGTGCGGTACGCATTCGATCTGGTGACTATCCTCAGCGATGTGGGATTTTACACCGTGTTAGGACAATGATAGGGTGATCTCTCCGTCAGAAGACGACACTTCCCTTGGCATCAGCACCGTCTGGAAGTGCTGGTGGGGATCTGCAGGGTGCGTTTTGGTTCCCCACCAACCATATGCTAACACTGCATACACCTTGCGATCGCGCTCCCTCGAGAGAGCAGCATCACTACAGAGTTAATGTGTAACCAGGGCCGATTCCTACCGACCTGACGTGTAGTTCCTAGGGAAGGCCAGCATAGCCTTCGTGTCCCGCCTTAGAGACCAATTCCCCTCAAACGGTGAAAGTTCAAGATTTTTTCTGGTTTTTCTCTTTTTTGAATATTATTATGAACTTAGGGATTTCATTGATAACAATGTGCTTCAGCCTACTAAAATCATTATCTTTTCTGATGTGCAGGTGCATAGTTTTAAGCACTGGGTATCCTTTGGACCAACTCCCATGTATTTTTTGACATGGACCCATTTATTTTTGATTCCTTGATTTCTGAGACAGGAAGATGTCCCCCAACCTCATTTTGTACCTCCCTTGCCCCAGACCTGGAATTGGCCATTTTCAAAGAGTCCTGATTTCTTTCAGTGGGGGATTGATTTTAGAGACCAAAATCTGGGTCCTGGGGGCAATTGCTCCTATTGGACTGATGTCACTACTAAGTGCCATCACCGGAAGGAGGTGGTATGTCAGTGTTTGTGTATTTAGTCATGTGCTTTTTGTTGACATTTTTCAGTTCAACTCTGACAGCATGGTGTTTTCACATGTTTCTTGAATTTTCAGTTTTATCTCTTTTACACTGAAAATCCTGGTTTATAACATCACTGATGTAATTATCGCTATATCCTATTAAAATAATTCACAACAGGGGCGACTGGGTGGCTCAGTTGGCTAAGCGTCTGACTTTTGCTCAGGTCATGACCTCACTGCTCATGGGTTCAAGCCCCGTGTCAGGCTCTGTGCTGACAGCTCAGAGCCTGGACCAGGCTTCAGATCCTGTGTCTCCCTCTCTCTCTGCCCTTCCCTCACTCACGCTCTGTCTCTCTCAAAAATAAATAAATATTTAAAAATAATAATCTGCAACAACAGTACTTATATTAATTACAAACAGTAAGCACTTTGAATTGGTTCATTTCATTGCTGAAAAAGAAGTTGTGTTTTTATTGGGATCTCATCACATTTTTTTAAATGTCCAGGGAGGATTGGAATCTTTAGAAAGCTTGCATCCTCTTACATAAGAGTATGCTATGTGAAGGCTGCTTTCATTTCCTTTTGGATGTTTTAAAGTTTCCATTATGTGGGTTTTGCCCATTTCTTATTAAGTTTGTGCTTAGATATTCTGTTATTGCCGCTACTGTGAGAGTCCTCTATTTAGCTGTTACTTACTTATGTGAAGGCCATTGATTTGTATTTTGTTTTCACATCCTGCTTTCTTGCTGAATTGTCTTACTGTTTGCAGTAGTTTTTTAGTCGATTCTTTTGGACGATACAGGTATCTAATTAGATCCGCACATAAAGATAACCTCAGTTATTTATGCACAGTCAGCATGCAACTCTTGGTCTCAGGGCCATGAGTTCAAGCCCTGCATTGGGCATAGAGCCTAAAATCAATCAATCAGTCAATCAATGAGTAAATACATACGTACATGTATACATACATACCCTGCCTTTTTGTTCCTAATCTTACACCTCTAGTGTTTTCCTCCTGAGTTGGCTGAAAATTCCAGTAAGATGTACATGTGGTGGTGCAAGTGGGCACGTTTGTTTTGCCCTTGATTATAATGGAAATAGAAACAGGATTTTTTTTTTTAATGTTTATTTAGAGAGAGAGAGTGCGCACATGCAGGGGAGGGGCAGAGAACAAGGGAAAGAGAGACTCTCAAGTAGGCTCATGCTGTCAGCGCAGAGCCCGACATGGGGCTCCGTCTCATGAATCCTGAGATCATGACCTGAGCCGAAATCAAGAGTCCGACGCTCGGCTGACTGAGCCCCCCAGGCATCCTGAAGCAGGAATTTTTAAAAGTCATTTATTATCCTGTGTTGATTGTAGGTTTTCAGCCATTATAGACTTCGTGCTGTAATAGAAAATTTTCACTGTCCACATCTTTGAACCTTTTCTGAAGCTGGACTCAGAGAAAGGAAGTGCCGGCTTGTAGCCTGTATGGTGCCACAGGCGCCGTGGCCCCAGACACACTTTTCCCAGAGTGGGGAAGACGTCTGTCCCATGGCACCTTTTTAGTACTGGGGTCATTTAAAATCTCGAGTCATTTGTTACGTGGAGAGTAGGATTTCCTGTTTTCATTTATTTAACAGTGAGGCCAAATGGAGTCTTCGGGCCCTTTTCATTCGAAGAACTTCCCCGAGTTAGTGCCTTCCTTGACCATGTTTGGGCTGGAAGGTAGAAGTGTTCAGATGCCAAATGAAGGGCAATGTTTTGGCTGTAAATCAAGGAGTAAATCAACCAAGCAGTTTGTAAGAGCCTGGGCAAAGTCAAGTCATAAAGGAACAGCTGGGACTTCGCAGCGATTAGCTGGAGACCTTGGGGCAGAAATTTTGAGTCACCAAGCACTTGACCGTCTGTGAAAGAAGTTGTTACGTGATTGTTGGGAGAGTTTACATTAATTCTTAAAGCTTGGCTTTTGAACTGCAGTGAAAAATCATCTATTTCTTGCCCGCCTTTTGTGAAAATGAAATACTCAGCCTTATTCCAAGTAGCTCAGTTTCTGATACAACTGAAAGTCTTGCCATCGAGGTGGGTCATTTTTACCGCCTAGAGCTGAACCGCGCACGGATTTGGAGGAGTTTTGCCTCCTGGCCGTTAGTTGAGGAACTACGGCAGTGGAGCGTGACAGGGCACTGGAGGGCCTGCCCTAACCCGGGGGTCCAGAAACTGCCCGTGTCAGTCCTGTCTTCTGCCACGGCCTTGGACTCCTGCGTCCGCTCCTGACCTCTGCGTCTGCGGCAACAGAGGACATGGCCCCGGCGCCGGTCCACGGCACACATTTGCTCACCATCTGGGTTGTCCGGAGCATGGCGAGGTGGTGAGGGCACTGGCCACGGCCGCCCTCGTGCATGACCAAGCGCTGCCGCCACGCCGGCCGGCCCTTCTCGGACGCTCTGCTGCCCGCTCTCCTCTCCCATTTAGCGTCTGGCTCAGGCCCACCCCACAGTCTGCTGGGGTTTCTCACAGCACCTCACGTTCAGCTCACAACCACACACACACACAACCACACACACACACACACACACACACACACACACACACACACACACACACACACACACACACCCATTCCCTGGACGTTCCCATCCTCCATCCAGTCCCTCGCAGCCTAGACGCCTGGCCTTCCTCCATCTCCGCCTTCCCCAGAGGCGGCCACCACGCCCACCGCATCTGCGGCACCGGTGTGTCCTGAACCCCCGGCCCAGGCCCGCATCTGTGTTTTGTTAATTGTGGCAAAATATACATAGATGGTATTTATCATCTTAACCCATCGTAAGTGTGCCTTTCAGTGGCGTTAATGCGCCCACCAGCCACGCGCCCACACCTTGGTCTCTTTGTCACCCACACCTGAACCCGCCCCTGCCCCCCGCGCCTCCCGTCGCCCTCCCCCAGCCCCGCAGCCGCCTTCTGCCTTCTGTCCCTGGGATGCCAGTCCCTCCGGGAAGTGGAATCGTACGGAATTGGCCCTGCCGGCTCTGGCTTCCCTCTCTCTGCATAGTGTCCTCGGCATCGTCTGCATTGTCGCCTGTGACAGGGTTTCTTCTGGTTTTCTTAAAGTTATTTTTTTTTTGAAAGAGGGAGGGAGAGAGAGAGAATCCCAAGCAGGCCCCGCGCTGTCAGCACAGAGCCCGACGCGGGGCTCCATCCCATGAATCGTGAGATCATGACCTGAGCCGAAATTAAGTCGGACTCCTGCCCCGTTGAGCCACCCAGGCTCAGTCTTTCCTTCAAAGGCTGAATTCCGTCCCATCGTATGGCGAGACCACAGTCCGTGTGTCCGTCTGGCCGTTGGGGGACACTCGGGCTGCAGAACACGCCGCACGTGGGAAGAGAGCTGTTCGCACGTCCGTGCCGGTGCCCAGGCCAGCACCTTCCAGAGAGTGCGGTGGCGTCCCCTCTCGTGAGGAGACTGGTCCAGGCACACCCCCCACCCTCTCCCCCACCCCCATCCCCGCCAGCTCTTCCGTGTAGAAGGAGGTTTGCTATTAAGAGCTGATGAGGCACCTTGATCTGTCATGCGCGCTAGAGCCCCCTCCCCCCCCTGCGCCCGCCGGTGTGGGCGCCCTTCCTTCTGTGAGCACCTGTTTTGGGGTCCACTGGGGGGCGAGCGACAGCAAGCGCTGGGGGCGGGCGTTCCCCGGGCTCCTCCACGTGCCCCTGCTGGCCCTCCCCGGGGACCAGCGTCCACGCCGTCCACCGCAGGACTGGCTCCCCTGGACCGGCGGCCGCGCCTGCCCTTTTGTCCTTGGGGCTGGCAGGCAGAAGTTCTCTGGCACCTTTGAACACAGCTGAATGCTAGGTGTCTTTGATCTGCCTAAGGAAAAAGTCTATTTTAAACTCTAAGCGAAGCCAACTGTTTTCAGTTAGCTCTCGCCCATCCCTGCTCACACAGCTTCCAGTTAAACAAAATAAAAAATAGTGCCGACCAGCACAAGGGCCGTGCCGTGCGACCCCGCCGGTCTCGAGGTTCAAAGACAACTTGCTTTTAATGAAAGAAGCTGTAAAACTCCTTGACTAAGAGATGAGCATATTTAATTTGCCTGCAGAATTGCCTGGGAGATGAAAAATAAAACCTTATGCTAAATTTAGAAACGAAAACTGGAAAGTTTTATTCAGAACTGCTAACGCAGAAATAAAATCAGTGGGATGTATTTACAGGCAGTTTGTTTTTAAATAAAGACCAAAACAAAGTGACAGAGAGACCAGAGAATGAAGAGTAATTCGGGTTTTTTTTTTTTTAAACCTTCACTTCCGTATAGCACAGAGGTGCTGGCATTGCATCGGCATCTCTGGTGGGGGAGAGGGGGTGCCCGGAGGAGGGAGGGGATGACCTCCCTGTGCCCAGAAAGGTGCCTTTCCTCTGTGAGTGTGCGCTCAGGCCCTTTGCCCCCGGGCTGCAGCAGCAGGGGAGAGTGGGGACGGGGCTATGGCGGGAGAGTCAGAAGCCTGGTAGGGAGGCCATTGTGGGGGGCACAGAGGGCAGATCACAGGTGCTGCAGGAGGGACAGCCGAAGGCCTGGTTGTGCGCCCAGGGGATGTCCAGGCGACTAGATGGCCTGTCCCTCCTAGTGAGGTGCTGCAGGGAAGAGGTTCGAAGAGCAGGAAGGGGGTTACAGGATCAAAACAGGACTGGAGCTACTGCCTGAGTGGTCCGTCCTGCGGGTGTTCGATGGTGCACCTGCCGTGCGCCAGCACCGTCCAGGGGCTGCCCCGGGGAGGGAGCCCATGGCCTGGGGATGGGGTAGGAAGGCTTCTGGAGCAGGGGTGGGTAGTGTAAGCAGAGAGCCCCTGCAGCCCGGGGACCTTTCTGCAGCCCTGCCAGGAAGGCCACGATGTTGGAGTGTGCGGTGTGCACGGCTCTCAGCGTGGCCAGGGTGGCTGGAGCGCGTCCCTCCCAGGCAAGCATGTGGTCCCCTCCACTTGTGATGTGTGCGGTCCTAACAACCAAGGAGGTGAGGACCCCATTTACGCCCCTTCCCAGGGGAGAAGAGAACCCTCCTGCCATAGTTCAAGGTGTCGAAAAGGTGCGGGGGGGCGTGGCTGCATCTGGAGGCCCCCCCCAGCCCCCCACTGGTCTCAGAGACAACAGTGCCCGAGACGGGTGCACCCCAATCACTTGAGTGAGCACATAGATTCAGCGCAGAGGAGGCAGAGGCGGCGGTAAAAATCAACGTGTCCGCCACTGATTCTCTGAGACCCAGCGGGAGTCCACAGCCTCGAGTGTGTAGGTTCAGTTTCTTGCCTGATTTAGGCCAGGTTTTGTTTGGGTGTTTTACACACAGGAGCTCGCTTACACAGGCAGTGAAGGCACCTTCAAGGTCACGCTTCCCGGGTGCCCGTCACAGCCCATCCATCCCCTGTTCTTCGCCTCCACCCAAGGGACGGTGTTTGTTGGGTTTCTCCCTGTGCTAAGCGAAACTGTGCGTCTTTTTAAAACTGGTCACTTTTAATTTTTATCATAGTATGTGCTTATTTCAGCAATACTGAGAGAGATACAGACATTTCAGGAAGAAAAACGACCCATGGCCGTAACACTCAACAGTGCCTGTGGTTCCTATTTGGGGAGTGTTTCGTTTCACCGTCATACTATTTCTGAAAAGTTATACACTGCCCTGCTCAATGATTTTCATTTTATGTGTTTATAAATATTTTTGGTGGACATGTAATATTTCATTGTGTGAGATAACCCCTTTGACATTGAGGTAGTTTTTAGTATTTTAGAATCATAAATAACAACGTGATGCTCTCAAAAAAAATTATTAGGAATTAACCAAGGAGGTAAAAAAACGAGTACATGGAAAATCACAGAATGTTGCTGAGAGGCACTGAGGACAGCACCAGTCGACAGACAGACACCTTTGTTCCTAGATCGGAAGGCAGTGTTGTTAGATGTCAGGACGGCCCACAGTGCCCTGGAGATTCAGTACAGCCCTTGTCCAAATCCAAATCCAAAGTACTTTTCTCCAGAAACGGGAACGTCCATTCTAAACCTCTCATGGAATCTGCAGGGACCCCAAGCAGCCAAAGCAGTACTGGAAAAGAAGAACACACTCAGAGGCCTTAAATTTCCTGATTTTAAAACTTCCTGCAAAGTAACCAAAACAGTGTGGTACCAGCATAGAGATGGGCATATTCACCAAGACAGAGCAGGCCGAGCCTGGAAATCAGCCCTCCCGTAGGTGGTTGCATAGTTTTCAACCACAGATGCCACCCACTGAGTGAGAAAAAGGACAGTCTTTCCGACAAATGACCCTAGAAAAGCTGGACATCCAAATGCAAAGAATGAAGTTAGACCCTTACCTCACACCGTACACAGAAGGTAACTCAAAGTATATCAGACACCAACTAGAAGAGCTAAGACCATAAACCATAAAACGTAAAGGAAATGCTTCATGCCCTTGAATTTGCTACTCATTTCTTCTAAATGACACCAGAAGCACAGGCAACAGAAACAAAAGTTGAACTGCATCAAAATTTAATGGGGAATTTTTTTGTGGTCGGTTCCATGCTGCCGAGTGTTTGCTTCCTCCCGGTGGATTTTGAGTGTCGCACCCGAGAGGCTGGGCCCACGGGACAAGATGGGGGTTGCAGGCCCTGAAGCGTGGGCTGCGGCGGGCCAGCGGCCACAGTGGCCTCGGGGGCTTTCTACGAATTGTCTTCAGGGCAAACGATGTGAGGGCTGGTTGGTACATTAGTGGGGGGAACAAATACTTTGAGGACAACAAGCAGTTTCCGGTCGTCACCAATGGGTTACATGCTGAAATGAATGGCAAGAACACGTCTTGGGATGTGTGGGAGGCACGGTGCCCCCCACCCCCCGGGTGGCACCATTGGCTCCGCCCTGTGACGAAACCACCATGGCCCGTAAATTCATTTGGACAAACCAGAAGTTCAATGTGAGTAGCGCTCCAGACAATATATATGTACCTTATTCTCCTACTGGAAAGAAGATTCAAGAGGGGGGTCCCACGTTCAACACCTTACAAGTCAAGACCATGGAAAATAAACATGTATAATATGGGGCTGTTCCTGCAATTGCACTTTTACTGCTTACCATTAACTTGATTAAAATGGTTTGATGAAGCAAAAAATGAAATGAAATTTCTGTGCATTAAAAAATACAGTCAACAATGTGAAAAGGCAACCCACAGAATGGGAAAAAAACTGGAAATTATTTATCTGATAAGGGATTAATATCCAGAACTTATAAGGAATCCCTACAACTCAGCAAGAAAACCATTAAAAAATGGACAAAAGACTTGAATAGACAGATCTCCAAAGAAGACACACAGATGGCCAGTAAGCATATGAAAACATGATCGACATCACTAACCATCGGGAAAATGCTAATAAAGTCACAGTGAGATACTACTTCACGTCCGTTAGCTCCTATCAAAGGAAAACCAAACCAAAGCAAACAAAACAAGTGCTGGTGAAGATGTGGAGAAATTGGAGCCCTCGTGCACTGTGGGTGGGACTGTAACATGCTTGGTGACGCTGAGAAGAAGTTAAACACAGAAACACCACAGGTTCTAGCAATTCCACTTCTGGGTGTGCACCCCAAGGAGCCGAAAGCAGGGACTTAGAATAGATCCTTGCACACCCGCAGAGGAGCGGCTTTCTTCACAGAAGCCGGAAGGCAGAGGCGGCCCGGCGTGTCCCCCTGTGATGGACCGAGCGGCCCGCGGTCTGGTCTTGCAGCCGAGTGTTACCCAGAGGGAGGAGGTGCGGACACCTGTCGCCACACTGACGGACCTTGGGGGTGTTACGTGTTACGGGGCCCTGCCTGATCCCCCTCGGAGGAGGTGCCTGGAGTCAGAGTCTGGGAGGGTGGGAGCGGGGTGGGGGCTGGGCGGGGGCGGGAGTCAGTGTTTACTGCAGGGGGAGGGTCAGTGTTTCAGGGTGAGGGGCTGTGGACGGCCGGTGGATGCAAAACGGTGTAAATGTGCTTAAATCACTGACTGTGCACCGGGAGTGAAAACGGTTAAGATGGAAAATTTCACATCATGTGTATTTTAGCAGTTTTTTAAAAATTTTTAACTGTGATACCCATCCTCCTTCTAGACTGGATGCATCTCTGGAATAGATTCCCAGGGGTAAAACTGCTTAAAGACTCTTGATCCATATTTCTAGATTATTTTCCAAAAGGATCAAAACAGTTTATAGATTTGTGTGCAGGGTCACAACATGCCTCTACCAGTATTGAGTAATTGCCATTTTTCTAAAACGATTCCTGATTTAACAGGCAAGGAAATACCTTTTCATACAATTATTGGTCAGTTGTGGTTCTTTCAGCATCGAGGCCCTGGTGGGTCCTTTTTTTTTGTAATCAACTGTAGTTGATTATTATTATATTATTAACTCTCTCTGTTCATGGAATTTATATTTCTTCTGGTGTTTTGTAAATTTTGAAAATCTGTAAATTTTTTACTGTGAGCAGTATCCATTAAGGGTTTGTCCGTTTTTAAATGTCGTTTTAAAATGTATTTTATTTTTTTATTTTTATTTGAGAGAGAGAGTATGTGTGTACAGGGAAGGGACAATAGAGAGGATCTTATTCTCTCTATTACCCCATGCAGATTGGCCGCACACCTGTCCGGCTCCTCGGCAAGCTGACCGCAGGCACGGCTTGACAAAAGCTACCTGTGCTTTGAGTCATTCACTCTCATTCACGGGGCTCGATCCCATGACCCTGAGATCCATGACCTGAGCTGAAATCAGGAATCAGATGCTTAGCCAGCTGAGGCCCCCAGGTACCCCTAAGTGTCCTTTTCTTTTTATATTCCCTTCCTTTCTGAAAGCTGTTGGGATTAGGGGGAGGGAACGAATTTGGTTTGTTTCTTATTGAGCTCATCTCGGATTTTATTTTGGCGCAAAGACTTAGGAGGACTGATCCCACATGGCCCACCAGTTACCCAGCTACCCTTCCCCTTTCCACTGATCCAAGATTCATCTTTGTCACAAGAATACCCTGGGATGCCTGTGCTCACTGCCTCGGGAGGGGGGGAGGCATTGCCTCCACCCCCACCGACCTGTCTCCCATCCCCCACCCCTCCAGCCTTCATTCCCAAGCTTCCAGGGGGAAGGCCAGCCACCCCAGAAGCAACCTCCTCCTCTTGCTCTTTGTTTCCAGGTGAACTTTAGAAAAACATGGTAGAAAAATAGAGACCCAACCAAATACTGACTGGAATTGCTTTCAACCTGTAAATCAATTTGGGGAAAAATTAGCACCAGCATGTTTACAGTATCTCTGCTTCCGGTCCAGGACACACCTTGTATTTACTCGTTCAGGCGTTTTTTCTTCTCTCCATATTACTTATTTGTTTGCTTGTTTGGATCTAAGGTGTGTTTCCTTGCTGATTTCCAGATCACAGTCCTGGAGTTCTAGAAAGGAACTACTTCATATGTACAAGGCTTCACAAAAGCATGGGGGAAATCACTAATAAAGCTGAGATCCTTTGATCTGCGATCACTAGGAAAAATATATCAAGGCACTGTCTTCCATTTTTCATTGACTTCTAATCTGTATATTTTATGTAAAAATTCAAGGAGTCTTCCTGCTTATTTCTTCAGTTTAACTCATCAGCACAGTCTTGGGGCAGACACATTTCCCCTTCTCCTCTCATATTAAAGCAAGTATATTTTAAATTTTTAAAATTTATTTTGAGAGAGTTTGTATGTGCACGGGAGGGGCAGAGAGAGAGAATCCCAAACTCACTCTGCACTTTCTGTGCAGAGCCCCATGCAGGGCTCAAACCCACAGACCGTGAGATCATGACCTCAGCCAAGATCAAGAGTCAGACACTTCACTGAGCCACCCAAGCACCCCCTCTCTGTTTTTTAATTTTTTTTTAATGTTTATTTATTTTGAGAGAGAGACAGAATGCGAGCAGGGGAGAGGCA
The DNA here is from genome assembly GCA_017311185.1 of Proteles cristata cristata. NCBI lineage: Eukaryota > Metazoa > Chordata > Mammalia > Carnivora > Hyaenidae > Proteles > Proteles cristata. The sequence continues at coordinate 98,331 of JAESUZ010002676.1, forward strand.
GAGAGAGAGGAAGACACAGAATCAGAAGCAGGCTCCCGATGTGGGGCTCAAACTCATGAACCGTGAGATCGTGACCCAATCAGAAGTCAGACACTTAACTGACAGAGTCCCCCAGGCGTCCCCTCTCTGTGTTTTCAAAGTGCAGATCTGCAGGAAGCATCTGCTTCTGGACCCCTTACCAAGCATACCTCGTTCCTAATTGCACCCACGTCTGAGTTCATCCAGCATCGCTCTCTGGGTGAGAAGGTGTTGCTGTGGGGAGAGCCGTCCGTCCGGCGATCTGACCAACCCAGAGAGTCACAGTCAGAATTTCAATTCCTGACTCAAAACACAGGTAGCTTTTGTTAAGCTGTGTCTGCTGTCAGCTTGCCGAGGAGCCGGGCAGTGTGCGGCCAATCTGCACGGGGTAAGGCCTGGTCCCCACCGCTTGTTATGAATAATGGCATGGCCAGCTCTGGAAGCTGGCAGCATCCTTCAGCTCCAGGAAAGAGGGAAACTGGGGTGAGACTTGATTTGCCTTTACTTACTTATTTTTGCGATCGATATTGATGCACCTCGTAAAAACAACATTCTTGCTAGTGAGGGGGACTTACCAAACTCTCCCGAAGGATCATGGCCGCTCGCTCACTCATTGGAGTGGCTCGAGGGCCGCCCACGGCTGTAACTGCTAAGCCCACTTGTGTCTCTGGGGGTTCTTACTGTTGTGAATCATGTTCAGGAACCAAAGGGCTTGTGTGTTCTTGTCACACGTGGGGCAGGTGGGGTGAGGCAGTTGTGTGAGCGCGTGTGGGTGTGGTTTGGACAGACTTAGTTGTGTGTCAAGAAGTGAGGAGGTCTTTTTCAGTTGTACCTGGCAGATTTTTTTTTAAGTTTATTTTTATTTATCTTGAGAGCGAGACACTACAAGCCTCTGCTTGAGGAGGCAGAGAGAGAGAGAATGAACCCCAAGCAGGCTCTGCACCACCAGCACAGAACCTGACATGGGGCTCAAATTCACAAACCGCGAGATCATGACCTGAGTTGACATCAAGAGTCGCCCCTGAACCAGCTGAGCCCCCGAGGCGCCCCTGCTAGATACTTCGCTTACAGCTTGTTGTTATTTGGACCTGGTAGTAATATTTTTTTGTTAGGGAATCAGCTCTTCAGTCCCCTCATACTCCAGAGGTGATGTCTTTCTCCTTGGAACAGCTTTTTACATTAACTCTTTTTGAAACCAAGAAACTAAGATCTAAATGATAGGCTTTAAAATTAGTCCCATAAAGTAAGTGAAATATCCTTTTTAGTTTGAAAATTTTTTAACTTGTCTCTAAAACTGTAAGGGGCGCTTGGGTGGCTCAGTCGATTGAACCTTGGGCTGTTCATGATCTCGAGGTTTGAGTTCGAGCCCCTCGTGTGGAGCCTGCTTAGCTGTCTCTCTCTCTCTCTCTCTCTGCCCCTCTCCCACTCGCGCGCGCGCTCGCTCTCTGAGAGTAGTAAATTAACGTTAAGATTTGTAAATAAAAACTTTAAAGTACCTACTGTGTTGACCTCTTCAGCATACGGAAATGGAGACTGCATCCCATTTTCTGGCTTTAACTCCCTTAATTTGTAGCACTTCCTAGCCGTTCAGTTTAAGGAGGCTTCCGTTGTCCCTGTGATTTTTTTTTTTTTTAAACCGAATTTTCCCAAGACCAGAGCTGGATCTCGAGAAAAGCCGGCGTTGGGGGATCGGCTCATAACTCGGGGGAGGACGGGCTGAGCGCCTGCCCGCCCTAGTGACCTGGGGCTGCACGGTGTTTGCCGGGCCCCTGGCGCGGCCGTCCGGGAACCGGGGTACCCGTGCGGGAACCGTGGCCCAGAGCCGGGAGCCGACGCGGCCGGGCGCCCCTGACCTCGGGGCGGGCCCGGGGAGGCGCGCACCTGCGCCCCGCCGCCCCCGCCGCCCCCGCGCGCTTGCGCTCCCGGCTCGCAGGACCTCGGCCTCCCCTCCCCACACACACCCCGGGGCTCGGGGCCGGGGGCCGGGGGGGAGCGGAGAGGTCGGGGAGCCCGCCGGCCGGCCGCGCACCCTGACAGCCAGGCAGGGCGCGCTCTCCAATTGCAGTTTTTCAGTGTCATTTTAAGTTGCAGCTCGCGGCCAATCAGCGAGCCCCGAGCCCGCTGACATCACGGGGCGGCCGGTTCCCTCCAGCTGCAGAGCTCCGGCTTGTCTTTTTTTTTTTTCAACTAAAATGGAGGCTGCTTTCTCGCCCTGAGGAGTGCACCGCCCTCCCCGCGGCGCCTCGATGTGGACATGTAACAAGGCGGGCAGCAGGATGGTGGTGGACGCGGCGAACTCGAACGGGCCCTTCCCGCCCGCGGCCCTGCTGCACATCCGAGGTGAGCCCGGGCGCCGCCGGAACCCTCCGCGCGCACTTCGTAAATGGCCATTGTGCTCGGCGCCGAGGGGCAGGAAGTCCCTTCCGGCGGAGCGGCCGGGCGCCGCCGACCCTGCCCCGAGGGCGGCCGCGTCCCCGCAGCCGCGGCTCCGGAGGGGCCGGGGGGCCTTGCACGCGCAGTTGGAAGCTGGGTGTGCTGCCGTCCGCCGGCCCTCCCCTCCCCCTCCCCCGGCCGTGCTGATGTCAAAGGATGTGAAGTCACTGGCCGGGAAGGTGCTGGGTGGAGGCGGGAGGCGAGGCGGCGGCGGCGCCGGCCAACTTGCCCGTCCGCCCGAGTGGCCGCCGCCTCCGTCTGCGTTGCCGGCCGCTGCCGGGGGAGGGGGGGCTGGGCTGGGGGGCGGAATGAAGGCGAGCCGCCGGCGGGATCGGAGAAGAACTTCCTTGGAGAGGGTGGCTTTCGTTCCTGCCGGGAGCCTCCGAGAGACGCCCGCCCGGGCTCTGGGGTCGCGGCCCCTGCCGTCTTAGCGGGGTTCCTGGGCACCGGGACGCGCTGGACGCGCTGGGCACCTCAGCGGGCTCCGCCTTGACACCTGACTTTCACATTGAACGTGGCAACAAGTTCCCCGTGTGTACTGAGATCCCACTTTTAATCACCCCAGGGCGCTTGTGGTTTACACGAAATCGGGGTTCCGAGTTGGGCTGGCAAACACCGTCACCCTGGTACATAATAGTCTCTCCGAAGCAGAGCGTCAGGGTGGCAGTCCACTAACTCCCAGGTGGCATTTTAAAACATTTGTTACGTAAGTTTTTTGGGTTCGTAATTGAGAGAACGGAAAATGGATGTTAGGCTTTCTCAGATCACTTTAATTTTTTTAAATGTTTTTTATTTATTTCCGAGAGAGAAAGAGAGAGAGACAGTGTGAGCAGGGGAGGGGCAGAGAGAGAGAGGGAGACACAGACTTTGAAACAGGCTCCAGGCTGAGCTAGCTGTCAGCACAGAGCCCGACGCGGGGCTCGAACCCACGAACTGTGAGATCATGACCTGAGCCGGAGTCGGACGCTTAACCGACGGAGCCACCAGGCGCCCCGACAGATCACTTTAAAGTGAAATGTGTAATGTCACAGCTGTGCCCTAACACAACAGTTGTAACTGTCAGAATCTCCTCTAAGGACCGTGTGGAGGAAGGGTGGGACAGTCCTTCTAGGTGACTAATAGTCCATATGACTAAAATGCCAGACAAGATTTTTCAGATCCCAGGGTGTATCCGGGGCAGATAAACCACGCGAACTCTCGATCTGCTGGAATAGAATGGGTGCTGCTCTTCTCTCCAAACCGTCCTTAACAAAGCTGGTGGAAATCCGCACCCACAGTGACCAACCTGTGGGCTGGGCTACGCCTTCATTGCCGTGCCCAGCGTGTGCCCAGGAAAGAGCCAGGGGTGACCACAGACAGCATTTAGACACTTTAAGGGCAGGAACCATGCATAAAAACAAAATGTAATTGTGTTTAGATTTGAGTTAGTCCTTTAAATACTGACTCTTTAGCAGTAAGGTAATTTTGTTGCATGTAAAATAGGGTTTTTTTATAGTTTTAAGAAAGATATCGTACAATCACAGATTTTTGGGGGTTTGTTTTTTCTGATCTTATTAAACACTTAGCATCCTAGTCATCTTTTGAACCGAGATCATTCTGAAATGGAGTCATTTGATTTTATATATTATACCACACTGTTTTGCTTTTTTTTTAAATTATAGCTGGGTTGGATTTTTTTGCTGTTGGTCGAGTCGTTGTTTGTCTGTTGTCTGATTGTGGAGGGAAAAGGTAGTGAGGTGTATTCACCTGAAAGAGCCCTGAGTTTTTAAGAAGGGGTAACCTTCAGGGACCTAAAACTAACCTCTAATTCAAACAGTGGAATAATTTCTAATTTCAGAACTTGAAGAACACATTGCTGACTCGTAGTTTTTAGGGCAAGCCCATTAGTGTGCCGTTTAGCAGGATTTATTTTACTTCTGCTGGTTTTCATGTTCTCGACCCCTTAAATCCGATCGGCCACTCTGCTGTGTGTAACCTGTGCTGAGGGTCAGGAAATGTGACGGAGAGGCACGGCCCCACCCCCAGAGCCACTGGTTTTGTGAGGAGACCCACGCAGGGGCCCTGGTGCAGGACGGACACTGGGCGGGGGCTGGCGGAAAGGTGCTGGGGAGCTGCAGCTACCAGGAGTGGGTGACGCCAAGGGCTGCCTCCCCTCCCTGGGTGCCCCTTGCTTTCCATTTAGGGAAGAGGGGTCTTCCACACAGAAGGGAAAATGACCTCCCAAGGTCACACTACCCACACATGGTCAGGCAAGAATCCAAACCGAGGCAGCTGTTTTGTTTTATTTGGCATCTTTTTTTAAAAACAGACTTATTTCAAAATAGAAATTTTGGGGGCTCCTGGGGGCTCAGTCGGTCAAACGTCCAGCTGTGGCTCAGGTCATGATCTCACGGTTCGTGGGTTCGAGCCCCGCATTGGACTCTGTGCTGACAGCTCAGGGTTCTGTGGATTGGATTGGATTCTGTGTCTCCCTCTCTCTGCTCCTCCCCTGCTCACACTTTGTCTGTCTCTCTGCCTCTAAAAATTAAAAGATAAAAATTAAGAAAAAAAATTTTTAAATAGAAACTTTGACGGTTTGGCCACAGGATTCTGAGTGTGCTTTTCCCAGTGCCTTATCCACATTCATCTGTCTCGGTGGCCTCTTGTGGATAACAGCTTTGTGTTATCCAGTGTTCATTTCTTCCTTTATTTTACAAATATTTGTCAGTTCCCCACCACCAGGTGCCAAGCAGGTCCCTAACCTGGAACCTGAAACCAGCACTGGCCCAGCTTCCCGAGTTGACAGTCCCCTCTGGGGCGGGGCCGTCACGTAAACAAATAAATCAATGGGATCATAGACTGATTAGGAGTCCCAGTGGGTGTGACCTTACCGTCCGTCAAGTAAGCTGGAGTTTGTAATTAATACGGTGACTTAGCGTACCCCAAAACGTTCAAGTGCGAGCAAACATGTTATTGGAACTTCTGTAAACTTGTGCGTCTGTAGGAGAGAGCGTCACCTGAACTTGATGGCTGTAAATTTAGCTTGATGACTTAAATCCTGTGCTTCCAGTGCCGCCCAGGAGAACTGCCCGTGAGCAGTGCCCTCCACCGTGGACGCTGCCCTGTGTGGCTGTGGGGCACTTTGGATGTGGCTCGTGCAACTCAGAAACCGGATTTTTGAGGCTATTTCATTACTGTTCCCCCAGATTTAAGTAGCCTCTTGTGTCCAGTGTATTGGAAGCTCATGTCTAGATGTGGATCCACACTTCCTCAGGAAAGGGCCGGACAGCCCCGGGCACCTCGGAGCCGCTGCCGTAGGAGCCGCTGTGTGTAGCAGTGTCTGGTGAAGTCAAATGAATTGTTTCCTTTCCCGGTGCATGGGAAAGTTAATGTTACTTTTATGTTACGTTACTGTGTCAGAAAAAATGTTTAAACATACTTTATCGCTTACACAGGACACTGGGTCTCAAAGTCCACCCCAAACCCCAAGTCTGAATCTTTTTGGGGACCCTTTCTTGGAAGGGGGCATCTATAGCCCCAGAGCTCTTTGGGCCTATTGCCTCCAAAGCTCGTGTTCTTTCCTTCCAAAGAACCATAGCATGAATACTGGAAAATGACAAAATTAAGGATGGAGCTACCAGACCAAAAACAAAAAACAAAACACCAAAAATCACTTTATTACTGAAAAGTGCTAGCCATCGCCTGAGCTCTCTGCAGGAGGTAATCACTGAGCACAGGTCACCATGCCAATTACTGCGATGACGGAGAAGTGTGACACGCTGCCAAAATCACCGAACAGTGACACCGAGTAAGCCACGTGCTGAAATGGCGCCCACAGACCTGCCCAACACAGGGTTGTCACAAACCTTCTGTTTGTAAAGGACACGGTGTCTGCGAGGCACAGTAGAACGAGGTGTCGCTGTAAGAACTTCTGGCTGTGACCGCGGCCACAGGCGGTCAATGAATAGGCATGTCTGTGCTCCAAGAAAGCTTTCTTGGCAAAACCAGGTGGGGAGCCAGACCTGGCCTGCGGAGCAGGGGCCGCGGACCCCTGTTGTAGGCCCTCCCTCGGGTGTTTTTTTAATACTTTATTTTTTTTTAATTTTTTAATTTTTATTTATTTCTAGGAGAGAGAGAGACAGCGTAAGCAGGGAGGGTCAGAGAGAGAGGAGTCACAGACTGAAACAGGCTCCAGGCTCTGAGTTGGCAGTCAGCACAGAGCCCGACGCGGGGCTCGAACCCACAAACCGCGAGATCATGACCTAAGCGAAAGTCGGACGCTTAACCGACTAAGCCACCAGGCGCCCCATCCCTCGGGTGTTTTTAATGGCCTGTCGATGCGGTAAAAGATGTGGCACTAACAGCCAGGTTCAAGGCCGGAATCGCCAAGCCAAAAAACATGTCGATGGCCCGAGAGGAGACAGCTCTTGATCCTTTCCCAGCTGCCTGAGTCTGGCCTTGGGAGAGTTGACTGCTCTCCTCTCGTTCTAGTCGTTAGTAACCTCGCCCAGTTGACGAGTCCGCCTCTGAAAGCCTGAGAAGCAGCGTGGCCTGTGGGGAGCCCACGGGCAAATCATTGCTTCCACAGAATCTCATCGTTCCCGGGAAGTCGAGGTCTAACTGCGGAGAAGTTGGGTTTCTCATGAGTAAAATGTGCAGGGCAGCGTGGAAGTCAAAGCCCACCACCTCCTTTCCTCCCCGCTCTGTCCGGTGACTCGGCCCTGCCAGGAACACCCGTGCCTGGTACAGGCGGCTGGCCGGGCATCCGGCACTCCCTGGCGATGTGACCGCCGTGCACGGTGAGGACGGTGCCCGCCAGTGCCCACGTTCCCCACAGGCAGGCAGGAGAAACGCCCAGTGATGACCAAGGATCAAAGGCCCCTCAAAAGGGCAGACGGGTGCACCTGTCTCTGGAAGGTGGACTTTGCTTCACAGACATCGTATGTCGTGTGCCTGTCGCTGTCCCCAAAGTGACCCTGTGCAGGAGGCTGTTTTGTGTTTGTGAGGAAACCCTATGCGTGTGGAAGGTAACCAAAGTGACGGAGCTCTCTTGGAGGGGGGCGGGAGGGGTCGTTGCATCAAGTCTGCACACCTTTTCTTAATTAGACTTCCTTGAACTTGGGTATGGTAAGTTTTCTGGTCATGACTCCTGCCTTAACAGCAAAAGCTAAACCCCCCGGGTGTTTTTCCCTAAAATATGTTGATGGTGAGAAAAACATGAGAGAGACATAAAGACATGAGGTGGACAGTCAGGAGGGGCGTGTGTGCGTGTAAACCTTGGGAAGGGACAGACTGCTCATGGGCAGCGTGGTCTGGGCACCCGTCCTTCTCGCCTGGCAGCTGGGTGCACACGTCGGATCTGGCAGCAGAGTGGCTCTCTTCCAACCATGCAGCGCGTTCCCAGCACTTTCGTGAACACCCGACTGACCGGGTCCCCCCACAACTGGTGTGTCCCCTCCCCAAGGTCACCTGCCAGGCTGCTGCTGGCCACTGTCCCAGGAGAGGCAGCGATTGTGGAGCGTGTGGGGTCAGGGCCATGTCCTCCCTGACCCCGCCAAGCATCGTGTGTTCTAGAAGAGGGGTCCCCTCGCCCTGGGCCATGGAGGATGGAGGAGCCGGAGTCCACTCGCATGTGCTCCTCTGCCCCACGTCCCGGTGTTGGGAGGCGATTGGAAAGCTCCCCGTCACGTGCGCCTTCTGAACGTCCCTAGTTTCGTCAGTGGAATATACTCACGTGTCCGCCATTGAAAACTCACCTTGGGCCTCCTTGAGAGGGTGCTGCACCGCACCCATCTGTTCTCAGTGTGTGGGGAGGTGACCGTCCCCTGACCTTCTGTCCCGTTTCACCACCTCGTCTGCCAGCTGCTGATCGTGGGCTCCATTTTCTTAACCTCCTCCACAAAACATAAGCACCCTGAGGAAGGTCACAGTCAACCGGATATTTCTCATGCCGTCTAGCATCATCCCTAGAGTGTGAGCGCTCAGTCAGCATCGGTGGGTTGAAAATAGAAAGCTGTCTCTCTGAAGGTCCATCCAGATACTGTTTATTTGGCGTAGCTTTTAGGTAATTGCTCGATTGGTCAAATAGTATTTGTCTGGCTCATGAGCTGTACAAGGTACCTACCTCAAAAGGTGGACACAGGTAGCCACTCCGTGCTGGGTCTGCCTTCAGACTAAGTCTCTTCCCTGTCAGATGGAAATAGCAACACCGAGGACATGGAGGTACGGAGAACTCTAGAACAGGGAGCCGTTGGTTTGTCTTATGAAGGTGCCTAAAGGAAAGTCGTTTCTTTTCAATCTTGGGAAGACACTGGCTAGAGTCTGTAAGGACAGAGTGTCACAGCAGGTCAAGTCTGGTTTTGGCCCTAGAACTGTTCATAAATCAAAAGGTCCCCTACTAAAAAAACAAACTAAAGGCGGGTAACAAATACAGTGAGTGAATCTCTGTTACCAGGTCTTCATTCTAAAACGAAACCAAATCAAACCTGTAGCAGACATTCAGGGGCGGTTGGAGAAAGTTGAGAGCTGCGGGGAATCCACTGTTTCTGGGTGCGGGACGGCTGTGGTGGTGTCGCAGGGGCCATCCTTCCCCTTGGGGCCTGGCGGGGAAGTTATTTAGGCGCGCACAATGATGACCTCTGCAGCTCTCCTGAAATAACAAAGAGAAACATGACCACAAAGCGGATGCACCAAGATAGCACCTGCTGAATCTGGATCCCTGTGGTGTCCATTTGACGTCTGTGTAGACTTAAACTTTTTCATAACTGAAGAGAAGTATCTTAAAGATGTTCTGCTTTAGGAAAAAATGCACCAAGGAAGTGTAATTATTCAGAAACCATTTTCAAAGTAGCGAGCAGTAGTCTTTTACGTTCAAGTAGGCTTTTCCTCTTTTTGCCTGTATTCCACCGTGGACAGAGCAGTGGGTGCTGGCGAAGTAAGCAGGGAGGGCGGGCCCCCCGGGCAGGGTAGCATTGACGCGCGCGACCCAGGACCCAGTGCCCACGGGCACAGACTGCAGCACCATCTTACCAAATGGTGTTTTGGGGGTTTTACACCCTTTTTGATGTTTATTGGCATCTTTTTTGGCCTTTTAAAGTACCGTAACAGCCTTGAAGGCACACTTGAAGATAAAACCAAGGTTCCTCTGAATGAGAGAGGCGAGGTGCTCCTTGGTCAAGGGTGGGGGTCCCCACTCCCCACACCCACCCCAGCACTGGCTGGGCAGGGCCATCTTGGGCAAGCTGACTCCTCTGGGCTGGGAGATGGGTGTCTGCATTGTATGAGGGTGAAAGGAGCGAATGCGCATCAAGTGCTGAGCAAGGTGCCCACACGGAAGGCCCCCCACACGCTGTCCGCCTTTCCCACAGGGCTCTTCGGGGCCCAGCCTCCTACTCACAGCTTGGTTTCTTTCTTCTCTTCCACTGTTACCTCTGCCGGCTCATCTCGAAGCCTGTCCGTCTCCCCACTTACCAGGCCTCTTGCAGTTTGCTGGTCGTTTCACCGCCCCGAAGAAATCGGTGTCATCCGTGGTCCTGGAGTGTGTGCGTGTCCTGCTGATGCAGACCGCGTGTCATACAGTAGCAGTAAGACGATTACAGACACCATCTCGGTGGCCTCCCTGGCCCCTGCAGCTCTCTGCATCCAGTCTGCTCCGTGAAGCAGGAGATGAGCATTTGCTTCCATCTCCCCCCGCCCCCCCCGCCCCCGTCTTCAAGGCTTGTGAAGGTCTTACCAATTACGTTCGTGAAGAATGTTCTTTTCTGAGTCAGAGGTGCATTATCTGTGATCGGTCCCAGACAGGGCGACCTGGCTTGTCGTCCCCCGTCAGTGGTGCTCAAATGTGGCTTGTGACACCCTGGAAATTGACTTCCAAAAGTTTACTTCCTTGGTGTCCAATCCCATTACACTAAATTCCTCTGAGTTCCTTTTTTGTGTTGGGAGTTTTTCATTACGACAGTCTGTGAACTCGGTGGGAACTCGGTCTCCTTAGATCTTCGTGTTTTACGAGTTGATACTGCCGGGTTTGCCCCTGAGCCTCGCGCACCAGCCTGTGGGGTTCTGCACATGCTCCCTTGTCTCAGATGCACGTGAACTTCCAGACTCCTTTAGGGCTTCTGTTTGCTACTTGTGTCATTCACAGTATGTTCTGATTTCGGCGTTTTGACTCACGAAGGTCTGAGAACAGTACTGTTTCACTGTAGGGAACAAGCCCAATGCGTCCTAATCACAGGCCCCTCATCCTCGGTGGGCGTCAGGGGCGAAGAGGCGGGGTGGGTGTGTGCGAGCATGTGTGTTTGCATTTGTAGGTGACTCGGGCACACACCCAGCTGGGAAGTGGCCTTTTCACTTATAAGTAGTAGACCCACCTGATCCAGGGGTGGCCCTTGGGGACTGTGATTTCCAAACTCTGAAGCTGTGAAGGTGTCGTCCCTGCACAGGGCAGCGTTCACAGGTGCGGTCCGGGGCCTCCTGGAGCCCCAGCGATGCTTTCGAGGCCCGTGCTGTGTCCATGAGAGCACCGAGGACCCATGTGTCTCCATCACAGGGTGGTGGTCGACGCTAGTGGCGCAGCGGCAGCGGTGGGGAAAACCGCCCCTTCCACAGAGCAAGCCACCGTGTGCGTTCCACCAGGCCAGCCTGACCTAGAAATGTCCTTGATGAGGCCTGGCGTGGTTGGTTTTATTAGATTTCAGCCCTTGCCCCCCACCTGTTAATGTCCTGGGAGATGGAATGCGGAGCGTGGGGGCTCACCTCGAAAACTGAACTGTTGTGTGAGTTGCAAGCTGAACGAGCCACTTTTTTCAGCATTTTTACTCAAAAGAACAGAAGGTGGACAAACTGCCTTGAAAAGTGATCAAGTTGGGGCACCTGGGGGCTCAGTCAGTTAAGCGTCTGACTTTGGCTCAGGTCATGACCACACGGTTTGTGGGTTCGAGCCCCGTGTCGGGCTCTGTGCTGACAGCTCAGAGCCTGGAGCCGGTTTCAGATTCTGTGTCTCCCCCTCTCTCTGCCCCTCCCCCACTTGCACGCATGCATACCTGTGCCCTCTCTCCTTCTCTCTCTCTCTCTCTCTGAAAAATAAAAAACATTAGGAAGAAAAAGAAATTACCACTTATTGAATGTTAGTGTAGAATCAAAGAAGAATATCCAGTTTTTGAAAAAGCCATTGAAATGCCTCCTTCTTCGAATAAACATGTCTGCGTGGGGCTGGGCTTTTTTTTTCCCCCATGTACTTCAACTAAAACACCATATCGACAGAAGCAGAAATGCAAATGGTCCTATCTCTGCAAAGTCAGACATTAAAGAGATCTGCAGAAATGTAAAACAGTGCTGTTCTTTTTGCTAATTGGGGGGGGTGGTAGTGGTGGTAAAGTTATTTTCATAATATTTAAGTTCACACAAAAAGGAGCCTTTTCTTGTTTTAAATGAATTAATAAATAAATCCGGGAAACGTCCTCTCACCTGGTCAGTACCAGCAGGTGTGACCCACGTCCGCCAGGCTCCCTAGGGCCCTGTGGGCCTTCGCAAGCCCACGCGGCTCCTGGCACCGCGAACACTGGTAGCCACTGGCCTAGGAAGCCTCTCTGGCTGGGGCTGGACGGGACCCTGACCTTGTCTTTACCAAGCCTCTGTATTTGTTTCTCTTCCCTGCCCCTTCAAAAAACAAACAAAAATCCCAAATTAAAGTCAGCTAATAATGCAAACAGGTCTCTCAGACCACAAGGAACTGGGTACCTGTGTCCGGCCGCCGTGTCCCTGGCGGTAAAGTCACCCCAGGACCCAGAATCTCCCTTTCTGCCTTAGTCCACTTCCTTGTGTTTTGTTATTAATCTTTTTAAAAACTCCATATGTGCATATACCCACTTAATTTTTTTTCCTTACAAACCTAAAATTCTCTCTGGCTTTATCCCCTCGAATCACTCTCTTACCTTCCTGTCATCTCAAAGTGAATTTCTTGGGTTTACTGTGTATCATTCCAGTGTGTGTGTGTGTGTGTGTGTGTGTGTGTGTGCGCGCGCGCGCGCGCGCATGTGTACATAATGTATGCACTTATTCACAGAAAGTATATGGTGTTTTTGGCGGGGTTTTTTTTGTTTATTTTTGAGGCAGAGAGAGACAGAGCATGAGAGGGGGAGGGGCAGAGAGAGGGGGAGACAGAATCTGAAGACAGATGACAGGCTCCGAGCTGTCAGCACAGAGCCCGATGTGGGGCTTGAACCCTGAACTGCAAGATCATGACCTGAACTGAAGTTGGACACTTAACCAGCTGAGTTACCCAGGCGCACCTTGTTTCTTTGTTTCTTAAGAGAAAAAAAGACTGACACTGACAATAAATTATGTTTAAAAAAGAAAAAAAGGAAAGGAAAAGACTGACTCAGGAGCAGTTTTAGAAACGAGCACATTTCCTGGTGATGACCAGCCGGCTGCTCCCGACAGCACCCGAGGCGCCCCACGGGGCCCATGTCGTACTGCACACGCATACGTTGCGTGGACTCAAGTGTGCTCCCCCTATCTTTCTGCTAATTGGGCTGAAACTCTTGGGCCAGGTGGGTGTCAGGGAGGAGCACCCAGGGGAGCACCTGCCACACACCGGGGACCAGCCCGGGGCTGTCACAGACACTTCATGCCCACAGCCCGCCGAAAGACAAGCTCCGTGGTCACTTCACAGGTTTCAGAAACGATCCCCCGAGTGCATCTAACCACGCGGTGAGTGACCAGGCCACCGTGCGACACTGGGTTGCCACGAACATGGACTTTTGTGTCTCCACACTTGAGACCTGGTCCTGAGCAGACATTTTACTTTCGAAAGCGTCGCTGGGTGCCCGGCTGGCTCAGTCCACAAAGCGTCCGACTCGATTTCAGCTTGGGCTGTGATTTCACGGTTTCTGGGATCGAGCCCCAAGTCGGGCTCTACGCTGACGGCACGGAGCCTGCTTGGGATTTTCACTCTCTCTCTCTCCCCCACCCGTGCTATCTCTCAAAATAAATACATAACATTTTAGAAAGCATTGCTGACTTCTTGGTGCCTGCTCTGAAAATGTTTCACTAGAGGCTGGAACATTGAGGTCTTGTTAATTCCCTGGCCTATCCCGTCCTCCCCACATACTGGTTCCGGAAGTCTGGCCCAGTCCTCCCAGAACCCAGAGCTCTGTGATCCAGGGTTAGGGCCTTGCCAGGGTCCTTGACTAAGTCTGCACACCTTCCTGAATCTGCAAATGCCTTACTTTAAAGATGCATTAGAGGGGTGCCTGGCTGGGAAGAACGTGGGACTCTTGATCTCGGGGTCCTGTTGAGCACAGAGAATACCTAAGAAAGTATAAATAGATACCTACGTAGGTGGGCGGGTAGGTAGGTAGATAGGGGTGCTATTGATTAAATTATTTATCTTCGAGGGAATTGAGAGAAAGGTGCTTAGATTCGCATTTGTCTCCTGTCCCTGAGGACAAAAGCATGTAATGCGAATGAGCAAATTCCTCCTTTAATTTTGTCCTTAAGGGAGATGCTTTGCAGTAGAAAACTTAGTGACTGTCCAGGGAGTCAGGGGTCTTTCAGACTCTGATAAATCCAGAAATTTTTTCTCTTTGCAGTGAAGTCACAAATGATACTACGTTGAACAGGTATTCATCTTAAAGGTTAACAGAAATTGGTACTTGAAGCCACATTAAAACATCTTGCATCCTCTTCCCTTCCCCGCCCCCACGCCCCTTCCTCCCCGAAACCTCTCCTTCTGGATTGCGTCCCTCTGTTTTCCAGATGAGGCCTTCACAGGTTGACGCTGACCTCTCCAAGGCGAACTTCCTCTGGGTTGACTTTTCTAATTCAGAGGAGACACTATCAATAGCTGTGAATCCTGCACTTTTTGTGTATAAGTTTTGTGCATCGATTAAGTGTAAATGTGTATCAGAATATTAATCTTGAAAAGTTCTGCATTTAATTTTGATATGAGTTGTAATTACCTGTGTTCAAGTAAATGGACAAAGACCGTCCTGCCTGCCTAGGGTGGAAAAATACCTAGTGCTGGGTATGTGTGCTTGAGTGTGCGTGTGCATGCACACGTGTGAGTGTGCGTGTGCATGCACACATGTTTATTTAAAGCCAAATACCCACTTGTAAAAACCAGTTGAGTTTATAGTCTTGTTATTTAGTATCTGGGCTTAGTCATATGCCTATTTGAGCTTTTTCTCTATTTTAAAAACAGACAGCCTCCTTTAGAGTGAAATATAAGCTAAACTTGGACTCCCCCCGCCAGATAATTTTCTACACTGAACTTCACTTTTTGTCTATTCAGAAAAATAATAATAACAGCAAAGGGAAGTTCAAGAAGCATGTTCAGGGGCGCCTGGGGGCTCAGTTAGTTAAGCATCCGACTTCGGCTCAGGTCATGATCTCACTGTTTGTGGGTTCGAGCCCCGTGTCGGGCTCTGTGCTGACAGCCAGCTCAGAGCCTGGAGCCTGTCTTTGGGTTCTGTGTCTCCCTCTCTCTCTGACCCTCCCCTGCTCATGCTGTCTCTCTCTCTCTCTCTCTCTCTCTCTCAGAAATAAATAAAACATTAAAATTAAAAAAAAAAACAAACGCGTTCAGGAAACCTCCTCTGGCAGAAGACAGGGATTCTCGGCCAGTTCACAGCCCTCACTCTGGCGCCCATAGAAACTGATATGTGCCACCCACATACGTATTTACACCAGCTAGGAGCGTGCGCACCTGCACAGGGCCTCCCGCAAGCCGGTGCAGGCCCCGCATCGCCCTCTGTGTGTGCTCCTTGCCTGTCATCTGGTGTCCTGGCACCACCGTCGTCCGTTTGTTCCGGAGGTTTCTCAGACTGGTGGAGCCGTGGGACACGGGCTGTGGGAGCCCCGGCTCCCAGGAGCAGTTGGGTGCTGGCTCTGCAAGGGACAGACGCCTGAGGAGAGGGCGTACCTGCTCTTGTTTGTCATTAGCACCTGGGGATCATTTCCATCTTCAAAGGTCCTCCTGTGCGTTCATTACCACCCTCGCCCTCCGCCCTGGGAGGCAGCGAGCAGGCGTTCTTAGTCCCGCCTCCGCTGCTGTGGATTTGGACCAGCCAGGCTCCCCCACCTGCCCGCCGTCCCACAAGAAGGTGGCCGGGGCTGGGGCCAGACCGGAGGAGCACCCAGGTTTTCTGACTCCCTGCCCTGGGCTCGCCCCCTCCGCGTGCGCCCAGGCCGCTCTCACGGGTGTCTTTATCACCGAGATCCATCCACGCAGAGCTTTCTGCCCTCGGAGTCCCAGAGGGGCGCAGGCACGGGTGCCCACCAGGTTAGCTGGGCTCTGGCGTCATCGAGAAGAGAGGTGCCCATTCTGGCTCCCGACAGTGAGGCCATGCCTCGGGAGCGGGCGGTTCTGAATGAAATCAGACTCGGGGGAGCCTCAGGGGGTGCTCCCTGCCCCTCGCCCGCCTGTCCCCCGGCGCACGTGGCCCAAAACTCCTATCCGAGGAGTAGATGCTGCCCAGTTTGCACCTGGTTTCAGGACCCCCGTCCCTCCTGAGAGACTCCCGAGTGACGTGGTATTTTAACCAAAGCTGACGAGAGCGGGCTCGTGGTGAGGATTCCTCCTGAGCAAGTCCCCCGAGTGAGTGCGAAGGGAGACAGAGCATTGTACTGACAGGACATCGCCACGAAGGTCTGGTGCGTGAGGCAGATTCTAGCTGAAACCTCGCTGGAAGCTTAGTATAGGCATCTGTCCAAGGGGAGAGGGTAGTAAAGGCGACTTTTTCTTGGCGATGTATACAGTCGAGGGGATGTTTACGTTGTAGTAGAAAAACAGTCGATGAACTCCTGTTCGTCGTTTTCATAAAGCTCTGCAAGCATTTCCTTCCTCATTCCCGGCTTGTACTGACCCCGTACGTGAGCTCTCGCCGACCAAAGCTTTGGTGTGGCAAACCTGTGCCCTTTCCTGTGCCAAGTAAGCTTAAAGTTAAGACTAAAAATGTCTAGTTGAACGAGCTCATTTCAAAGGGAAGGAGAACTTTTTGAAATATACCGTGCAAAGCAAGAACAAAACTGAGTTTTGACCCTCTGCCTAATGGCCACCCACAGCTCTGTTTCATTCCTGGGGCAAATATTTAGAGATCGCTCCCCGGGTTGGCGGTATGCTGAGTGCTGAAAGGGCGTGTCTGCACCTGCTGGGTGCAGTGAGGCCCGTGAGAGGGTGAGCGGGCCCTGTGGGCAGGCCAGGGCCTCCCAGGAGAAGGGACACCCTTAAACCCATTGACGGTCCCCAGATAGTGCTGGGGGCCGGGAGATGGAACGGCACACCAGAGAACGTGCGGGGGTGGGGTGTGGCCGCACGGTGAGAGAAGTCTGGGGAGAGGGCTGCATCGAGTAGCGCCTCTTTCTGGACCGTAAAGGGGAGCGCGTCAGAGCAGTCGAGTAAAAAAAAGTCAGTGTGCGGCGTTATGAGGGAGGGCAAGCTCAGGACGCATTGAGTGGCTCCCTAGCGAAACTCAAAATCTAGACAAACTAGAAGTGGCGTCTTTGGTGGGGAGCTGTGAGCGTTTCCGCCACGTGTGTGTGTGTGTGTTTGAACCACATGAATGTATTACCTGTTCAAAAAAATTAAGGAAAGGGCATAACATTAAAAGCAGGCGCCGTATTACTGGCCACCGATCTTCATGCTCAGGATGGGGGGCTGCTGTTTTACTGTGTCTTTGAAGGTACTGCTGTGCTCCTAGTCAGTTCACCGACCCAAGGCCAAGATCATGCATTTGTGTCGAGACTCGCCGGAATGTAAGTTCGCTGGCCCGCGTCCTAGCGAGCACGCTCCCCGCCCCCGCGCAGCCTGTGGGCGTGCGCACCCTCACTGGCGGACGGCAGAGCGCGAGGGTGCAGGTGGAGCGCGCGGGTCAGTGTCCCCTAGACGTCCCTGTCGTTGTGGTTGTGGCCTGATGTTCGTTACCGCGTGTCGTTAGGTGAGTGAACCCGTTTTGCCGTATTTCAAACCTTGTCGCTGTGCCGTCGGCCCTGCTTCAGACCAGATGCCTGCTGTCACCCTCAGCACCCAGGGCTTTCAGGAATTTCTGGGGGTGGGAGGGGACATCTGAGAAGGAAGTTGGGGGAGGTAGGGCCTGGTGGCACAAGACGGGAGAGGGGAGGCTCCGCAGGAAATCAAGGCGGAAACGGTGGGGTGGGAGGCGCCAGGAATGGAGAGGAGCCGACCACAGGCTGGGGACGTGCGGAGGGGCCCGAAGGGGCACGGCGAGGGGCGGCAGTCCTGACTTCGTCGCCGCACAGTCTTCGTGTGTCTGGACAGTGGTCCCTTGTCCCAGACGCGCTTGCAGGTACCTCCTCCCAATCTGTCTGTTGTCTGCTCGCTGTCTCCAGGGCATCCCGGGAGCACAGGAATCTCTCATTCGGGCCAAGTCCAGTTTATCTGATTTGTCTTTTGCTGCTTGTGGTTTTGGTGCTAAGATTTAAGAAACCACTGCCTAATCCACAGATCTCCTCTGTTTTTCTTCTAAGAGTTTGTAACCTTAGTTGGTCTTTGATCCATTTTGAGTTAGTTTTTGTAGATGGTGTTAGGTGAGGGTCCAACTTCGTTCTTTTTCAAGGGGACGTCCAGTTTTCCCAGCACCGTTTGTTGAAAAGATTGTCCTTTCCCCCACTGAATGGACTTGGCACACTTGTTAAAAATCACTGGACCATAATGCGAGGGTTTGTTTCTGGACTCTCTGTTCTGTTCCGCTGGGCTATACGTCTGGAGCCCAGCCTTCACTGCTGCGGCTCTGTGGGAAGGCTTGCAATCAGGAAGTGTGAGTCCCCCAGCTCTGTTCTTTCTTAGAATTGTTTTGTATTCAGGGTCCCCTGTGTTTCCCTGTAAATCTCAGAACTGGTTTGTTCGCACTCCTGGCCTCCCTGCAGCCCCGTCCAGGCCAGAGTCGGTTAGATCAGGCTAGTGCAGTCCAGAATCTTCCCCGGCAGCCCCTCTGCGCCCGAGCAGGGAGAGCCCGCTGGTGTCGGGGGTCTGGGGCCCTGGGCTGACTCGTGACTCGGTCCACCGGGGACCCCCAAAGTGCTTACATTTCCGAAGTCTCTGGTTTTGTCCTGAGAAGCTGTGTGAATTTTGTATTCTATTTCATACTTGCAGTTGATGTAAAAGCGGTTAGGGCGATCTAACTGCATTGTAAAACTGATGTCTATTCCAAGGCATGCGGCATGCTTTCCCCACCCCCCAGAACACACACCCCAGTCTCGGAGGCCGAGCTGGGGAGACCCTGCCTGTCAGAGGCCTCCTCTTATTTGTAGTGGTTGGCTTGGCTGCGTGCCGTGTAACCTCTCTGGCCTCCGTCCACACGGAGTACAGCGGCACTCCCTCCCTGGTTTGCATTGTGTTGGTGTCTCTTGCAAAGCTACCATCCCTTTCTGTTGGTTCTCGTGCTAGACTTAGATCTGGTCGGTCTTAGCCGTCGAAAAGATTTCATTCTTAGAGGAAAAAATCCATTTCCTTTTGGGGGAGGGGTGGCTCCCTTTGGCCAGGGAGTCGCGTCCTTAGTTTACCTGCGTTCGGATGTGCCAGGGATGGTGGTCCAGAGTCAGTCATGCCCAAAGGCCCTTGCCACCCTGTGCCAAGCAAGGTGTTTACCTGTCCAAGAAAAAAATCGAGGTGTTGTCGTATGGGTTTTTTATAAAGCTGAATTTATTAAGTTTACAGGAGCATCCTTCATTCTAAGATTGTCCTTTGTGCTGTGAAAATGTCTTTTCTGTGATTTTTTCTTTTTTTTTTTTTTTGGTAATGTTTTTATTCGTCAGTTAGGGCGGTAAGCCAGTGCTGTCCGTTGGCAAGATTCTTAGTGAGATTGTGCCGGTCTGTGAAATTCTAACTCCAGAACATCCTTTGAAGCCACAAATCTCAGATTTGTGCCTTGCTTGCGTTTGGAATTACCACATAAGCTTAGGCAATTTGTGTAATTTAAGTGCTCATTTTTTATACTTCTTTTAAATGAAACGTCCAGACTGGGCAAATCCACAGAGATCGGAAAGCAGGATAGAGGGTGCCAGGGCCGAGGGGAGGGAAATGAGGTGGCATTCCTGGAAAGGCGTGGAAAGTGGGGTGGCTGCATGGTACTGAGCACTCTACAGCCCGGGTTTAGTTGTTCGCTTTAAAGTGGTTACTCGGCTCATCGCTTACATGGAACACCCAGTGCTCACGCGCTGCTGGATCACCGAAGTCGACTCCTGGAACCATTATTACGCTACATGTTAACTAACTTGGGTTAAATAAAAAACAAATAAATAAGCAAAAAGATAAAACAGTTAATTGGATGTTAATGCAATTTTACCCCAAATTTTTATTTAAAAAATTTTTTTAATGTTTATTTATTGTTGAAAAAGAGAGAGAGAGAGACAGCGTGAGCAGGGGAGGGTCAGAGAAAGAAGGAGACACAGAATCTGAAAAAGGCTCCAGGCTCTGCGCTGTCAGCACAGAGCCCGACGCGGGGCTCGAACCCACGATCCGTGAGATCATGACCTGAGCCCAAGTTGGACACTTAACCAACTGAGCCTCCCAGGCGCCCCCCCACCCCCAGTTTTAAAAGCCCGTCCTCCTCATCGGTGCTGGTACACGGAAGGCCAGAGGGCGGGACGGGTGTCTTACCAGGGTCTGTGATTCCAGTGAGCGTAGGATCCGTGCTTAGCACGTGTGCGCACTGCTTGTTTGTGTTTCCAAGTGTAATCAAACCCCTGCCTTGGGACAGCGGGAAGGTTTGTTCTAACACCGCGCCGAGACTCCGAGGCCGTCTTTATTGTCACCCCAGAAACAGTCTGCCGTCTCCAGCCTCTTCCTGCCTTTCCCACTGGAAAGCTGCAGTTTTGAAATCCCCTTCGGGAGAAACCCAGTTAAGGTAGTCGTGTTCCTGGCTGTGTGCTCCACATCGCTGGGACGCCGGCCACCGTGCCGAAGGCAGGCGGTTGACTTCTGTCCCACAAAGCTTAAAAGGGGACTTGGCCTCCCCTCCCCTCCAAGAAAGAAAGCAGGGGAAAAGGAAAGCCCTGCGTTAAGTGAGTAAGAATCCTTTTTATGAATTCTGAGTATAGCATTGTTTTAAGACTTTCTCTCCTTGCTTCTTCCAGAAGGAAACACAGTGGGGAACTGCTGGGCTAGGGCCCCGCCTGCCCCGGGGGGTCTGGGACGACCCCCACACCCACTGCTGTTTCGGTGTCTCTGTTTCCCGACAGAAAGCTGTGGCCTTAACCTCTGTTAAACTACTGAGTGTGCTTCACGTGGAACGGAACAGCTGACCTCTTCCAGTACGCCGGAAAGCGGGATTTTTTTCAGGGAAGACGGTTTTTCCCCTGACTTTTGAGTCTGTGAACGTCTGTGCTTTGTCGGCGTGTCGCCAGTTTTCCGTGCACGGAGCCTGATGGTAGAGGGAAGGTCCCGGGCACCAGGGTCCTGCAGGGGGAGGGAGAGGGGAGCGCGTCTCAGCGTGGCACCAGCTTCTCCCCCACGGCACCCCTGTGGGGACCCGCAGCCTGCGTTGTCGAGGGGGCGTCGTCTCCTCATCTGCTGTCTCCTCGCTGTGCCCCCAGAGCCCACCCTGGCTTGGCGCCCACGGGGACGCAAGGGGAGAGATGTCGGGCTGTCTGTGGGCCGCCCTCGCGGGGCTCCTGCCTCAGACGCTGGACCCGCGTGGCTGTGTCGGAGCCGCAGAGGTCGCGAGCACCCGCCTTAGGCCGGTCGTCGATGCAGAAGGTGTGGTTCCTTAGCTTTCTGCCCTGAAGTGTCGTTCCCTACGCGTGCCGCGTCTTCCTCCCGGCGCCGAACGTGCCCGTCCTCAGGACCGAGGGCTCCCAAACCCACCCGTTCGCATTGTACACCCGCTGTAACGTTTGCTCTCCCCGAAACCTCCCGCTGTCACTGGCGGACCCACGTGGGGTTTCGGAGCCACACGCCGCTCTCCCAGCGCGAGGCCGGGAGTGACACTCACAAGCCACGATCCAGCCCAGAACTGGAAACAGATCCTCAGCCGTGGCTTTGAAGGTTCTGACCTGATTCGGTCCTGCTTTGAGGCCGACGACAGCGGCGGGTTGGCCCAGGTCCGTTACCCGGAGCTGCAGAGAGTCCAGCCGTGCGGGTGCTGCCGCGGGGCCGCGTCCAGGAGGGCGGCGCGCAGCAGGCTTGTCCCTGCACCGAGCACATCCTAGCAAATACCCGGCAGCGGCGTGTCGTCGAAACGTAACACAACCGCATTCTTCTGTTAAACCCGAATTTTTTCTGAGCTGGGTCGGGTTGTAGCTGTCCTATCAGATGGGACAGATACGTGTGTTCAGTGGTGTGAGTGGAAAATTCAAGTCCACAACGCAGGGGCCACGAGGATGAGAGAGCCTGCGCTTGGCGCGTGTGCGGCAAAGGCAGGCGGGAAGACAACGTGAGTCTCCAGGCTGGCAAGTCAAGCGAAAGCTCACTCAGGTCACAGGTGCCATGGGGCGAGGGGAGCGAGCCACTGACCGAGTGCCAGGGATGGGGGGCGGGGGGGCGGTGATGCAGGTGGCTGGTGGGCGTGTGGCCGTCCTACTGTCGATGTGTACACCCCGCACGCTTCTAGGCACTTTTGTGCCCGTGTCTGTTACGCGCTGTGAAGAGCATAAAGGCCGCCAGTCCCCGCGCAGATAACAGTGCTGTGCGCGTGCAGCAGGGGCGCCTCCCTCCGTTTTGGGCAAGAGATGTGGGGGAGCGGTGGTGTTCATCTTGGCGCAGATGAAATCGGGACCTTCTTGTCCGTGTGCGTGACGTCTTAATGGAAAAGATGTGCTTGCAGATTTCTTAGGGTGCTATTTATATTTTGGCTACGTCCAAAAAAAGATGATGATGTGGCCCAAAGTATTAGAAAATCTGCAACAGTATGAAGGCTCGAGGGGCCTAGAAGCCACTGTGGAAGGCTCCCCTTTCCGAGCGGAGCTGTCGGCAGTTCCAGAAGAATTTTATGTGACCAACGGGCGAATGGGCACAGCCTCTTTTTAAGCTCCTTTTGGTTCTTGATGCCGAAACCTCGCAGGGCGCGCAGTGGAAGGTGCTTCCCTTCCCTTGTGTCTGTGAGACGGGATGTGCCTCCTGATCAGAGAAGTGGTCGGCTGTGTACACTGGTTGCAGCGGAGTTTAATTTGCGCAAAGACGATCTTGTCTCCACAGCGGTATTAGAATGGAAATTTGAAGGCAGGCCTTAAAAGAACTAACTGCTTGGTAGCTGGGACTGATGGGGAGGCCCTCACGGGTCCTAAGTGGTTTCCGGTTATAGATCAGAGACAGTGGAGGGTCCACAGAGACCAGGAGGCATCGACCCCCATCCCGTCTGGTCTCCCGGTGACAGCAGTGACAGTGAGGACAGAATGACCTCCTTGCCCCTTGTTCAGGCAGCCCGTGGAGGCCTCAAAGCCTGCACGGTGCACAGCAGTAACAGTCAACTCGGAAATGCATAAGCAAGGCGAAGGTGGGGGGCCTTGTTTTATTCTTTCCTTTATACCGTGGGGAGGCCCCGACCCCTCCAAGTGTGGCGGGTCCGCTGTTGGTGGCACAAGAGATGATCTCAAGCGGTGCAGCGTTGCACGCCATCTCCGTGATTTTTAATGAATATAAAAAGTATAAGTAGCGTGTCAAATCCATGATTTCCGGGTTTTTACTGCTCAGGACAGAGCCTCATCAAAATTATGTCCATTTATAGAGAAACACCAGGTAATAGCATGACTTGCACAGATGTGGCAAAATCGAGGTGTCCATGAGTGCCCAAGCCAGGGAAAGCACGGAGTGGGCCCCCTCTCACCCCCCACCCCACCAAGCGCACTACAAGACTGTCCCTCGGAGTCCCTCCAGCCTCTCCCGTTTGGTTCTGAGCACTGTAGTGCTGGTGGACTGGACCGTGGAGGCCGAAGGGTGGCCTCTGGCCCGGCCCAGCCCTCCCTTGTTGTCTTGCACCTCCCCCAGCCCCCGCTGTCGCAGCCCCCTGGTGCCCACACTCAGATTGCCCTGCGGACCCCAGCTCGTGCGGTGGTGCAGCTCCAGCAAGTTACGTAACCTGATGAGTAACTGTTTCTTCATTTGCAAAGTGGGAATAATAAATCTCCCTTGCAGAAGCACTGTGGGCATTCAGTGACAGGAGGAATGCGTGCGCTTGGCACCGAGTCTGGGGCAAAGTGACCGCGGTCGTGTCTGAGTGACGGTGATTAGATCTGCCCGCTCCTCCCCATGTTTGCGAGCCCAGCACCCACTTGGCGAAAGTGATGGGTGGTAGCTTCGGTGCGTCGTCCCTGCTCCGGGAGTGTTTACGCCTGGGCCCGAGGTCACGAGAACCTTCAGCCTGGGTGGCCTCTGTGGCCGAGGGGGCGGGGGGTGGGAGATACGCCATGGATACTGGCTGGAGGCGGGGTGTTTGTCGGCGTGAGCAGGGACGTGGGCTTCCGTCTAGGAAGGCTCTCCGCCCTCGTGGTGGTGAGGAGTCTCGGCCGTTCTGTCTGACGGCAGCAGGTGTGTTTTAAGGAGATGGGGTCGCAGCAGGTCATCTGGGAGATTTCTAGACTGTCTAGGGGTGACCAGATCCCCTGAAAGGACTGATTGAATTATGTGGTTTCATAATTCTACAGGAACTACCCCCTGGGTAGCCCACTGTTCCTAATTTTGCATCCGTTCCTGGCTCTGGTCACTGAAAGAGCCCTCCCTAACATTCCATTCGGCTTCTCTCGGAAAGCACACGGGGATGAAGTTAGAGGACCCGGGTTTGAGCTCGATCTCTCCCAACTGTCAAGTCTGTTCCCTGTTCCAAGATGGAATGTTCTAATGGGGTTGTTCTGAGAATCAGGCAGCATTCTGTTTGTAAATACGCTGTCTAAACATCAAAGTACTATAAATACCCTAAATTTCTCTCTAATATGGCTGGAAGTGCTTTGGTTTTGACCTCCTGTCTTCATTGAATCCAAAGTTTAAAAATGGCCTCTTCCTAGCATCCGACTCTTGATCTCAGCTCAGGTCTCAATCTCAGGGTCATGAGTTCGAGCCCGGCATTGGGATCCTCACTGGGCATGGAGCCTACTTTAAAAACGGGGGACCGAGGGGGAGATGGGGTGGCACTTGGGTGGCTCAGTTGGTTAAGCATCCAACTTCAGCTCAGGTCATGATTTCCCCAGTTCGTGGGTTCGAGCCACGTGTTGGCCTCTGTGCTGACAGCTCGGAGCCTGCAGCCTGCTAAGGATTTGGTGTCTGCCTCTCTCGCTGCCCTTCCCCCACTCGTGCTTCCTCGTTCTCTCAAAAATGAATAAACATTTTTAAAAAAATGTTTAAGGGGGGAGGGGTGGTGGGCTCTTCCTCTGATTGGCCAAACACAGTCCAATCCAGGCAGTTACAGCACACGCAGAGGGTCACCTTGAGGGTCTGAGCGGCAGGGGGTGCCTGTCCACCGGCCCCCAGAGCCTGTCTGGGGACCGAGGGCCATGCTGACCCGGCCTCCTGCGTGCGCGCTCCAGCCGCTGCGCCCGCTCGTGAGGGTAGAAGCACTGACAGCAATACGAGGCCAGTTTCAGGAGGGGGTGACCTTTCCAATCTAGACGAGACACCATCTTCCCAAAAAAGGAGATGAAGAAAGATCGTGACAATAAATGGTCCCCGGCTTAGGCCACCCATAATTGAGTCTGAGGAGGTGTTTTCCTGTCCAGCTCAGGCAGCTGCTCTGGGAGAGAACTCTTCCCAGACTCCATGTCCTGTAGGTGAAACTCGAGGCTCCAGACCTGGGCGTGTGAGTCTCTTAAAATTATGAGGTCCTATAACGCGTGCTTAATGAAGGTCGGGGCCATCAAGGTGCCTGGGGCCGTTCGTACAAAGAGTTTATGTGTTCAGGTGCCAATTTGTTCTTATCGGGAATCTGGATGGAGTTAGAGGAGCGACTCTGTATTACACGCTGGGAAAACCAGAAATGAGCCCTCTGATTGGCCATTACGACCCTTGCCTCTCCCAAGATGACTGCCAAAAGGCTCCGAGAAAAAGTCCTTAAATCTTGGAGACTCACTTCCTTTTTTTTTTTTTAATGTTTTATTTATTTTTAGGAGAGAGAGAGAGATAGACAGCATGAGCAGGGGAGGGTCAGAGAGAGGGGGAATCACAGAATGAAACAGGCTCCAGGCTCTGAGCTGGCAGTCAGCACAGAGCCCGACGCGGGGCTCGAACCCACGAACCGCGAGATCATGACCTAAGCGAAAGTCGGTCGCTTAACCGACTAAGCCACCCAGGCGCCCCAAGGAGACTCACTTCCTTAACTTGAGCCCGCATGTGATGCATCCCAAAGCAAACCTCTGAGAACAGGTAGGTCTGGCAGGAGCTATTTGGCGTTCTCCTTTCTCGCCAGATTCCTGGAGAAGCGTTTTACTTTTAGGCATGCATTCAGAGCACATGCACAGTAAGGAAAAAATGCAGCCTGTCTTTTGACGCCAGCCTGGCTGGTGGCCTCGGTAACCGTACCTGACAGTGCAGAGAGCGTGACGCCTTGGCCCGAGGCTTCTAAGGAAGGGTGTCTGGAAGCCATGGCACATGACCATGTTCCGTAGCCGAGGAGGTGTGGGGGAGGCGGGGCGGGGGGCTGCAGAGGCAGCCTGGGTTCTGGGCCCTGGCCAAGAGCTCGTAGGTGCCTTCCACCAAGGAACTGACCCCATCTGAGCTCTGCGCTGACTTCCAGCTGGGGCTCATTGTACGGTCTGGGGGTGTCCGAGAGCACTGAGTAGAGGGGAAATGTGATGGTGCAGATATTTGGGGGGAAGTAGTTTTACTGAGTCAGACTTGGAGTGAAGGCAAAACCCCAGACATTTAAGTCTGTGTCAAGGGTTCCTTCGTGGGTCCCACCCTCTCCTCTGTGCTGCGGGTCACTGGGGAACTTGGCGCCCGTGTCAAAGTCATGTCTACTAGGCACCGGCGATTTTAATCCACAGAGTTTGTTTTGTTTCGGGTCGAGGAGCGTCAGTCCTTAGGGTGTTTCTGTCAGGGTTCTGGCGTCTCCAGGGACACAGACACCGGCTCTGTCTGGACTAGGAGCTGTGAGACCCTGCTTCTTCCTGAAGGCGAGGTCTCAAAGGGCGGCTGGCCGGCTGGCCCGGCCCAGTGTGGAGGCCGGAGCTGTCCCCTCACCAGGGTGCTGCTTGCGTCCCAGAGGCCATCGAGGGGCTCTGAAACCATTACACCGCCTGGCTCAGACGCCGGCCTATCCCTTTGACACCCTCGCTTGTGGTGGTTGTGGGAAGAGTAACGGACCCTCAGTGTGTCTGACGACACGCAGTGCATACTGAGAACTCCATAGTGGTGAGCTCTTCCGTGTCCCTTAAAAGACTTAAAAGTAAAAACAGTATAGAAAGTAAGATAAAATACAGTGGGGAAATTTCGATTTTCAAAACCGTTCGAGCAAAGTCTTCAGTCCCCAAGCAGAAACAAGAAGCTAGACTTGAGGCAGAAGCACCTAAGATGCTGTGTGCATTCGGGGCCCCAGAGCCGAGCTGTGGCCGGGAGGCCCCTGCCCCGGAGAGCGGGCTCGCGGGGCCCGACCACAGGCATGGGCAGAGGCTGCCAGGCCACACTCTCCCTTCCCCGCTCACTTCTCCCTTCCCCTGCCAGCCTCCAGGCCAGAGTCCTGGCACCCGGGGTGGCGCACATGCGCCTGGCCAGCGTCTGGGCCACTGGTCAGCTGATAGTGCACGTGGGTTGTTCTCTTATTTTGGAAATTAGTATCTCAAGTACCTGAAGACCGTTCTTTTTCAAAACGCTCTTTAAACTGAACAAACTTATACATAATATCTCAGTGCTAAAAATCTGCCTGGGGTATTGTGTACATTTTTCTAGGAAAACAAAACTTAAAGATTTTTGTCTTTTTTTTAAATTTGTTTTTTAACATTCATTTGTTTTTGAGAGAGAGAGAGACAGAGCACAAGTGGGGGAGGCACAGAGTGACAGAAACACAGAATCGAAGCAGGCTTCAGGCTCCGAGCTGCCAGCACAGAGCACAGAGCCCGACGCGGGGCTAGAACTCATGAGCCACGAGATCATGACCTGAGCTGAAGTCAGACACTCAACCGACTGAGCCACCCAGGCGCCCCAAAGATTTTTATCTTTAATTTTTTTATTTCCGTAATTTTAAAAGTTACATTTATCTTATATATGCATCATATACATTACACGTGTATAATGTGTATATATGTTATTGGATATAACAAATGAAACAAACGTGAATCTTCCAACTTTGGCGTGAAGTACTGAAACGAGATGGATAAAATATAATAGTGTTAAAAAGAAGTAGCGAGTAAGGGGTATGTTACCCAGAGGCAAAAGAAAGGCAGGGACGGTGTCGCTGACGGTGGGTGAAGCTGAATTCAGGACAGAACAGGGTCCTTCAGGCAGGATAGCTCCACCAGCCCAGAGCCCAGGCCCCCGATGGCAGAGGGGCCAAACGGAGGAGGCGGGGGAGGGGTGGGGGGGAGCCGGCCCAGACCCCTACCCTGGAAGGCCAGGGGGCCACCGCGCAGTAACGACGGGCCAGGGCAGGCCTCGGGCGACAGGCGGTCAGAGGCTGAGCTTAGCATCTCCCAGGCCACCTGGAAAAGCTCTGCCGCCTCCGGAAAGCTTAAGTAAGTAGGAACCATAGATTGTCATCACGATGCAATAAAAACGGCAGTAAATACAGAGAGAGAAACCAGGCCTCCCTCGGAGGCCCGCGGGGCGGAGGGGGCGTTGCTCCTGGCGCGGCCCCAGCGGGCGCTTCCCTGTTGGCGCCGCGGCTCCGCCTCCTCCGCCCGGGGCTCCTCCTCCTCCTCCCGGGGGTCCTCCTCCTCCGCCCGGGGCTCCTCCAGCTCCAGGGGCTCCTCCTCCTCCTCCTCCAGGGGCTCCTCCTCCGCCCCAGGGCTCCTCCTCCTCCCGGGGCTCCTCCTCTAGGGCTCTCCTCCTCCACCCGGGGCTCCTCCTCCTCCTCCAGGAGCTCCTCCTCCTCCCGGGGCTCCTCCTCTAGGGGGCTCCTCCTCCGCCCAGGGCTCCTCCTCCTCCGCCCGGGGCTCCTCCTCCCGGGCTCCTCCTCCAAGGAGCTCCTCCTCCTCCACCTCCAGGGGCTCCTCCTCCTCCTCCCGGGCTCCTCCTCCTCCACCTCCAGGGCTCCTCCTCCTGGGCTCCTCCCTCTCCTCCAGGGGCTCCTCCTCCTCTGCCCGGGGCTCCTCCACCTCCAGGGCTCCTCCTCCCGGGCTCCTCCTCCTCCTCAAGGGCTCCTCCTCCTCCACCTCCAGGGGCTCCTCCTCCTCCTCCCGGGCTCCTCCTCCTCCTCCAGGGGCTCCTCCTCCTCCACCTCCAGGGGCTCCTCCTCCCGGGCTCCTCCTCCTCCTCCAGGGCTCCTCCCTCCTCCTCCCGGGGCTCCTCCTCCGCCCGGGGCTCCTCCACCTCCAGGGACCCTCCCCCGGGCTCCTCCTCCCGGGCTCCTCCTCCTCCTCCAGGGCTCCTCCTCCTCCACCTCCAGGGGCTCCTCCTCCCGGGCTCCTCCTTCACCTCCAGGGGCTCCTCCTTCACCTCCAGGGGCTCCTCCCTCCTCCACCTCCAGGGCTCCTCCTCCTCCTCCCGGGCTCCTCCTCCTCCACCTCCAGGGCTCCTCCTCCTCCAGGGGCTCCTCCTCCAGGGGGCTCCTCCTCCTCCGCCAGGGCTTTCTCCACCTCCAGGGGCTCCTCCTCCCGGGCTCCTCCTCCACCTCCAGGAGCTCCTCCTCCTCCTCCCGGGCTCCTCCTCCTCCTCCAGGGCTCCTCCTCCAGGGCTCCTCCTCCTCCCGGGCTCCTCCTCCCCTCCGCCGGCTCCTCCACCTCCAGGGCTCCTCCTCCCCGAGCTCCTCCTCCACCCAGGGCTCCTCCTCCCGGGGTTCCTCCTCCCGGGGTTCTTTCTCCACCCGGGGTTCTTTCTCCGTCCGGGGTTCCTCCTCCGCCACCCGGGGTTCTGCCTCCGCCCGGGGTTCCTCTTCCGCCTCCCGGGATTCCTCCTGTGCCCAGGGCTCCTCCGCCGCCCAGGGTTCCGCCTCCTCCCGGGGTTCCCCCTCCGCCCGGGGTTCCCTCCATGGATAGGCCTCCCCGTCCAGCCCACCATTGGGGGGCGGTTCTTTCCTAAAATTCTTTTGTCTGTTGGCGTTTTGAGTTGGGGTTTGCTTGCTCGTCTCCCCGCCTGGGGGACGGTTGCACGAGCGGGGGGCACCGCACTCGTCCCGCGGAAAGCGTCTCCCCGGCGCCGGGACTTGGGGCGGTGACGTCCCGCGAACGCCGCCTGGTGGCCGCACGCGCTCCCCCCGGAGGGAGGGACCGCCGCGGGGCCCCGGGGGTCTGAGCCTCGTGGACCGGCGCCCGGCCTCCCGTGGGTGCCCGGCCCCGTGCCCGCGTGGCTCTCGGCCGGGAGGGCCGCTGCGCGGGGAGCGGGGAGGCGGGGCCGGCGGGCGGCCGCCCCTCGGCGCCGCCCGCCCTTGCTCGTTTTGCCCAGCTCGTGACATAATCGCGTGACATAATCGCGAGCGGAGCGAGCGGCACGTCTGCGCGGCCGCCCGGCGCCCCTGCGGCCGCCTGCCCAGGCCCGGGGGGCGGGGGTCGCTCGGCGCGGCCTCTCCCCCCACGCGGGCCCCTTCTCGGGGGAGGCCCCAGGCGCAGGCCCTCCCGTGGGTTCTGTCGCCGTTCCTTCTCGTCCTGGGACTTCTCGCTGGTTCTCCGGCTCCCCGTTGCCCTTTCAGCGGATTTTGTTGGTACAACTTGTTTGTCTCCGGCGTCTCTCGCTTCGTGGGAGGCCGGCCGTCACGTGCTCTGCGGCCCCGGAAGCGAAGCCCCCGCTGGGACAGGAGCCGGCGTCGGGCTCTCGGGAGGAGACGCCTGCAGGGACACCCATGGGTTCGTGGTCACGGGCCTCGGCGCCCGCCCGCGCCCGCCGGGTGCCTCTCCGCCGCCCCGGGGCCGCACGGCTGCACCGCCCGGGTCCCGCCCGCTCAGCGGCCCTGTTGTCTGGACGGTGCGACGCTCGCGCAGAATTCACCATCTTTTTAGTGCGGTTTTAGGAGGGAGTAAAACTAGGCCAGTGCGTTCCGTCGTCCGTCTGCAAACGTCATAAATTAGAGCATCACTTGTAGTATTGTTTTAAAGGAAAACCGTGAGAAGAGTGCTCAGTTCATGGAATTCTAGCACGTGTGAGCGAAAGTGCAAACACAGGTGGCCTTGGTCTAGTCACTGACGTACAGGACACACTCGACACCGGGTGGAGCGAGGTGGAAACGCAGGTGTGTGCAGAGTGGTTCTCGGTCGGCTCGCGTGTGCACAGGGAGGCCCCCAGTGGACGCGCCTCGGAATGCCACGAGTGCGTATCTGAATTTCCCTCTCTTATGTTTCGGGGTTTTTTTATGGTGAATATGTATCATATTTCTGAAAACGGATCCTTTAAAAATATGTAATACGTCATATGGTAGCGACTGAACATTAAGTTCAAGTTTCATTTCATGCTTAGTTCAAATTTCATTTAAAGACCAGGGGTCAGTCGTATGCAGAGAAAAAGACCTTGCGTACAGGTTCAAGCCCTTGGCTTTCTTTTTTTTCTTTTTTTTTTTTTTAATGTCTATTTATTTTGAGAGAGAATGAGCAAGGGAGGGGGCAGAGAGAGAGAGAGAGAGAATCCCAAGCAGGCTCCGTGTTGGCAGCACAGAGGCTGACATGGGGCTCAGTCCCACAAACCATGAGATCGTGACCTGGGCCAAAATCAAAAGCCAGAGCCGCCCACGTACCATGAATCCTTGCCTTTCTGTAGGTTTCTTCTTACGGTGCTGACCTATAAGTTACTCTTTTGGACTCCAAAACAAAAAAAAAAAAAAAATCATGCTGTTCTGCGCAGACCCTGTTTATTTTTGGAGACCCTGGTGAATTCTCCCTTCTCCCCCCGTAGGAACTGCTGCTACCTCTGGTCTTAGAGAGGAGAGTCCTTTCACGGTCTCATGGAGCCAGGAAGAACCTTGTTTCCCAGATGTGGAAACCGAGGCCTAGAAATCTCAAGCAGGTGCCACAGCTGCTCACAGCAGTTGGCCTGCCGCCCTGGTCTTGCTACCTTCCAGTTCTTTCTCTTCTCGCCCATGTGAGCCTCCAGCACCCACCACCCAAAAATCTCGTTCCACCATAACCCTTTATAAATCTGTCGCTCAAAGGATATTTTCCCATTCAAATCTCATTATACCACAAATTGATAGTCCTGAGATGTCCCTGCGCTCGTCCGAGAGCGTGGCTCCTCTGTGACCCAGCTGCACATGTATCATAATTGGATTTGAGGCTCACTCAGCCCCTTGCAGACAGCATTTAAGTAGCTACTCTGGGGGCTCCGCGGTTCTAAGAACCAGAACCGCAGAGCACGATCGCTGTGCACGGTTTGCCAGGACACCGTGTAATTGAATTCCGTGCAGCCAGACACCATCAGATTCGGATCCCGCCTTTTGTCAGGTACAGATTTAGTTGCCGAGTGCAGTGCATTAGTGGCCTGCTCGGGATGCCTGGGGAGGATGAAGAACGTTGCTTCCGTAACAGTCATTTTTTAAGCGTAAGAGCATAAACAAGATGGAGTGGTAGAAGCTAACTGCACATCATTAGCAAAAACAAAAACCAGCAGCCCAGATTAAGGACATGCTCTATTTCAGGCCTTGCTCTGAGCACATGACGTGTGCTAGTTAGTTCACAACAATCCAGTGCATCGTTGGGGACGGTTATCCCCATTTTCCCATTGAGGAAACTGAGGCCCTGAAGTCAGTAAGGTAGTAACAGAGCTGAGATTCCAACCCGGGCATGCCCACTCGCTTTCTGCCAAGTGAAGGGACCTAAGTTCAAAGCAAGGTGACAATCTCAAAATGCCACAAGCGTAAGTGGTTTTGATCTAATTGTAAAACCAGGACTGTAAAGGAGTCGTCTTTGGAAGTACTTTGTACAGAAACGCCGACTCTCGAGAACTAGGTGAGGAGGTTTGGCCACAGGCCCCCCCCCCTCAGATCACCAAGTCCTTCTGCGGCTCCAGCTTGGGGTCGCATCCCACCTGCGTCCCACGCGAACTCTGGGCATCCAGACAAGCAGTTCCAGGGGTGGCTCCATCAGCGTGCTGTTCGCTTTGTGGGAAATCTTGTCGTTGCAAACAGAGCGGTTGAGGGCGAGGGTCCCTGGGAGACAGGAGAGGGAAGTTCCTGCCGGGCAGGGACCCACGGGGGCCACTGGGGACATGGCCCTGCGCGCTGCAGGGATTGCCCATGTGCTGCTGTCCCCACAGCCCACTCAGGTCAGTCGTGAGGAGTGTGTCCTCCTGTGCTGTCCCATCATGTCCTGCCTGTCCTGCCTCAAAGACGGTGAGCTCAAAGCTGCCCTCTGGACCTCTCGTCTGGGCTACTTGGTCCAGAAGGTTCTCGGGTCCTGGTTGGAAGGCTCTTCTTCCCAGGCCCTGGGACAACCCAGCGGATTTTATCCGGCACATTCTGCCCATTGGACAGAAGGACGTGCATGTGATTTGAAGCATCCTCTCCATCTCCCGTGCGACCTGGGACCGGAGCTGTGGCGAGGACGGGCTGGCGTCTTCAGCCCGCAGCAGGCACCAGGGCGTGCCCTGCTCGAACCGGTAATAGGAACATCAGCTTCTTAGGCGGCGCGTCCTTCTCCAAGGGACAGATGAGCCTTTTGGTCGCCTCTTTGGGCAGCGCCCTCAGCGTCATTAGAGCGCGTATGCGATTTGGGGAGCGGGATGCAGTCAGGCACTTCCGTGAAGCGGCAGGCAGGGTGCAGCCCGTGGCCACGTTTCCCTGCACACCGCCTCGACTTACCGAGGAGAGCGGGGGCACCCGGCTGGGTCAGCCGGAGGAGGGTGCGGCTCTTGATTTCAGGGTTGTGAACTCAAGCCCGTGTTGGGTGTAGAGATTACTAAAAAAATAAGTAAACGTTAAGAAGAAGAAGAGCGAGGGCGTGAAGCGCTCCAGGTGGGTCACCTCACCTCGTGGTTGGCTTTGGGCGATTGCTGAGACACCACTGGAGCGATTCTTGGAGAAATGGGAGAAGCTGGCCTTTGGCCCCAACTGTGGGCTTTATCCCAGGCCCCATCTGGGCTCGCGCCGGCCCCGCTGTGGCATCACTGGTGCCCAGACATGGGGGAGGGACGCATTGTGGAGCCGTGTGTTACTGCTAATTACCCCTGCCACCTTGCCATCAAGGGGCGCACACCTGAGGCATGGGCGTGGGCAGCCGTGTGGTACTACGCATCATCCAGATTACCCTCCGGTGTCACAGATGTGGGACCAGGCCGGCGGCCGGCCACGCCAGCGGGCGCGGTGGACAGACCTGCCACGGGCCTGCCTTCCCCGCGTAGCAGCGCCCCGGCTTTTCTGTCTCACCGTCTCCAGGTTCCACATTAAAATCCTTCTCTTTAGAGCGTGTGTACTACTTGAGACGGTAACATGACCGGCATCAGCGTAGAAGCTTTCCGTTTAGTCTACACCGCAGACTACTCTCCTGCCCCCGCACTCGGCGTCCCGTCCAGCCGGGCCTGAGGGTCGCCCCGCACAGAAGTGTGCAAATCCCAGGTTAGGAACGTCTGGAGTTTGGTCTTTTCGGTGTCGTTGGCTTGTGTGGCCCATTTGTGGAGCACCTGTTACCGCGGCTACGGCAGAGGTGAGGGAGGCTGTGCCCTCTCTCGGCCTCTGTGTTGCTCCCCGAACAGCCGCCCCATTGCAGCGGTGAGGCCGAGTCCTGTGCCAGAGCCCAGCAGGAAGGCCCCAGGGAAGGCCTGTCCGGTCCCCAGCAGGGTGTCCGCCACTGCCCCCGCCATCACTGGCCCTTGGGGACAGGAAGAGCTGCCACCCGCCTTTGTTGGCTGGTAGCCCTAGTGCTGCTGGCAAACGTCAGCTGATGGCCCGGTGACATGAAGACTGGAACCCGGAACGGGGAGAGTACGAGCACTAATCAGTACGTACCGATCCTGGAGGGGAGGGGTGGTCGCCATGTGCAGAGACGGGGACGGCAGCCCCCGGGAGTGGCACTTGAGGGGTCCGGCACCGCTTTCTATATGCATCACCTCCCTGGGGCGTGGACGTGTACGCCCACATGCACATGGTCCTCCATTTCCTGGCTTCCTGTATGTGACTCCCAGGGCTCACTCTGTACACGTCCCAGCACACAGGCCCTCCAGGCTTGTGCAGCATGTCCTTTGTTGACTGTTGCTGCTGCAGCTCTGGGCCAGACATCACGTGCGAAGAGCCCGGAGTGCCTCAGGAGGCTGCTCGTCGTCACAAAGATCCGTTCTTAATCAACTTGAGACACAGAGAAAGGAAGTCGAGAACGTAAAATCAAAGCTGAAAACAAATCTGTACATTTTTTCAGTATGCCCTGCTCACAGTTCTACCCTGTTCTGTCTGCCGTAAACAGATTAAAAGTTCTAGAAGCTTCCTTTGGCGGTCTCTTTGTGAAATGTAATAAAAGCAGTGACTTTTCCTGAAACGACGCCTGCCCGTGTGCTTTCGATGAGCGAGCTACTGTGTGCTAGAGCCCCTGGTCACTAGATGCAGTGACATTATTCAGTATTTCGTCAGAAATGCTAGTCCACGTGGGAGATGAAGGGACGTAACCAGAGGTGTTGAACATTTACTAATCTGTACTGTTGGTAAGTGCTTTATTTCCTTCCCCACAAGGGACTTCAGAACTAAATTCACAAGCGGGGAATACAGCCTTGTGTCAATAAAACACAGCTTTGGATTTATGTCTATATCCCTAACAGTTTGACTTGTCTTCATCTTTGCCTATGAAAAAAAAAGGAAAGAAAAGAAAGAAAAAAACAAAACCCAGGCTCTGGATTCAGCTAGTGTCTCTTACATTCCTTGTGTGTATTAGCAGGAGGTAGGGACACATTCCTAGATGCACATGTGTGTCCACAGTGGCTTTAGAAGCTTCAGGAACACAAGGCTTGGAATAACGTCATGAGCTCACCATGTTCTTATCTGGATAAAGTCTAGTCAAGGAGCCAGTTTGTCCCCCGTGTGACTTCCTTCACTGAAAAATCGACCTGCCTTAATTAAGAGCTTTCCCGAGGACTCTGGTCTCTCGTGGCCTCTGTCTTAACCTCAGCCCGGCCTGCCGCTTTGAGCTGTCCTCACCGCCTGCCTTCCCCACCCACTCCCTGGTGGAGGCTGCCAGTTCTGGGAGGCCACGAGCCTCCAGGGGTGAAGGGACTACACCCCGGCTCCAGCCACTGCTTTCCAAAAGGAGAGATCTGCCTCGTGGAGTTAGGCTCTAATTTCCTGAAAAAGGGTGGTGGATTGGGGATCGGTGGTGGGACCCCCTCTGTGTGCCAGTGTAGACGAAGCGACAGGGAGAGGGGATTTCACATGTCTGAGGAGGGGCCTGTCGGAGAAGTTGGCTGTGGGACCTAACCAGCCCTGCAGTCCTCAGTAGACTTGCACCCCAGACTTGCCCCGAGGTCAGCAGACTTGCGCCTTCAGGAGGGAGGAGTAGAAACACAGTGAATGTGCGTAACAGAGCCGGATGAACCGCAGGACCGGCATCTGAAAGGGAACGTTCATGAATGGGGTTTGAGCTACAGATCGTCTCTTAACAAAACTTGTTTAAAGCGAGAGTGTAACGTAGAAGCAGGTTGGCCAGTCTTGTGTTCCCAGACTCATCCCAGTTAGCTTGGCAGGCGGTGCTTTCATTTTGTGTGAGCCCTGGAATCCCACCCAGGGAGGGAGAGGGGGAGGGTGGGCTCGGCGTACATGGAACAGGAGGGAGCGCTCGGAGCCTCTCAGTGGATTCTCCCGGAAGGACCTCCCAGCACAAGGCGGGCGCAGGCAGGCAGCACCCAGCGCCCATGGACAGATGGACACTCCGCGTAGAGACGTGGGTCTTCAGAGTCTTGTCTGCTTCCAGTTACCAGTGGTGACCTCTTTTGTGCAAGGTGGTGTGGACGCGGGGTGCGAGAGGTGCACATTGGCTGTATTTGAAGGAAGTAGCACCATCGAGGAGCCTGGCCATAAGCAAGTGAAACCAAACCGCCGTATCTCATCCTGACTAAGACACTATTGACTGTGCGTCGAGCGCATTTTAAGGATTACGAGGAAAGAAAGGAGCAACCATCAAGCGAAAGCCACAGCTTGAGTTGGGGACGTCGGTATGGAAAGTGTATGCATTAGGATCGGTGGATGGTGAGCCTGGCACTTTGACATCGGGAAAGATCTATTATAATTGTGAAAATAATCAACATAGGAACAGATTGAGAGGATTAACTCTGTTTGAAACGAGGCAGGTGCTAAGGGGCAGGGTTTGAAGTCCCTCTCCATGGAAGGGAACGTGTCACGCAGCTGTGTCTGTCATGCTTCTGAGCTGTGAAGGTTGGGGTGTTCTGGAGTAGGAGAGGGCCCGTTACCGGGAACGGCCCCCGCCAGCCGGGCAGCCCTGAGGGGCCAGAGCGCCGTGTCCGGATCGCCTCACGGGGGACAGGTTGGCTCTAGACTGGATGTGGCCCTTGTCATGTGACATAGGTCTTCCTGCCTCTGGTATGTTAGTTTCAGTCCCTCTGTCACTTGTGAAGACACTGTTCTCAGTCCTGGACCAGGCTGTGCTGCTCACCTGTGACAGCCCTCGGTGAGTCAGACCTGTCTGCTCCCAGTAATTCCAGGGGCTTCTGCCAAAGCGCCTCTGAGAAGCCCAAGTCCTGAAATGCCTGTTCTGGGCAGATTCTCTGAAGACCTTGATTTTGTCTTCAAAGTGTATGTAAACTTTGCATTCTACTCGGATACACGTGGTATTATTTCAACACGAGTATGTCTTAAATTAAGGCACCTCTCCGTTAAGTGACCCCAGTGTGTTTCTTTGGGCTGCTGTATTCATTCACCGAATAGTTGAGGTCCCATATGTGCTTGTCCAGTTTTAGATACTGAGGAGAACATGGAGAATAAGATAGAGCCCTTCCTCTGTGAAAACTTGTGATTAAGGATCCTGTGTGATTAATTTAGGGTTTATAAAATGTAAGCAGTGTTCTGTTTGTTTAAGGTTCTTCTTGGGAAAAATGGATTTTCTAGGCAAGTGCACCCTATTTATTTTTTCCTGTATCTTCAAGGCCATCTGATCTGAGAAGTGGACACACGAGAGGTCCACTCCTCCCCACTGAGAGAGGCCTCAGTCCCTCCCCAGCAGCCTCAGCTCCAGAACAGACGTGTCTCCCACTGTGTTCCCAGGGCCAAAGTCCGGTACTGCCGGGGAAGACCTTTCCAGAACCCGCGTCCCCGACATCCATCCCCGAGCGTCCCCGTAGCCCCTCATGTCTGTCAGTCATGGCACTTCTCACGTGCTTCACTCATTTCTTTTAGATTAGGTATCATGTCTTAATTTACATTTGTGTTGTCAAAGCCTAGTTCAGTGCCTGGCACGTCTGATGTGATGATACAGACTCCATGATCAAGGTTGGGGCCTACTCTGGGGCCTTAGTTTTTGTGTCCTAATTGCTTCATAGCAAATGTTTTTGATCTGGTAAACATGTCATACTACCATTTTTCTGTTACACATTTGGGATCATATTGCCAATCACTGAGAGAAAAGGAAAGGAAGAAACTTGCTATTATAGAAAAACATAAAGGGGGCGCCTGGGTGGCTTAGTCGGTTAGGCGTCCGACTTTCGCTTAGGTCATGATCTCACGGTTCGTGGGTTCGAGCCCCACGTCGGGCTCTGTGCTGACTGCCAGCTCAGAGCCTGGAGCCTGTTTCAGTCTGTGACTCCCTCTCTCTCTGACCCTCCCCTGCTCGCGCTGTCTCTCTCTCTCTCTTTCTCTCTCTCTCCCTCCTAGAAATAAATAAAACATTAAAAAAAAAAAAAGTAATCAGTGAATTCAGTAAAGTTCTAGGCTACAAAACTAATACCCGGAAACTGGTTGCATTTCTATACACTGATAGTGAGGCAGTAGAAAGAGAGATTAAGAAAAATTCCATTCCATTCAAAAATACACCAAAAAGAGGGGCGCTTGGGTGGCTTAGTTGGTTGTCTGACTCTTGGTTTCAGCTTGGGTCATGATCCCTGGGATCGTGGGATCGAGCCCTGCCTCTGGCTCCGTGCTGTGTGTGGAGCCTGCTTGAGATTCATTATCTCTCTCTCCCTCAACTCCCCGCCTCTCTGCTCTCTCCTTGTTCTGCTTGTGCACGCTCGTGCTTTTTAAAAATAATAATTTAAGTAGTATATTAAACTAAAAGTAAGTTAACACTGTTAAAATGTTTATACTACTGAAAGCAGTCTACAGATTCAGTGCAATTCCAGACTACATACTAATAGCATTTTTTACAGAACTAGAATAAATAATACTAACATTTATATGGAACCACAAAAGCCTCTGAATAGCCAAAACAATCTTGAGAAAGAATAACGGAACTGGAGGTATCACAATCGCAGATTTCAAGTTACGCTACAAAGCTACAGTCCTCAAGACAGTATGGTACCGGCACAAAAATAGACACATAGATCAGTGGAACAGAATAGAGAGCCGGAAATAAACCCATGCGTTTATGGTCCAACTGTGATGAGGCAGGAATATGTAATGGGGAAGAGACACTCTCTTCAGTAAATGGTGCTGGTAAAATTGGACAGCTACATGCAAAAACACAAAACTCAATTGCATTAAAGCTCTAAATGTGAGACCTGAAATCATAAAACTTCTAGAAGAGGACACAGGCAGTAATTTCTTTATTGGCCATAGCAACATTTTTCTACATATGTCTCCTAAGGCAAGGGACACAAAAGCAAAAATAAACTATTGGGACCACATCAAAGTAAAAAGCTTTCGCACAGGAAAGGAAACAGCAAAACAAAAAGGCTACCTACTGAATGGAAGAAGGTATTTGTAAATTATATGCCCTGTAAAGGGCTAACATACAAAATACATAAAGAGATTATACAATTCAACATCAAAAAATAATAATAATCCAGTTACAAGATGCGCAGAGGTCCTAAATAGACATTTTTCCAAAGACGTGCTGCTGGCCAACAGGCACATGAAAAGATGCTCAACATCACTCATCGGGGAAATGCAAGTCAGAAGTACGAAGAGAGATCACCTCTCACCTGTCAGAATGGCCAGACTCAAAAAGACAGGAAATAGCAAGTGTTGGCAGGGTTGTGGAGAGAAAGGAACTTTTGTGCACTGTTGCTGGGAATCTAAATTGGCATAGCCACTGTGGAAGACAGTATTGAGATTCCAAGAAAGAAAGAGAGGGAGGGAAGGAGGAAGGAAGGAGAGGAGAAGAAAGGAGAACAAAGGAAAAGAAAGAAAGATCCAATATCCCACTGGTGAGTATTTACCCAAAGAAAATGAAAACACTAATTCAAAAAGATAGGTGCACCTCTGTGTTTATTGCAACATTACTTACAATGACCGAGATGTGGAAGAGTGGAACCTAAGTATCCACTGATACCTGAATCGATAAAGGACACACACACATGTACATATTACACACGTATGTTATACACGCACACACATACACACAGGCACACATACAGACAGTGGAATACTACTCGACCATAAAAAAGGAGGAGATCTTGCCCTCTGCAACCACATGGATGGAGCTAGAGAGCATAACACCCGGTGAAATAAGTCAGACAGAAAAATACAAACACCATATGATTTCCCTTATATTTAGATTCTCAAAAACCAACCAAACCAAACAAAAAACGGACTGAGAGCTGTAAATAGGACAAGCTGATGGTTGCCAGAGGGGAGGGGGTGGGGGGTATGGACAAATTGGGTGAAGGGGAGATGGTCGTACAGGCTCCCAGTTACGGAATGAATGTGCCCCAGGAATCAAAGATCCGGCATAGGGAGTATGGCCGTGGTGGCGCATGGTGACAGATGGCAGCTGCGCTCGTGAGCACGGTGTAACATGTAGAGCTGTTGAACCGCCATATTGTACGCCTGAAACTAATGTCACGTTGTCTGACAACCAAACTCCAAAAAAAAAGTCCTTTTCCACTTATTTCTTGACACAAGATATTCTTCCGTATTATTTTCTAAAAGCATTAGAGTTTTGTGTTTCAAATTTAAGTCATAACCCACTAGGAGCTTACTTTTTTGTTTTTATATATAACGCGACCCAGTTTCTTCTTTCCTTCCTCCCTTCCTCCCTTCCCTCCCTTCCCTGTCCCTGGGTGCCTCGCTGTCCCATGTATTTAAAATTTTAAGACTGACTTTTCTTCACCCTTGTGCAGTACAGTTCTGTCACAAATCAAGAGTCTGTGATGCACACGCCTGTCTGTGGGCTCTGTTCTCCGTGGCTTGGCTGTTTTCATTAATAATAAAGCTTCACAGTAAGTCTGCGTTTCTGGAGCCACGAGCCCCCCACCCTGTTACTCTTCCCCAAGAGGATCATGGTTAGTATTGATCCCTCACATTTACTGTGCATCTTAGGGTCCACGTACCCAGTCCAACAGGTCTCTGATGAGATAGAGATTGGGGCAATGCCGGGTCTCTAGGTCACCTTCTTCACCTGGTCCATGGCACACACAGACGCCTGGTGGCTCCGTCAGACCCAGCGGGGTCTGGTGGGAGCTTCGCTCTCCCTGCGTCCTGGCACGTGGCTCAGGCAAAGAAAAGAACACCTCGGTCTTTGCAGATAAAAGGATGGCACACACAGAAAACCAAAGGGATTTATTTACAGGTGACTTTATTAGACTCAACAGAGTTCGTTAAAAGAGCTAAGCAAAGTAGCTAGCTACAGAAGTAATCCCCCAAAACATTTGTTGTGTGTCACAACAGCAGTTAGAAAATTAAATCTTTTCAAAGATACCATTCACGGGCATCAGAACCTAACAGATACCAAGGAGCGTTTCTAAAAAATGTGCAGCACATTCTAAGAGAGGATTTAAAACTTTTTTTTTTAAATATTTTTATTTCTAGGAGAGAGAGACAGAGACAGCGTGAGCAGGGGACGGTCAGAGAGAGAGGGAAATACAGACTGAAACAGGCCCCAGGCTCCGAGCTGGCAGTCAGCACAGAGCCCAACGCGGGGCTGGAACCCACGAACCGCGAGATCATGACCTAAGCGAAAGTCGGACGCCTAACCGGCTAAGCCACCCAGGCGCCCCGAGAGGATTTAAAACTTAATTGAAAGACATTTAAGGAAAACTTAAGTAGAGAAATATTCCATGTCTATGGATTGGAAGACTCAATATTGCAAAGACTTCTGTCCTTCCCACATGGAATAGGGCACCTGGGTGGCTCAGTTGGCTGAACATTCGACTTCAGCTCAGGTCATGATCTCGTCAGTTCAAGCCCTGCATCAGGCTCTCTGCTGTCAGTGCAGAGCCTACATCGTATCCTCCATCCCCTCCCCGCTTCTCCCCAGCTTTCACTTGCTCACACACTCGCTCTCTCAAAAATATTTAGAAAAAAAGAAAGGGCCATGAATAGTCAGAGCATGGAACAGGACAAGGTGAAAGAACTTAGTTTAACAGATACTGTGCCTTATTTTAAGGCTGTAGGAGCTAAGACTCGGGTGGTGGTGCTGGGAGAGGCACTGGTGGTGGCAGAACGTTCTGGACCTGCAGATGGGATCGAGGACAGAGGACGCAGGCAGCAGGGGGAAAGAAGGGTCATTTCAGAAATGGCACATGGACTTCCTTTTTCAAAAACAAAAGAGTAATGCTGAACGCTTGTTTTCTAGTGGAGGGAACCCGCCACCTACCTCGCTTCGTCATATAAGAAATAGAGCTCAGTTGGGGCGCCT
Organism: Proteles cristata cristata; assembly: GCA_017311185.1. NCBI lineage: Eukaryota > Metazoa > Chordata > Mammalia > Carnivora > Hyaenidae > Proteles > Proteles cristata. The sequence continues at coordinate 140,493 of JAESUZ010002676.1, forward strand.
GGGGGCTCAGTCGGTTAAGCGTCCAACTTCAGCTCAGGTCATGATCTCACAGTTTGTGGGTTGGAGCCGCGCGTCGGGCTCTGTGCTGACAGCTCAGGGCCTGGAGCTGCTTCAGATTCTCTGTCTCCCTCTCTCTCTGCCCCTCCCCCTCTCATGCTGTCTCTCTCTCAAAAGTAAATAAAACATAAAAAAAAATTTTTTTTTAAATAGAGCCCAGTTTGGGGCGCCTGGGTGGCTTAGTCGGTTAAGCATCCGACTTTCGCTTAGGTCATGATCTTGCGGTTTGTGGGTTCAAGCCCCGCATCAGGCTCTGTGCTGACTGCCAGCTCAGAGCCTGGAGCCTGTTTCAGTCTGTGACTCCCTCTCTCTGACCCTCCCCTGCTCACTCTGTCTCTCTCTCTCTCTCTCCTAGAAATAAATTTAAAAAAAAAACATTAAAAAAAAAAATAGAGCCCAGTGGGACTTAGCACCCGTTAATGAAGAATCCCACATTTACTCCATGTTGTTAATAACTGAATCCCACTTTATTCTGGCTCACCTTGTACTAAGAATAGACTCGTTGGAAGGACAAGACGACGTCATAGCTGAAGGTCGGGCTCTCCTCTGAGCGAGATTGCAGGTTTGTTTCCATTGAATGAGCTTTCTCGTGTCTGTGGGCTCACAACTTCTGTGTTTCCTTAGGCCCCCTTGAGACCTGTGCACCGTGCCTTTGAGAAGGGCCGCATGAGCGCCCACGGAGGTGCTGTGGTTACACTGCGGCCTCTCTCCTTGGAAATCCAGCCGCTCCAGCTGCTTAGCAAACATTCCGTGAGTGACCACGAAGTGGTTGACAGCTCGAGAGCGTGTGTACCTTTGGGGGGAGGGGACCTCTTGAGGCAACAGTCTCCAGGCTTACAGTTTCCGCAGTCTCTCTCTGTTCTCTCTGCTTCGTCGGGGTCCTGGTTATTTGGGAAGAGCCATCTCCTGTGTCCCAGAAGGGCCTGCTTCTCTCGTCGTCTTGGCAGCTGTCGTGCTGAAACTTGGTTCCCTATTGTATCTTGAAGGGTTTTTTTCCACCACCACCACTTGTCACGTAGAAGTGGGCCTGGCTCTGCCATCATTTTTCTGTCCACCAAAGGCTCACATGCTGCCTGCTTGCGTAGCCACGGTCCGGCGACTCAGCCTCCCCGTATCCCACGACCCATGCTTTGGGCGCATCTGTCCCCACTCTGCCCTGTCTGTGATTGAGGCACACGGACGCTGCGGCACCTGGGAAGTTGGCTGTGATACGGTTAGCGGCTTAGGAATGCCTTTTTAAAGGCCGCAGTGCCTCCTTGTTGCCTGGCGGCCCGGCAGCCTCAGGCACATGCCCCCGCAGCGTGCCCGTGTGCAGCGTACTGTTGGCACAGCTTACAAGTTATTCTTTGCAGAAGAAGAAAGTGTGAGCACCTAGAAGTTCTGCTGTTACCACCTTGGGCCCCCTTGGGGTTCACCCCCACTTTGGAGGTCAGGGATTGGAGGAATGAGGCCATTTCCAGTGACTTCTCTGGTGCCGTGGATATAGGAACACTGCCGTCCCTCCCGGTAGGGGCCGGGAGCATTAACGGAGCGCCCTCACCCTACTCTGGTGGTAGCCTTGCGTGAGCATCCCTGTCAGTTATAAATTACAGACTTCCTTTCAGTAAATAAGTTTTTAAAAGAACGACACAGTCATATCTCCACCTTGTTTGTGCTGTTTCCCATGCCGCGGGTTAGTGTCTTCCAGCCTCTGGTGTGCCCTACATTTTGCTCCTAGGTGTCATTTAGGATTTACCTGGAAATAGTTGGGAAGTGTCCCAAGCTCACAATAACAGAGTTATGAGGACCCTGGGGTGGGAGGGGGCGGTGCTGAAAGATTTATACAGACTCAAGGTACCTTGTTCGTGGTATTATTGGTGTAGAAGAATGTAATAGCTCCTAATTTAAGAAATAATAAACCAAAAACCATGAAATATCTAGGAATAAATACCTAGGAATAAATCTAACCAAAGTGGTGAAAAATCTATACACCGAAAACTATAGAAAGCTTATGAAAGAAATTGAAGAAGACAGAAAAAGATGGAAAAATATTCCATGCTTCTGAATTGGAAGAAGAAACATTGTTAAAATGTCGACATTACCCAAAGCAATCTACATATTCGTTGCAATCCCTAACAAAATAATGCCAGCGTTCTTCACAGAGCCAGAACAAACAGTCCTAAAATTTGTGTGGAACCAGAAAAGACCCCAAATAAGCCAAAGCAATCTTGAAAAAGAAAACCTAAGCAGGAGGCATCACAATCCCGGACTTCAAGATGTATTTGCAAAGCTGTCATCATCAGTATGGTTATGGCATAAAAACAGACACACAGATCAATGGTACAGAATAGAGAAGCCAGAAATGGACCCACAAACATATGGCCAACTCATCTCTGACAAAGCAGGAAAGAATGTCCAGTGGAATAAAGACTGTTTCTTCAGCAAGTGGTGCTGGGAAAACGACTTGCAGAAGAATGAACTGGACCACTTTCTTACACCACACACAAAAATAAACTCAAAATGGATGAAAGACCTAAATATAAGACAGGAAGCCATCAAAATCCTAGAAGAGAAAGCAAGCAAAAACCTCTTTGACCTTGGCCGCAGCAACTTCTTACTCAACACATCTCCGGAGGCAAGGGAAACAAAAGCAAAAACGAACTGTTGGGACCTCATCAAAATAAAAAGCTTCTGCACAGTGAAGGAAACAGTCAGCAAAACCAAAAAGCACCCGACAGAATGGGAGAAGATATTTGCGAATGATATATCAGATAAAGGGGTAGTATCCAAAATCTATAAGTAACTTCTCAAACTCGACACCCAAAAAACAAATCATCCAGCAGACACATTAACAGTGCTCAACATCACTCGTCACCAGGGAAATACAAATCATGACCACAATGAGATAACACCACACACCTGTCAGAATGGCTAACATTAACAATTCAGGCAACAGCAGATGTTGGCGATGATGCGGAGAAGGAGGATCTCTCTTGCACTGCTGGTGGGAACGCAAACGCATGCAGCCACCCTGGAAAACAGCATGGAGGTTCCTCAAAAAATTAAAAATAGAACTATCTTAAGACCCAGCAATTGCACTACTAGGTACTTACCTAAGGGATACAGGTGTACTGTTTCAAAGGGGCACATGCACCCAATGTTGATAGCAGCGCTATCAATGATAACCAAAGTATGAGAAGAGCCCACATGTCAATCGATGGATAAATGGATAAAGAAGATGTGCTTTATATATGCAATGGAGTGTTACTCGGCCATCAAAAAGAATGACATGACATCTTGCCATTTGCAACTACATGGATGGAACTGGAGGGTATTATGCTAAGCGAAATTAGTCAGAGAAAGACAAATATGATCTGAAGTCACTCATGTGAGGAATTTAAGATACTAAACAAATGAACATAAGGGGAGGGAAGCAAAAAAGAATATAAAAACAGGGAAGGAACAAAACATGAGAGACTCAAATACAGAGAACAGAGGGTTGCTGAACGGGGAGGGGGGTGGGCTAAATGGGGAAGGGGCGTTAAGGAACCTACTCCTGAAGTCGTTGTTGCACTCGATGCTAACTTGGATGTAAATTACACCATACATAAAGTCAAAAGTAAATAAGTGAATAAATAAATAAAATCGGGGGTGGGGGGCGGAAGAAATAACAGTAAAAAACACATTCTCTACCCAGACCTGTGATCATGTCTTTTATTTCCCTCCTTGTCCTGGGCAGCTGTGCTTCTAACCCCACTTCCTAGTTCAAGGCCCCGGACACGGGGTTCTGGCAGCACCACCAGGCTGCAGCTGAGTTTTGTCCCACGTGGTGCCACTTAATTGTTCTCTGTCGAGACTTTACCGGCACATTCTGAAACAGTTCAGTTGGTCAGTGTTACTAGTCTGTGTGCAATTTAAAATTAAAATAAGCCACCGTCTCTCATGGGCAACACTCAAAGTCCATTATTTTTTATTCTGCTTCTTGGAGGTAACGTAAGGTTTGGGTCGAGTCCAATGTTGTGGTGTATTACTTAAGAGTCGGGCAGTGTTGAATACCGAGTACGAGAATGTAAGGTACTCACAGTGCCGGGCCTGGTTAGTTTGGTAACATTTGGTTCACATTACAGGAGTAATCAGAAGAGTAGTCAAATACAGGTTCAAGTCTGTCACACCTTATTTTCTTCTTTCAAGCAGGTTTGTTTGTTTTCCTAATTTTTAAACCATGATATGAAAATAGCCAAGTGAGGGGGCGCCTGGGTGGCTTAGTCGGCTAAGCGTCCGACTTTCGCTTAGGTCATGATCTCAAGGTTCGTGGGTTCGAGCCCCGCGTCGGGCTCTGTGCTGACTGCCAGCTCAGGGCCTGGACCCTGCTTCAGATTCTGTGTCTCCCTCTCTCTCTGACCCTCCCTTGCTCGCGCTGTCTCTCTCTCTCCTAGAAATAAATAAAACATTAAAAAAAATTTTTAAAAAAAAAAAGAAAAGAAAATAGCCAAGTGAGGTTTTAGGAAATAGAGTTCATGAGATTAAAATTTTTTAATGTTTGTTTATTTTTGACGGGGGGAGGGACATAGAGAGGGAGACACAGAATCCGAAGCAGGCTTCAGGCTCAGAGCTGTCAGCACAGAGCCCGACGCGAGGCTCAAACTCACGAACCGCGAGATCCTGACCTGAGCTGAAGTCGGACGCTTACCCCACTGAGCCACCCAGGTGCTGCAGGAATTCATGAGATTATCATCACAGACTCTTTATAAACTATAAGTGAAAATAGTACAGTAACACGTTAGCTGTCTCGAACCCTGGAAAAATTGACGTAATTTCCAGAAGGCTGAGATTTTGTTGTCTTTTAGAAGAATTTTAGATAGAAAACTTTAAATCTGCCTTGCTCTGCTATTCCTCCTTAATCAGAATGGATTTGTGTAGTGTTTTTGGTAACAACTTTGTCTTTATTCTGAATGTCAGTTCTTATTACTGTGTTAAAGGAGTGAATGATGCTTTCGGATGCTCTTGCAGTATGTGAGACTTAATGACCCCACCAGGGGACCCCTGGGTGCCCTTGCTTTAGAGTATATTATGCTGCCATACCTCTGATCTGCCACTTACTGGCACAGTGGCCTGGGGCAGCCATGTGAAGCTCTCAGTGTCTGGACCCCCAGGTGTCTCTCGGGGTGAACACAGGCTTCTTCGTTTTCTACAGCGTCAAGAACCCAGATAGCTTCCAAATCTACAAGCCGTGACTACCAAATGAACTCATTAAGGGGATCCTAGCAGACTGGAGGGTGAGCCACGCTGTAGAATTGAGCAAGGATTGAAGTCAAGCAAGGAGGTAATTCCAAAAAGGAAACCTTTTCGTTGGAAAAGGTTGGACCCAAACACTGTAACGATCATCACTCGTTTAAAATGATTGAACAGGGGCGCCTGGGGGGCTCAGTCGGTTGAGCGTCCGACTTTGGCTCAGGTCACAATCTCACGGTTCGTGGGTTCGAGCCCCGAGTCGGGCTCTGTGCTGACAGCTCAGAACCTGGAGCCTGTTTCAGATTCTGTGTCTCCCTCTCTCTCTCTCTGCCCCTCCCTCACTCGTGCTGTCTCTCTGTGTCTCAAAAATAAATAAAAAAAACAAAGTCTTTAAAAAAATAAATAAAATTCTTGAACAGACATCGACGACTCAGAATGTTTATGATTCAAAGACCAGTTCCCACAGTCTCCTGAGCACCCCTGGAGCAAAATCCCCTAATCCCCTCACCCAGGGGCGCCGGGTCAGTTTGGGTGGCCACATCTGTGTGCCTGCTGTATGCAAGTCTCGTTACTGGGCAATAGGGGTGCACCGAGAACTGGAAAACATAGTCACCTGGCCCGTGCCTTCAGGGAGCCTGTGGGGGCAAGCGGGAAATACTAGGCAGGGTAGCTGGAATGCGGAAAGCAACAGCAAGGGCTCAGCGCAGCTAGTCTAACTAGTCTAACGAGGAAGGGGGACAGCCCTGAGCAGGAAGCAACAGTTAGCCGCAGGACCGAGAAGGGGGAGCCCAGAGGGTCCGACGGCCTGGAGGTGCGCCCTGGGGCGCAGGCGGGTAAGGGGCCTCAGCTTTGGCCCCAGGACCCCTTCACACTCCTAAACATTATGTAGGACCCCCGGTGAGCTTTTGTTTATGTGGGTTTAGCTACCAATATTGACCATGTTCCAAATGAAAGCAGAAAAAATAGTGTATATTTATTAATTCATATAAATATAACAAACTCGCATGCTCGCTTTGGCAGCATGTATTAAAAATAATAAGTCTAGGGGTGACTGGGTGGCTCAGTCGGTTGGGCATCCGACTTTGGCTCAGGTCATGATCTCACGGTTCATGAGTTTGAGCCCCGCCTCAGGCTCTGTGCTGACAGCTCAGAGCCTGGAGCCTGTTTCGGATTCTGTGTCTCCCTCTCTCTCTCTGCCCCTCCCCTGCTCACGCCCTGTCTCTCTGTGTCTCTCAAAAATAAACATCAAAAATAATAATGTTTTACTGGCTTACTAGGAGACGGACGGATTCTCCTGTCTGCTTCTGCATTCAGTCTGTTGCCGTGTGTCTTGGTTGAAGTGTATGAAGACACATGTTTGGGGAAGGGGGACGAGTATCTTAATATCCTTCGCACATAGTTCCGGACGTTTTCTTTGCCAAAACCTAAACGGGCAGTTTCTTGCAGGAATCTGTAATGGGGAGTCTGACTCCATAACGAGCCGTGCATCCATCTTACCCCATTAAAATCCAGTGGGCAGACTTGCACTTTGAGTGGCTCTTTTGCCCTTGAAGGACCTTGTAACGCCATTAATCACTTTGAAGATACTGAGACACTGTGCAAATGTCGGACACGTCTTGGCACGTATGTCCGTACATCCCATTCATCGGCGTCACGCCCAAGCTCCTCTTCACCCCAGGGAGGCTGTCACGCTCACAACGTTCCAGAACCCTGGAAAGCCATGCCAGGCCCCATCACTGGCCCTCCAGACTTGTGTCTGCCCTCCGATGTGTCACGGAAAACACGTGTACGTGCGGCTAAGGTGTGTGTGTGGCACGTGCCCAGGCAAGCACTCACTCAGTAACGGTGGGTGCTGTGACTTTTACTCGTACCGTTTCTGTGCTGCCGTTGTCATTAAGATCACCAGGCGTCGCCTCTGGCACAAGTTGACCGGAGCCCAGAAGGAGTAACGAAAGCTGTTTTGTGGCGCGCCAGGGCGGTGACTTCATGCGTCGGCTGGCAGCCGCTCGTCCTGGCATGCTTCAGACTGATGGCACTTGCTCGGTGTGTGCAGGAAGCCGGGAGCACCCATGGGCCCTTCCCCCGTCGCCCTCCTCGCCTTGCCCTACCTGCGTCCACAGGCATCGCTGGCATGAGCGTCCGCACCCCCCGCCCAGCACGGGACTAGCGTGTGAGGATGGCCAGCAGCGGGGTGACCCTTGTCGAATGAGTGAATGCATTCAGGGGCTGATTTTGGACGGGACCTTCGATGTGGTTTCAGAGAGTGAATAATACAGAAATGTTCTCATAAGTGTATGAGCTGAGCAGTGACAAGCTGTCATTTTTCTCTGCGGGGAATGTTTGGCCTCTCTTCACCCCCACCCTGTCCCTTCCCTCAAATCTCCATTAAGTCAAACTAAAAACAGTAGAAGGCTTAAAAGTGTTTCACAGTGATTTGGGGCTAAGCATCTTTGCGATCAATATACTTTGCTTTCTGCTTTTCAGATGTTCCTCCTGCCGATCAAGAGAAGCTTTTTATCCAGAAGTTACGTCAGTGTTGTGTCCTCTTTGACTTTGTTTCCGATCCACTGAGTGACCTGAAGTGGAAGGAAGTGAAACGAGCTGCTTTAAGCGAAATGGTAGAATATATCACCCATAACCGGAATGTGATCACAGAGCCTATTTACCCGGAAGTGGTCCACATGGTAAGTGATTATAGTCTGACCAGCGCGCCCCGACCCCGAGTGACACACAGGGCTGTGGCGTCCTTACCATAAACTGCGAAGTTTGAGCCTAACACAACCTTCCCGCAAAAAAAGTCCTCCTGTTGCAAAATTTGTACTTGAAGAAGGAAACTCTGTAATGTGTCCTGTGTTCCAGTGATAACAGTGAGGAACTGGTACCTTCTAGGTCCAGTCCAAGTGTCCTGTGTGTTAACCACCACGAGCACCCTATGGGCCACTTACACATACGTTCGAGCCCTCATTTGAATGTACCATCTTACCCTCTTTGATGGAATAGTGCTCACCATGATTTGGAAGTAAACATGTCTGACATGCACAGGAAGACTCTAATGACGGGGCAGAGTTAAAACAGTGATGGGACGGGGCGCCAGGGGGGCTCGGTCAGTTGAACGTCCGACTTCGGCTCAGGTCACGATCTCCCGGTTCGTGGGTTCGAGCCCCGCGTCGGGCTCTGTGCTGACAGCTCAGGTCCTGGAGCTGCTTCGGATTCTGTGTCTCCCTCTCTCGTTCTGTGCCCCTCCCCTGCTCACGCTGTCTCTCTCTCTCAAGAATAAATAAACTTTAAATAACAATAATGGTGACGGACCAAGCTAATGTCGGGACGGTCTGTCCTGAGCGGCTGAGGCGGCCTCTGTCGCCCTGCGGTTACTTCGTTGTTGCTTTCGTTCGGGCCCACATCTCAGGCCTCCGGTCTCCCGCCTCACAGCCTGTTTCCAGGCCCTTTGCAGAATCCCGTTTCAAACTCGTGCTGTTTGACGCTGAACTCGTTTTCTGTCGAGTGCTTTTTGAATTGTTGGTGCCTCGTCCGCCTCTGAAATTAGTAGCTCCTGATTCTAAGGGAGTTTTTGTTGCTTAACATAAAATGTTATGTCCTGATTTTCACTGAACTCCTCCTTAAGTTGCTGATTTTTTCCCCCAAGGCTGTATGTTTTGGAAGGGACTAATCTTACGACCTAAACGATGTTTCTTTCTCACTTTAGTGTGTTCGCTTTGGACAGAGAATTTGAAAGCAGTGTTCTTTTTTGTGCTTTTCATAAGCTGTTGTGTCAGAAGCCGATATCAACTTGATTATTTTAACTTGTTGTTAACTGTTCTAAAGTTGAGAATTTACCAGCGTGTGGTCAGCCCGAGGCTGCAAGAGCCGCGTGGGTTCCTTCCCCGACCCACCCGTGACGAGCACCCTGGCGTTTTTCCTGTTCAGACTAAGGAAAACAGGGGTCTCTTTTTTTTCTCTCCTTAATTTCAGCTCTCACTTACTTTGGAAGATCTCCCAAATGCCAGAATCTCCGAGAACAATCTAATATTTTCCCTAATGCCTTCATAATTTTGTTGTTCAGAATACACTTTATAATCCTCCTGGGACTTTGTTTGTGGTGCAGAAGGATATAATTTCATTTTCTCATAAAATGATAGAAAAATCATTTGTCTCTACATCATGTATGGAATATTTCCTTTCCCCCCCTTGATTTTAAATGTTTCTTTATTGCATATTAAATTTATTTTATCTTTGAATTAAATTCAGGGCGCCTGGGTGGCTCAGTCGGTTAAGCACCTGACCTTGGCTCGGGTTGTGATCTCGCGGTTCATGACTTCGAGCCCAGCGTCAGGCTCTGTGCTGACAGTGCAGAGCCTGCCTGGGGTCCTCTGTCTCCCTCTCTCTCTGCCCCTCCCCCGCTAGTACCCACACATTCTCTCCCCTCAATAATGAATAAACATTAAAAAATTATTTAAAAAAGAATCAATTAAATTTACTTATTAATATATATAAAATGTATAAGGACATCAATTGTTATATGTTAAATCACATGGTTGGAAGGTTTTTCCTTTTTTTTTTTTTTTTTTTTTATGTTTATTTATTTATTTTGAGAGAGAGTGGAAGCAGAGGAGGGGCAGAGAAAGAAGGCGGGAGAGAGAGTCCCAAGCAAGCCCCACACTGTTAGTGCAGAGCCCGACCCAGGACTGGGCCTCAAGAACCGTGAGATCATGACCTGAGCCGAGATCAGGAGTCAGACACTGAAGCTGCTGAGCCCCCAGGTGCCCCCGACTTTGGCATTTTTAAGGAGAGAAGAGTCTGCAGGCCTGAGGCTTCAAGCGCCAGGTTCAGGTCAGATGCCTAGCCCGGAACCGGCCCGCTGCCCTGCTCTGGTCAGATTCCCTTGTGCTTGCGTACAAGCGCACGGCACCTGGGCGGCTCAGTCCCTAGCGGCCCACTCTTGATGTTGGCTCAGGTCATGATCTCACGGTTCGTGGGATCGAGTCCCTCACTGAGCTCTGCTACTGCAGAGTCTGCCTGGGATTCTCTCACCCTTTCCTCTGTCCCTCCCCTATTCATGCTCTCTCTCTCTCTTTCTCCCTCTCTTTCTCAAAATAAATAAACATTAAAAAATAAAAAGTGCACGTTACCAGAACTGCTCAGGGTGCTTAAAGCCCTTGGGACTTTTGCTTAAATTGTCATTACTTCTCTCCCCATTAGTAATCATGTCCTAGTCGGACTCTCTTCCTTTCTTTACTTTGTCCCCACCCCAGAAGTCAGGGTGGACTTTAGAGCGTTGGGCAGTTGACCCTCTAAAGTACTTACAGACGCTTATCAAGCATCCCTTATGGGCCAGGAACGTTTTTAGGTGAGGAAGTAGACTGGCAAACAGTATTTCTGCCTTCCCAGCGCTTTCCTCTTCGTGAGAACAGGCACAAGGGAGAAAGAAAGTAGCGAGGATGATACTTGGTGGTGGTTTCTTGGCCTCAGAGGTGGAGACTGGGTACCGAACTCACGCGGTCCATAGAAGGCTTCCACCCCGCGCCGTGCCTGGACCCAAACAGTGCAGGTGGGAGAGATGTGAGTCCCTTCCTGGCTCATCGGATGCAGCCTGCTTTGCTGACCCCTGATGCACTTAGCCAGCCCCCTTGAGTATCGCTTATTACGTGTGTGTGTGCACGTGCTTCTGTTTTGTCATAGTATCTTTATTTTTATTTTTATTTTTTTATCACTACGTATGTGGTTTGGTTTTTTTTTAATGTTTTATTTATTTCTAGGAGACAGAGAGAGAGAGACAGCGTGAGCAGGCGAGGGTCAGAGAGAGAGGGAGTCACAGACTGAAACAGGCTCCAGGCTCTGAGCTGGCAGTCAGCACAAAGCCCGACGTGGGGCTCGAACCCACGAACCGCGAGATCATGACCTAAGCGAAAGTCAGACGCTTAACCGACTAAGCCGCCCAGGCGCCCCTCGTCATAGTATTTTTAAAGATGTTAATTTCCACTTTGTAGAATCCAAGGCTCTGTAGGTGCTGTACTCCTTATACTACTTTTTTTTTTAATGCCCATTTATTTATTTTGAGAGAGCACACTTGAGGCAGAGGGAGAAGGAGAGAGCGAATCTCAAGCAGGCTTCATGCTCAGCATGGAGCCCAACATAGGGCTCAATCCCATGACCTTCGGCCCCCGTCCTGGGCTGATATTAAGAGTCAGATGCTCAACCAACTGAGTCACGTAGGCAGCCCCTTATGCTACTTCTTTTAAATATGTTGCCTGTTAGGGGAGCCTGGGTGGCTCAGTTCGTTGGACATCCAACCTCAGCTTAGGTCATGATCTCATGGTGTGAGTTCAAGCCCCATGTCGGGCTCCTCATGACATGAGACAGTGTGTATCCTGCTTTAGATTCTCTCTCCCACATGTCTGCTCCTCCGCCACTCACACGCACACACTCTTTCTCTCTCTCAAAATAAACTTTAAAAATATATATATATTGCCTGTTAGACTGGACTACTATATAGTTTTGGAACAAATGCATTGAGAGATCATTCCTATACATGGAATTCACCCATTTAAAATATACAGTCCTGGGGCGCCAGGGTGGCTCAGTCGGTTAAGCATCCAACTTTGGCTCAGCTCAGGCTCTCACTGCTCATGAGCCTGAGCCCCACACTGGGCTGTGTGCTGACAGCTCAGAGCCTAGAGCCTGCTTCAGATTCTATGTCCATCTCTCTGCCTCTCCTTTGATATCTCTTTCTCTCTCTCAAATATAAAATAAAGCATAAATAATAAAATCTACAACCCCACGGTTTTTAATATATTCACAGTACTGTGCAGTCATCATCACATCTAATTGTTTATAACATTTTCATCCATCTAAAAATAAACCCCATGCCCATTAACAGTCACTGCCTGGCCTCCCTAACTTCTCACCCCCCACCTCTGGCAGCCCCTTATTGCCTTTCTGTCCCTGTAGAGTTGCCTAACCCGGACGTTTCCTGTAAGTGAAATTGTATGACACGTGGCCTCCTTCACTTAGCATGATGGCTTCGAGGGTCATCCATGTGGCAGCCGGTATCACTTCTTCGTGTTGCTAACACCACATTTGTATTTGCCCATTCATCCGTGGACGGGCATTTGGGTCGTTTCTGCTACTTGGCGCTGTGAACACCCCGTAGAAGCACGTTGTGCCCATGTGTTCTCATTTCTCTGGAGCGTTTACTTGACAGCAGAGCTGCTGCTCCCATGTTAACTGCGTGTTTAACGTTCGGAAGACCGGGGCGCCTGGGGGGCTCAGGGGGTGAAGCATCTGACTTCGGCTCAGGTCATGATCTCACCGTTCGTGTTCAAGCCCCGCGTCAGGCTCGGTGCTGACAGCTCAGAGCCTGGAGCTGCTTCGGATTCTGTGTCTCCTTCTCTCTCTGCCCCTCCCCTGCTCACATTCTATCTGTCTCTCTCTCTCTCTCTCTCTCTCTCAAAAATAAGTAAACATTTTTAAAAAATTAGCCTTTTCACAGTGGGTTTGCCACCAGAGCACAGGTGTGAAAACCAAGATGGGAAAGGAAAAGACTCCTATGAATGCCGTCGTCATCGGACAAGTAGATCCAGGCAGGCCCACCACTGCTTGTCGTCTGATCAGAAATGTGGTGGGATTGACGAAAGAACTATCGAAAACTTTGAGAAGGTAGCTGCTGAGACGGGAAAGAGCTCTTTCAAGTATACGTGGGTCTTGGATAAACTGAAAAGCTGAATGTGAACATGGTATCACCGTTGATAGCTCCCTGTGGGATTTCAAGACCAGCAAACAGTATGTGACCATCATTGATGCCCCAAGACACAGACACTTTATCAAAAATACGATTACAGGCACATCAACGAGGTCCTGATCGTTGCTGCTGGAGTTGGTGAACTTGAAGCGGGTTCTCCCAGAATAGGCAGACCGTGAGCATGACCTTCCAGCTTACACTCCGAGTGTAAAACAACTTACTGTTGGTGTTAACAAAATGGATTCCACCGAGCCACCCTACAGCCAGGAGAGCTGCGAGGAATCGTGAAGGAAGGCAGCACCTGCATTAAGAAAATCTGCCACAACCCCGACACAGGAGCATTTGTGCTCGTTTCTGGTCAAGTGCTCACATGCCTTGGTTGAAGGGATGGAAAGTCACCCGTACAGGTGGCAGTGCCCGTGCAACCACACTGTTGAAGCTCTGGATAGCCCGCTGCCACCGGCTCATCCAGCCGACGGGCCCTTGCGTCTTCCCCTCCAGACGTCCACAGAGTCGGAGGTATTGGTTCAGTCCCTGTGGGTCGAGTGGAGACTGGTGTTCTTCAGCCAGGCACGATGACCACTTTTGCTCCAATCAAGGTCACAGTCGAAGTAAAGTCTGTTGACATGCACCATGAAGCTTTGAGTGAGGCTCTTCCTGGGGACAGTGTGGGCTTCAGTGTCAAGAATGTATCCGTCAAAGATGTTCATCGTGGCGGTGTGGCTGGTGACAGCAAAAATGACCCCCCAGTGGAAGCAGCTGGCTTCGTGGCTCAGGTGACTATCATAAAACACTCAGGCCAAATCAGTGCCAGCTGCGCATCTGTGCAGGACTGTCACCCAGCTCACATCACCTGCAAGTTCTCTGAGCTGAAGGAGATTGACCATCGTTCCAGAAAAAAGCTGGAAGGTGGTCCTAAGTTCTTAAAGTCTGGTGACGCTGCCATCGTTGACATGGTTCCTGGCCAGCCCTGTGTGTGTGGAGAGCTTCTCTGACTTTCTTCCCTCCCGGGCCGTTTTGCTGTTCGTGACATGAGACAGACGGGTGCCGTGGGTGTCGTCAAAGCAGTGGACAGGAAGGCAGCTGGAGCTGGCCCTGGTCACTGAGTCTGCCCTGGAAGCTCAGAGGCTGAACAGATATTGTCCCCAGTACCTGCCACCCCCGCCTTAGTCAGCGGTGGATGAACAGCCTCTCAACTGTTTGTGCCAGTTGGCCATTGAAGTGTAATAGTGAAAGACGGGTCAGTGGTAACCATGCGTTGTAAAACCTTTAGAAGGAAAGGAGAATGTTCTGTGGACCATTTGGGTTTTTTCGTGTGTGGCAGTTTTACGTTATTAGTTTTTAGAATCAGTACTTGTTAACGGAAACAGCTTGACCAAAACTCTGTCATAGAATTTTGAGACCTATTAAAACAAAAGTTTAATGAGAAAGAAAAAATGTTTTTAAAGAAACAACATTCGGAAGACCTACCAGACTGTTTCCCAAAGTGGCTGCCCTGGGACGCACCCCCACCAGAGGCCACAGGGGCTCAGTGTCCCCACGCGTTACTGCCTGTCTGTCGAACGGTAGCCGTCCAGGTGGGGGGAGGTGGATCTCGCTGTGGCTTTGATTTGCGTTTCCCTAGTGACAACGATGGTGAGAGAGGGTGAGCATCTTTTCATGGGTGCCATATGCTTTTCTACGCCGTAGACTGCGGTCCCAGCATGTCACAGAGCGTCCAGCCCGTTAATTTTCAGATTGAAAGAACTGAGAGGGGGGTGAAAGGGAACCAGACCCACTGGGGGGCTCCCGGCATCTAGAGTCTCAGACCTGTGTCACTCAAACTTCATGATGTCTTCATGTCAGTCTTATTTTAAGTATAACCAACCATCTGTTTGTTTGTTTGTTTCAATTAAATTCTCTAGTTAATCTGTTTTTCGGGCATTGGCAATTTTCTTACAGTCAACACACTGATAGTAAAACCACTGTTTTCACAGACCCCCATTTTTACTTAAGTGACTCAGAGACCAACTGTTGATTCAAATGAACGTTAGCAAGAGTTTTCTCACAGAAGAGGCAGAATGAGAAGTCACTGAAAGGAGAATAAGTGAGAATGTTTGTTGTCATTGCAACCTTCGAGCTTTGGGGCACAAGTGTGAATTTTGGAGAATTTGTATCCATTCAGTGCGGGAAGCATCAGCTTCCCAGGGCCCCAGGCCCTCCTGCTTAGATCAGGGACCAAAGGGGGATTTTTAATACATGTGGCGAAATGAGTCCCACTGGAAGATCTACATGATCCACTGAACCAGTATTTTCCCAATGGCCAGTCGATGACGTTCCGTAGTCATTCGTGGGCCAGAGAGCCATTCAGAGTGCAAGACACGCCACTGGCTCTTAATGTAGAGACCACCTCACTGATAAGAGAAACTACCTTGTGTCCAGTTTGGGGGTGGCATCAAAGAAGTCCACGGTTCTCTGCAAAGGGTCTACTAGTTACTCCTACCTTTTCCAGCTGCATCACACGTGCAGAGACATTTCCTTCCTGTATTTCAGCAAAACCAACATTCAGGACATAGAAACAGACATGAGAAGCCAGCTGTTTTCTCCAAAGCCAGACAGTGAAGAGATTAGCAAAAATGTGAAAAGTGCCATTCTTCTCGCTCAATTTGTGTTTGTTTTGCAGAATGCAGTTTGACCCCTGAACAACACAGGTGTGAACTGGGGAGGTCCAGTCTCACACAGGTTTTTCTTAATAGAAATGCAGTACAGTACCGGAAATGTATTTTCCTTATGATTTTTTTAGCATTTCTTTTCTCTAGCTCACTTTCTTGTACGAATACGTATGCTACATATAACATACAGAATACGTGTTAGTTGTTTATGTCATCAGTAGGGCTTCCAGTCAACAGTAAGCAATGAGTAGTTAAGTTTCGGGGGGAGTCAGAAGTTATATGCAGATTTTCCACCCCGCCGTGGGTTGACCCCTCCAGCCCCTGCATTGTTCAAGGGTCACCTGTATTTTATGTACCATGAGATTTAATGAAATAACTAACATTGTTACGAAAAATTTTTTTCATAAATGTATGTTATTTATATTGACACAGTTATTTTTTTTCAAGTTTATTTATTTTGAGGGAGACAGAGACAGCATGAGGGAGGGAGGGAGGAGCAGAGACAG
This sequence comes from Proteles cristata cristata, assembly GCA_017311185.1. Classification (NCBI taxonomy): domain Eukaryota; kingdom Metazoa; phylum Chordata; class Mammalia; order Carnivora; family Hyaenidae; genus Proteles; species Proteles cristata. The sequence continues at coordinate 156,653 of JAESUZ010002676.1, forward strand.
AGGTAGACAGAATCCCAAGCAGGTTCCATACTGTCAGCATGGAACCCAACTCAGGGCTCGAACCCATGAATCATGAGATCACAACCTGAGCCGAAACCAAGAGTCAGACGCTTAACACACCCCTGGACTCAGTATTTTTTAATGAATTCATGTTTTTAAATTTTTTCTGGTTTAATATCTGCTACAGTCGATATCAACAGAAATGACTCATAAACCAAAGCTCTTTGGGGTCCTCAGCAATGTTTAGGAGTTTAAAGGGGTCCAGAGACCAAAGGGTGAGAGCCACTCTTCCAGAAGGGCACTGCTCAGAGGCAGCAAGAGCAGCACCACCTGGGTGCTTGTTAGTGATGTTGCTTCTGGGCCGCCTGGGTGGCTCTGAGTTCAGCTCAGGTCATGATCTCATGGTTCATGAGTTCAAGACTCACATCGGGCTCTCTGCTGTCAGCACAGAGCCCACTTCAAATCCTTTGTCTCTCTCTCTCTCTCTCTCTCCCTCTCCCTCTCCCCCTCCCCCTTTTCTCCCCCCCATTCTCTCTCTCTCAAAATAAATAAATTTTTTTTAAATGTCACTTCTTGGGGCATCTGGGTGGCTCAGTCACTTAAGCGTCCAACTTCAGCTCAGGTCATGGTCTCACAGTTCATGAGTTCGAGCCCCGTGTTGGGCTCTGTGCTGACAGCTCACTTCAGATTCTGTGTCTCCTTTTTTCTGTGCACCTCTCCTGTTCACACTCTGTCTCTTTTTCTCTCTCTCAAAAATAAATAAACATTAAAAAAAAATTTTTAAAGTCACTTCTTGGCTGCCACCCTGTTTCTACGTGTCCCCCAAGTGATTCTTCAGCATTCCAGAAGTTTAAGAACTTCTGAGTAGCCTTCTTGCACTGCCCCGTCCAGACGGATGCCCTCATATAAGCCCTGTGACGGGGCTGTGAACCCCGAGAGAGCAGCCCTGGTTACAGTCTCCTCCCTCAGAATTTGGCTGGCGCTTGTCACAAGCTCGGTAGGTGTTCATTCAGTGTGGCCTTCCCTGCTTAGGCGAAGACGTTAAAACGAGCCTTGGCAGCAGTACAACCTGAAGGTCCGAGAAGGAGTTGGTTAGATTGGCGGCAGGATGAGCTGGAAGGTTCAGAGGCACTGTAATTTTTCAAACTTATAATAACGATCATGTACCTACCACATTCATCATCATTAAAAATCAGTAAATGTATGTTTTCTTAAAACAACAGCACCGCGTGATGCCTGGGTGGCTCAGTTGGTTCAGTGTCTGACTCTTGATTTCAGCTCAGGTCATGATCTCACAGTTCATGAGTTCAAGCCGACAGCGGGGAGCCTGCTTGAGATTTGTGTTCACTCTCTCGCTCGCTCTCTCTCTCCCTCTCTCCCTCTCCCTCCCCCTCTTCCCCTCCCTCTCCCCCTCCCCCACTCATGCTCTCTCCATCTCTCTCAAAAATAAACAAACTTAAAAAAAATTTTAATGTTTATTTTTGAGAGAGAGACAGGGGAGGGGCAGAGAGAGAAACACACACACGTGAAGCAGGCTCCAGGCTCTGAGCTGTCAGCACGACGCAGGGCTCAGACTCACAGACCATAAGATCATGACCTGAGCTGAAGTTAGACACTTAACCAGTTGAGCCACACAGGCGCCCCAAAATAAACTTTAAAACAACAACAAGAAGCTTTGTACACAGTGTAATGGTAGTGCTGTTCTTACCCGGATGTACACTGGGTTTCCAGGGAAAAGCAGCCCATCACGTCATTGTCCTCTCTACTGCTTGTAAATGAACAGATGGGGCTTTATAGCTTGTTTCTTGAATGCTTAGGGTTCAAGTCAGCATTTTCCATTAAGGGCAAAGCAGTTCTTCTTGGGTCCCTGGTGGGGGGGAGGGGGGGTTACTGCCCACAGCCCCAGGGCAGTTGTCCTGTGCTCACTTGAGAGTTGACATTGGACGCTCTTCTTTGTCTAGTTTTACATCTGATATTTACAGTGTGTTCTGGAAAGTATTACTTGTTGTAAGGGTGAAGATATTTTGGAAATGGGAGAGGAATGCATGTTTTGATTAAAGAAGATAGTATATTAACCAGGAAAGCTTCAAATAGTCTACGGATTTCTTTCAAGTGAGGATTTAAATCATGCATTCATTCCCCTTTGGGCTTTGTTGTTTTTGTTTAGCCAGTCATAGGAGCCTGGGTTAGAGAAGCACTAACATCAGCAGTGAGCTAGAGGAAGACTAAAATGTGTGGTACTTTCTGAAATCCAGAGAGTGAGTTTTCTATTTGCAGTATCAGTAATACCGATATCTACTTTGAGATGTGTTCTTACTATTTTTGGAGAATTCCCCTTTGTTTTGCTTAATGTTTTTAAACCATAAAAAAATGATATGTTTGTTTTCTTTTTTTTTTTTCCAAAATGTTTTTATTTATTTCTGAGAGAGAGACAGCGTGAGCAGGAGAGGGTCAGAGAGAGGGGTAGACACAGAATCTGAAGACAGGCTCCAGGCTCTGAGTTAGCTGTCAGCACAGAGCCCGACGCGGGGCTTGAACCCACAAACTGTGAGACCGTGACCCGAGCCAAAGTCGAATGCTTAACCAACTGAGCCACCCAGGCGCCCCTGTTTTCTAATTGAAATAAATACAGAAGCATAGGAAGTAAAAGTTAATATTTCTTCTTAGTCCGTGGCTCCCCAGTTCGACCCATCCCCATCCCTGCTTCCACCAACCTGTATCTGTCTATTTCTTCAAAAGGCTTCTAAGAACTTTTTGGGGATGACAAATGTGTTCATTATCTTGGTCGTATGATGGTTTCACAGATGTGTGCATACGATAAACATGTCAGACTGTAGGGCGCCTGGATGCTTAGTTGGTTAAGTGTCCAGCTTCACCTCAGGGTCATGATCTCATGGTTCATGGGTTCGAGCCCCACATCGGGCTCTTGGCTGTCAGTGCAGAGCCTGCTTCAGATCCTCTGTCCCTCACCCTTCTCTCTCTGCCCCTCACCCCCAAAAATAAATAAAAACATTATTTAAAATGTCAGATTGTACACTTTAAACATATACCATTTGGGACACCTGGGTGTCTCAGTCACTTAAGTGTCCAACTTCAGCTCAGGTCATGATCTGGCAGTTTGTGGGTTCGAGCCCCGCTTCAGCACAAGCCTGAGGCCTGCTTCAGATTCTGTGTCTCCCTCTCTGCCCCTCCCCCCCTTTCTCTCTCAGAAATAAACATTACCAAAAAAATTTTTTTAAATAAACACATGCCATTAATTGTGTCTCGATCATACCTCAGTAAAGCTGGGGGTTTTTAAAGCTCCTACATGGAAGAGTTTTTCTTTTGATCTAGGGGCACAGTGGAGAAACTACTGAGATGCTAAGGATGCTGGGAACCAAGGTTTGGGAACTTACCAGCAAAAAGTATCCTTTCATAACATGTTTTAAAATTAATGTTTTAAAAAATTAAAATTAATTTTGAATTCACATACAGCAAATGTCACACTTTTTAGTGAACAGTTCTATGAGATTTGATACATCTAACCATGTAATTCCCACCACCATCAACATCAAGGGCAGTTTCATTGCCCTTCATTCCCCAAAACTATTTTTGCTACTCCTTTGTGGTCAAGGCTTCTCCTCCCCCGTCGTCCCTGGCCACACTGATCTGTCCGCAGCTCTACCAAGCTGTCTCTTCCAGAATGTCACGTCAGTGGGCTCGTGCGGTCTGTAGCCTTTTGACTCCCACTTCCTTCGTTCTGCATAACGTGTTTGAGGTTCACCCACCGGTTTGTTCCTGTTAACTGCTCAGCGGTGCCTCACTACATAGATGTACGACAGTTTGTCCATTTCCCAGTTTAGGGTCATGTGGGGCAGGAAAACCACTGTAAATATTCATGTGCAAGTTGTAGACATAGGTTTTCACTGAACTCAGGTAGACATGCGGGTCTCCTGGCTCACGTCGTGTGTTTAACTTTCTAAACTGCTCTGAGAATCAGCTGTGCCATTTTTGCACCCACACCCACACACACACACACACACACACACACACACACCGCCCCCGCCAGCAGCGTGTGAAAATTGAGGTTGCTCTGAGTCCTTGTCAACATCTGGGGCCATCAGTCCTTTTATCTCATTTTGGCTTTTTTTAAGATTTTATTTTTATTTTTAAGTAAACTCTACATCCCACGTGGGACTTGAACCCACAGCCCCAAGATCAAGAGTCACATGTTTTACCAACTGAGCCAGCCAGGTGCCCCTCTCATTTTGGCTTTGATTTGCATTTCCCTTGTGACAAATGATGCTGAACCTGTTTTCCTGTGCTTCTTCGTCATTTGTAGATCTTCCTTGGTGAAGTGTTTTTTCAGTCATTTACCCACTTTTTAATTGGGTTGTTTGTTTTCTTATTCAGCTTGAGGCTTCATTACATATTCAACATACACACCTTTGCCAGTTATATGATTTGCAAGTATTTTCTTTCAGTCTGTGGCTTTTTTTTTTTATTACAGTGTCTTTTACAGAATTTTAATTTAGATGAAGTCTAACTTATGATTTGTTTTTGTTTTTTTTTTTTACAAATAGTTTATTGTCAAATTAGTTTCCACATAACACTCAGTGCTCATCCCCATGAGTGCCCTCCCCCACGCCCATTCTTACGATTTGTTTCTTTTGGTGTCATGTCTGAGAAGTCTTTGCCTAACCCGAGCTCACAAAGATCGTGCTCTTAAAATTTTTATGGTTTTATAGGGTTTTTTTTTTAATCTTTATTTATTTGGCGGGGGGGGGGGAGGGCCAGAGAGAGGTAGAGAGAGAATCCCAAGCAGGCTCTGTCCTGTCAGCATGTAAGACCATGACCTGAGCCAAAATCAAGAGTAGGATGCTTAACCGACTGAGCCACCCAGGCACCCCTATGGTTTTATAGTTTTACATTTTATATTTAGGTCTGTGATTCATTTTGGTTGAGGTTCATTTTTTTAGCAAATGGCTGTCCAACTATTCCACTTGTTGAAAAGACTAACCATTCCACGGGGTGCCTGGGTGGCTCAGTCTGTTGGGAATCCGACTTCGGCTCAGATTATGATCTCACAGTTCATGGGTTCGAGCCTCATGTCAGGCTCTGTGCTGACAGCAAGCTCAGAGCCTGGAGCCTGTTTTGGATTCTGTGTCTCCCTCTCTCTCTGACCCTCCCTCGCTCATGCTATCTCTCTCTCAGAAATAAATAAAACATTTAAGAAAAATTTTTTTAAAGAAAAAGAAAAGACTAACCACTCCTTAATGCTTTTGCAGCCTTGTCAAAAGTCAGTTGTCCGTATTTGTGAGTCTATTTCTGGACTCTGTTCTGTTCCATTGATTAGGGATCTGCTTGCTGATACCATACCATCTTCATTACTGTCATGTCACTTCATAGTAAATTTTGAGATCAGTTAGTGTGAATGCTTCAATCTTGTTTTCCTTTCTCAGAGCTGTTTGCCTATCTGATTATTTTACCTTTCCATATAAATTTTAGAAACAGTTTGGTTTTATCCACAAAATATCCATCAGGGGGTTCAATTGGAATTGCACTACTATGTAGATTTCGGGAGAGCTGATACCTTAATCATAGTCCATGAACATAGGATGTCTCCCATTTTGGCAGTTGTGGCTTTCAGCATACAGGTCCTAAGTGTTTTTTTAGACTCATAAATATTTCATCTTTTGGTGCTGTTGTAATTAGGGCTGTTTATTTTTTATCTTCTAATTGCTTATTGTCTTTTTCTTGCAGTTCTGTCAAGTTTTATATCATGTTTTTCAGTGCATAGATATTAGTATTATTTATTAGTTGACTCTTCTATTATTACAGAATGATCTTTATCCCTGGTCATCTTAATTGCTCCAAAAACCGCTTTGTCTGATATTAATATAGCCACTTCTGCTTTCTTGATTCATGTGAACCAGAGATGTTGTTTTCCTTACTTTTACTTTTGACCAATTTGTAATTTTGTATTTAAAGCAGGTTGTTGCAGACAGCATGGAGTTGAGCGTTGCTTTTTTATTCAGTCAGAGGTCTGTGCCTTCTGATTAGTGAGGGTACAAAAACCAGGTACTTTCAGTGTACTGGCGTTGTGAGGCTTCAGTCTTCTGACCGGCACACAGGATGTGCACGGGAATGTGCACATTCCCGGGGTCACACCTGGGCTCTACCATGAGAGCAGCCTTGAACTAACCTTACAAGTGAGGAAATGCACAGGTTTTCTCTTAAGATTGCCACTAGAATTTTTATTATTCGCCTAGATTTTTATACTACATTTTTTGAGTTCATCAAAAATCCAGTTAGAATTATGTTTAAGATTGTGTTCAGTGTGCACATTGCCTTGTGGAGAAGTTATCTTTGTAATAGGATGTCACCCCACACCAGGGAATGGAAGATTCCTCCATTTATTTGAATAGTCTTCCGTGCCCTTTATTAGGGTTTTTATGCTCTTTCCACTGGGGCCTTGTGACTGGGCAGTGAGTTCCTAGTGACCAAGGGGTCACTTCTGGGACTGTGTTCCTGGGTTCCTCCTGTTAATTACATCCCCTAATCACGTCATTGTTATTGGAGAAGGTGTTGATGTTAGCTTCCCATTTCTATTTTTGGTGTTTGTAGCACAACCCAGTGTGCAGTGGTCTGTTGTGTTGCCTCTGTTGGCTTTTCCAGATTTGTTGTAACATTTACAAACACAGTATTCTACTTTTTTAATGTTGACGGATGCTGGGTGGCTCAGTCGGTTGAACACCCAACTTTGGCTCAGGTCATGATCTGAGCCCATGGTTTATGGGTTCAAACCCCATGTCAGGCTCTGTGCTGACAGCTCGGAGCCTGGAGCCTGCTTCAGATTGTGTCCCCCTCTCTCTCTGATCTCCCCGGCTCACAGTCTGTCTCTCTCAAAAAAATAAACATTTGGAACAACAACAACAACTGTTGATGGGCTCCCTTCCCACTTCTCCCCTCACCCCATCAGCCCCGAATGCATCTGTGATGTTCAGAACCTGGGGTTTCTGTTGTGGGAGGAAGAGCATCTGGACAAACTGAGATTTGGCCTTTGGTGGACTCACCTTTATGAATCCTGTTCACATGAATAAAACAGAATAAATAACATCGTGAAATGGCCTTTGTGGTTGAGAAGGAAGAACTGAATCATCAGTCTTCCTTTCCTCATTGTGTCTGAAATTAGATTCTCGGTACTCTTCCTACGAGTGTCCCTTCAGGTCTTAGGCCTTTGTATCCGCTGCCGTGCCTCAGTTACGTCAGGGCATGAGCAGTTGTTACTTCGCCCATTGGTCGTGAATATTACAGATCCAGAAAGGCTTTATGACACCGCTGAATCTCAGCCATTTCCCGCAAGGTTACTTCTCGAGCCAATTTGGTTTGCATCTGATTCAGTGAAAGTGGCTCTCCGGAGGGGAGCATCTGCGGGGCGGACTTCAAGTACCGAAACCAGGAGTGTGGAGAACGCAGGTGCTTCCGCCCGTCCAGGGTCGGCCCCGCCCCCGCGCGTGCGCGCCCCGTGCGCGGTAGCTGCGCATGCGCGCTACTGCCCCATTTCACACGGGCCGGTGCAGAGGGAAGGTTTGCCTCCTTTCAGCACGTGAGAAAACCAAGGCGTGGGCAGGTTTTTCCGTGTGCAGGGCCTGCTTCTGAGTCAGGGGGCAGCCCTGCCGGCCCGTCGGTGTAGCCCGATCCTGGCTGGGTCCACACCTCGGGGCGCCGCCCACTCGTGTGTGAATGCATCTGGTCCACATCTGTGGGTTTCTGTGGCCTGAGGACCACGGAGACCACCCCACGTGGTGCTCAGACTGAACTCCCTCCACCCGCAGACGTCAGCTCCCTTGACCCTGAAGCTTCTGAGCAAAGAAGTCCTGGAGCCCAAGAATAATTTGAGGTGGCCTGCAGCTTGCCTTCTGCTCTTTTCCAGATGTTAGATCTAGTACATTTAGCTTTTTCTAGAGACGAGCATCGAATTGATGCAGTGCCATGTGATGGGGCAGGTGGGTGGAAGTTACAGCGAGAGGTTTTTTGTCTGGTCTAGGGAAGAACTTTTGTCAGTGAGAGTTGGCCCGGAATAAAAGTTCCCGATCGGGGTGGCCATCCTTCAGGGATGCTGACGTGGGGACTTCTGGGGTAAGAGCAAGCTGGTGCAGCAGCCCTGCAGTCTCCTGCCTCCCGTCTGGGATTCGGGGACACCGTGCGCCTGGCTTCACCTGGGGATGCCGTCCTTGGCTTCACGGCGGGTAGAAATTAACCAGTTTACTGAGAATCATACTAGCCAGCTCTGTGAGTCAGAGTTCGATCTGAGAAACTACCAGTAGGATAGAGAATCTGAGCAATGGATTTCCAGGAACTGCCACAGGCGGAGCTGACTGCCCTGGGGGGGCGGGGGCGTTCCTTCTTCCCCAGGAAGACCCACGGCTCCGCTCCTAGGACTTGCCAGCTGAGTGGGTGAGGCCCCCGTGTCCTCCTCAAGGGGATCTGTGCTCAGAGTCCGTGATTCAGATGTTGGCCACAGATACCTTCCCACTGACCTTTGGATTAGTGTGTGAGAACGGGGGCTCCCAGTCTGGCTGGGGTCCGTCAGGCCCTGCTTTCCTGGCCCTGCTAGTCTCTCTGGGGGCAGCCTGGCCGGCGGGGAGCCCGAGAGGGGCCTGCCTGGGCCGGAGCAGAGTGGGAGCGTGGCCCCCACCGGGGTGCTTGCTCCCCTGCGCCCACGTGGCAGTCCGCCTCGTGTGGGACTCAGGCTGCCCCAGCGAGTCCCCAAGGGAGGCAGGCACAGCGTGCGCCCACCGACGCCTCGGCCCCCCGGGGACGCCACATGGGCTCTGCCCTCATGCTGGGTGCGCTGCTCCCCACACACACACACACACCTTGCTCTCTTCTAAGCTGTCCCCATTCTCTGGGTGACTGCGTGGCAGTCCCCACCCATTTGGCTTTGAGGGAGCATAGAAAACCCACCTCACAAAGGCCACACTCCCTTATGGACCCCAGACCCCATCTGACTTTCCTCCACATGCTTCCCTAGGCAGGGAAGGGGCGAAAGGCTGGGGGTCCCAGGGCCAGTCCGCTGCCCTTTGCGAGCCCAGGGGCGCAGGACCCACCAGGGTGTGGCCTTGCCTTGGCGTGGGAGCTCCTCGTGTCTGTTTGCTGTCTTCTGTGGTCTTCGGGATCAGAATCCCTCACTGCCCTGTCCCCTGGGGGCCGGTGACAGCACCTGTCACAGCCTCTGTTCCTTAGTCCCTGTTACTTGGTAGGCCTCTTCAGGACCCTGTTTCCAGGCTCCAAACCTTTTTTACTTTCTACTTAGTTTTAGGAGTATTTTCTCGTATTTTTATTAAAATATTTTTTTTACTTGTGTCTGGATTGCCAACCATTTTTTTGTTCCTTCCATTCCGGCACCGTCTCAGCCTTATTACTACGATTCTATGCACCCGCTCCTCCTTTCAGACAACAGACACAACACGTGTGATGCTTGGGGCTTGTACGGGTGACGGCTTGAAGAGGGGGTGTTTTCCTGCACGAAACAAGATGTTAAGGCTCGGAGTTCAGGGTCAGGAACAGTACAGACAGGAGGAAACACAGTGGATGACATAGTTTTAGCTCGGCCTCCACGAGGCTCTGCCCACAGGGGCGTCCCGCACACCGTCACGGAGCCGGGTCTTCCGTTGTGTGGCTGGTGTTTGGTTTTGTACTTTGGGGGGTGGGGAGGGACAGAGGTCTTGCTTTGGTCATCTGCAAGAGCCAGTCGCCGGAGCCCAGTGCCATGACCAGCACATGGCAGCTTCAATGATCTCCTAAGGTAACTGATTGTATTTAAACTTACTACAGAGGAAGAGTATGTTATAAATTGATGATACAGAAAAACTAAACATTTCCTATCACAGATTTGTCCGTGTGAGTTGTGCTTTATTTACAGATTAGCCATGTGGGCCTTAAAGTGTACCTGTGCTCCAGAGAATTCTAGGTTTCATGTAGAAACATCTGTCGTAAAACGGACTTTTATGAAGCTGGAAATAAACGGATCGGGGGTGGGAGTCAGTAGTAAAAGACACGATAAAGAAAAACAGGTAGCGAGTTCATTCAGAGGGGTTCATTCAGAGTCCAGAGAAATCTCTTCCGAAGTCATTTCTTGGTGAGTCCATATAGACTGAGTGCACGACCGTCCGGCCCGGGGCCCGCCGCTGGCTCTGCTCTGTGGGTGGCAGGGCCCTCGGGGCCGGCGCTCCACTGCCAGTCGTTCAGTCTCCACTGTTTCCTTCATCATCTCACCCGTCCCTCCCAGCACGCCGCCTGGCTCCTGGTTTTGCGTGTGCGGTGGAGACCTTGACCTCACAGCGGCCCCGGTTGCTGCTAGTTGTCCGTGAGTTTGGCAGCTCAGAGGGAGGTGGCAGTCTCGGTGTCCACAGCCACGTTTCCTGCTGCGGATCTGACCCAAGATCTCGTTGGGGAATCCACACTGCTTCTCAATCTTGGGAATAAGAACGAGCCGGAAAACCACTGGAAGCAGCAATCATTCGGATTAAACATTTTTCTGTGCATATTTTAATGTTTTCTGTAACTGTTTTTCAAATGGTTTCTGTAAATCTCTTTAATGCCCCGATTATAATTCTAGAATATGTGGATTTTAGTTTGCAGTTAACATGTTTCGAACGTTACCACCTTCCTCCAATCCTACGGGAGCAGAATTTGACCCCGAGGAAGATGAGCCAACGTTAGAAGCAGCCTGGCCTCATCTACAGGTACTGAGCCTGGGGTGTGGGGGAGGGGGAGGCCAGGAAGGGGGCGGGAGCAGAGCTCATGTGGCCGTGGGGGTTTCTCTAAAGCAAATGCACTGGCCCCACGGCCTCACCCCGGCTGCTGGCAGCTGGGCCTCTGATCTCGCGAGCCTGTGCGTACAAGGAAGGCGTTCCAGCAGACGTGAGAGCACGTGATGGGTTTTTTGTTCGTTTGGACACTTCACACCAACCACAGAGTTACTGAGTTGTCAGTATGTATGTGACGGAAATGACCACTTTGTTGATAGCCATGGACTTGAGGCCTTCCTCAGACATTTCCTGTTTTCAGCACTTAGATTCAGTGCGCCCCAGAGCTCGCCTGACTCTTTTTTCAAACACATCTTAAGGCAAAGAGTTGGTCGTTGGTGAGGCCGGACGCCTCAGAAGGCACGGAGCCCAGCACGAGCGGAGTGTGTGCGGGCCACGTGCCAGGTCAGGGTCTGGGCCGTCGGCAGGAGGGGAGCCGGAAAGGTGGGAGCTGGGAAGGAGCACAATGGGGAACAGAGCACAGAGTGGGGCTGTCGTGGAGGTAGAACATCCCAAGGCAGGTGGGATTACTGTGTAACCACGACAGCAGGCAACCCACTCCTGGACAGGAGGGACGTCCCAGCCCTGGGTGACTGCATCTGGGACCTGCTGGCTGAGCCGTCCCAGCTTCCTGTCCACCTGGCTCTGCCTCTGCCCAGGACACGTGCAGGTGGCTGCCTCGCACTGTTGACTCTGACCGGCATCAGTTAAGCATTGGTGGCATGAGCCATGGGTATCGGTTTGTTTAAATGCCATTTAAGGGTATAGTCTGTGGTTCTTAGCTAAATGAAACAGTTACTATCATTGATTATAACTAGATTAAGCCATGTAATTTGGTATTAATTCTGTATATAATGTTTTTTTTAAGCCTAATATTTTCAGGCAGATATTCAACTCCTGGTTTGTCTTTAATCTCCATCTCATAAAATACCATGTTATTTGATTCATTGTTTTTTTTTCCTCCTAGCTTGTTTATGAATTTTTCTTAAGATTTTTAGAGTCTCCAGATTTCCAACCTAATATAGCAAAGAAATATATTGATCAGAAGTTTGTATTGCAGGTAGGTACAAATTAGCTAAAACTACAAAAGCCGTAATCTACCGAACGGGAATACTGAGCCACTAAGTGTCTTTTTCTTCTTGAAGCTTTTAGAGCTATTTGACAGTGAAGATCCTCGAGAGAGAGATTTTCTTAAAACTACCCTTCACAGAATCTATGGAAAATTCTTAGGCTTAAGAGCTTACATCAGAAAACAGATAAATAATATATTTTATAGGTAAGTCGACGTGTGGGTAACCGTTCTTTTTGCCTGATGATGCTCCTGTGTTCACACCTAATGCCCCCCTCACCCACCCCCAGCCCCTCCCCACTTGGCCTTCCTGTGTTTCCGTTTTCACTGAACCGTCCACTTACCTGGACGAGGGTCTGTCCAGGCCCACACACTTCCAGGCCCAGCTTAGATCCGGCCCATGGTGGCATCAATTGCATGTTGACGGATGAGAGAGTTACTGTGGTTTCCTACCCATCCCTGGGAAGCTCACCGCATGAGCAGCATATCCGAAGAATTTGGGCTTCCCTGACTCCGGACGGGTCAGCGGTAGTGACAGATCCTAGCGGTGACAGGCTCCACGTGCAGGCAGGTCTCACACAGTCCAGCCACGGTGCCAGAGTGAAGGTGACACGCAGGCCCCTGCCAGGAGCACCACAGAGGCCAGGCAGGCCCCTTCTTAGACACGGTGACCCGGCGAGGGAGGAGGAGAGGGGGCCGGAGACAGATGGAGACACCAGATGCGGGAAGTGCGGTCCCACTGTGGAGACCAGCAGCCTCTGGGAGTTCCAGAGCCCGGCCCTGGCGGCCCCCACCCCGCCCTCCCGGGCTCCGCGGGCTCCGCTGCTCTCTGTCCACACCTGCTACGACAGCCCAGCGTCAGAGCTCCCAGCATGTGTGTGGCTTTCCTTTGGGCTCGTTCCAAGCTGCTCACGTTCCAGGACTGGACACCCACCGCGGTCACAGAGTGACGTCACAATTCCTAAGTGTCACGTTCCCAGCTCACGTTTCTTGGCATCAGGCTTCCTGTTGAACAGGATCGCGAGGGGCTGATGTGCTTCTCTATGAAAGCGTTATGTGCGTCGTTAAACAACAAAGAACAGCGACAGTTTCGGCCTAAACTTACTGGTCCACCTAAAGTGAAGGTTTTTTTTCTTAGAACTTAGGTTTTGTTCAAATAGCAGAATCACAAATCGACATTTGCAATAAAAGGTCTTGTGCCTTAATTTTTTTTAATTTTTTAATGTTTTTATTTATTTGTGTGTGAGAGAGAGAGACACATCAGGGTTCCGGAAGGTGGTGCTTAAAGCAGCGTGGGGGCCACGCGGGGTGTCTGTGAGGACGTAGGTGAGGCGGCCCAAGTGGGAAGGAAGGAGCTGCTGCCCTTGCGCCAACTGGCCTAATTCTTGGAGGCTTTAAAATGGAGTAAGGCGTCAAGTTAGGTTGTCATGAAGCAAAAAGGTCAGGCTTGGGGACGGGGAGAGGGATGTACGTGTGATCACGAGAACAGCAGATGGCTCATTGTCCCACATGGGTGGCCGAAACGCGGGTGTCACGGTACAGACCCTTCAGCCTTTCTCTGTGTTTGAAAATTTCCAAAAAAATGTTGGGGGGCGATTGGAGCCATCCTGTCGGGAAGGGTGAGCTGCCCCCGGGACGGTTTCCGAGGCAGGCGTGCCCACCACTGAGCGGCCGCGTCACCCCCCACCCAAGCACGCTGTTCCCCATTCACAGGATTGTAGTCTTTCCAGCTATTATCTCCGTGTCCAATTCTAAATGGCAAATTGCTTTTTCTAGGTTTATTTATGAAACAGAGCATCACAACGGCATAGCAGAATTACTGGAAATCCTGGGGAGGTGAGTGCTGTGTTCCTGGCAGTGAGTGGCCTGACGTGGAATTTATTCCAGAATGATCCAGTTCACGGAGTCTAGCAGCGAGGCAATCGAAACCATTTCCAAAGGAACCAAGACCTCACTTGATAGAAGGGGTGGGTGAGTTCTTGGGTCAGAGCCCCCCAGACAAGGAGGTCTCCTGTGTGCCTGGCTCTATGCACAGATTCTGTTCCACGTACCTCCTCGAATATGGTTAAGAAGGTTTATGTTTTGACATTTAGAAGAGTGGATCATTTATTGTACATTGGGCTTACTGAGTAAACACTAATATTTCCAATTGCTTTGAATTTATAAAGTTTTCATATGTATACTTACAAAATTAACATTTCAGTAATTTCACATCTTAACCCAAGTAGACTTCTTGCTTGCTATCATTTTTTTTTTAATTTTTTTAATTTTTTTAATTTATTTCTGAGAGACAGAGAGAGACAGCATGAGCAGGGGAGGGTCAGAGAGAGAGGGAGACACGGAATCAGAAGACAGGCTCCAAGCTCTGAGCTGTCAGCACCGAGCCCGATGTGGGGCTCGAACCCACAAACCGTAAGATCATGACCTGAGCTGAAGTCGAACGCTTAACCAACTGAGCCACCTAGGCGCCCCTATCTTTTTTTTTTTTTTTTTTTTAAATCAGTGGCCTGTAGGTTTTATATCAGACCTCCAACCCACTGTTTCCCAAAGAGAGTTCCTCGGAGTTCCACAGCCAAAAAAGCTTGGAAGTGCTCTCCCCAAGAATAGTGCATTAGTAGCAGAGGTCCTGAAGGGCCCTGCAGGAACGGATCCTCTGCGCTCGTGTTGAATCGGGTGGTCCCCAAAGCCTTTGGGACACAGAAGCCCGTCTCGGAACACTGTTGTCTGATCTGCCGATCGGTCGATCTGTGCTCCACTAGCGCTGAGAAAATGGACCTTGCTATTTTTAGATCTACCTTGATAAACCCATTAGTCCTCCGGAGAATTCTGCGTTAACCTGCGTCAGCACGCTGGGCAGGTTTCGCTCCGGAGAGCGTAGTGAGCGGTCCTGGGGCCCTTCCTAGCTGTCCGACCTCCCTTAAGCACTCTTGGCTGCCATTTTCTTAGTAAGGTGGGTGACAGTCCCCTCCCAGGGCTGTTGTGAGGATGGTGTGCTGTGTGAAGTGTCCCCCGCAGCCTGGCATGTCGCGCACACAGGCCTCCACACTCCCTGTGACTATGATCGATGATTTTATCCTTCCAGAAGAGCTGTTTGGTCTTGAGGGCCTCCCCCGCGTGAAGAAGCAGGTCATCCTAATGCCCACCCTGCCTCCTGGATGGCTTGGAATAGTCTAGAACTCGTTTGACTGCTCTGTGGCCCTACCACGTATCTGTGCTTACCTAATACTAAAACCAGATAAAGAGTAAATAATGAAGCCTGCTTGCCCAACTGGACACCAGCAGATAACCGACTTGACATCAGAGACCAAAACTCCAGGGTTTTGTTTTTTTTTTAATGTTTTATTTATTTCTGAGAGACAGAGAGAGACAGCATGCACAGGGGAGGGTCAGAGAGAGAGACACAGAATCTGAAGACAGGCTCCAGGCTCCGAGCTGTCAGCACAGAGCCCAACGCGAGGCTCGAACCCACAGCCGTGAGATCACGTTCTGAGCTGAAGTCAGACGCCCAGCCGACTGAGCCACCCAGGTGCCCCAAAACTCCAGTTTAGAGGCTAGGATTAAGACCCCCTTTCTCTGCAGGAGGGAGCAGCTCTCTGGCTGATTCTTAACCAGCTCCTGTTCTGCACACACAGCCGTGCTTCCACCAACATTAGGGTATGAACTCCCATTTCTCGGGGGAAGTGTGACTTCCTAAAAATGGGTGAAGGACAAGTCAAGATGCCGGGTCCTTGAGCTGCCCAGCCTCCCCACCCTGTCAAAAGAAGACGGTTTCACCCCCAGGGACTCCTGTTCGGGTAACGCCCTGCAAACCAGAGTTGTAGAATTATCTTACAGTTAACAGAGACAAAAAAGACTGTGCTTCTGGGAAGGTGTTTCATTTTCTTTTTAATTTCTGCTAATGTCTGCCTCTTTTGTGAAACCTACATTTCACTTACTGATATTTCTGCTGAAAACACAAAAAAAAATCAGCAAGATTTTTTTTAACCTAGAATTTGTGAATACTCAGACTTGGATACATTCTGTCTTCACAGTATAATTAATGGATTTGCCTTACCGCTGAAAGAAGAGCACAAGATTTTCTTGTTGAAGGTGTTGCTGCCTTTGCACAAAGTGAAATCTCTGAGTGTCTACCATCCGCAGGTAGGGGGTGATCCGCAGCGACACGTGGGGGAGGGGGGCGCTGGCAGGGTGTCTCCGTGTGAGCGGCAGTGAGCTCACGACACAGAACCCCAGCCGTCACCTGGGAGTGTCCACGTGTCATGTTGCAGATGTCAGCTCTGGTGATAGTTGAAAGGATACAGGGGTAAAGAGATTTTGCCTTTTTAAAACAATCAGAAAAATCTTAGGAATGGAGGATTTCAGAATTAGTTCTAAGCGCAGAGAAAGGGGTGACCCACTTGATGACAGGTGTCAAGGGAACTTCTCAGAGGGGGTTTCTGTCATAGGATTTAAAATCTAGCTCTTTCTGGGGCGTCTGGGTGGCCCAGTCGGTTGAGTGTCCGACTTCGGCTCAGGTCATGATCTCGTGCCTAATGGGTTCCAACCCCGCGTCAGGCTCTGTGCTGACAGCTAGCTCAGAGCCTGGAGCTGCTTCAGATTCTGGATTCTGTGTCTCCCTCTCTCTCGGCCCTCCCCCACTCACGCTCTGTCTCAGAAATAAACATTTAAAAATAAATAAAGTCTGGCTCCTTCAAGGAAAAAAACCTCTCTCTGTGTGGCCAGCGAATGGCATACAAAAAAAAAAAAAAAATGTGGGTTTTTTAAGTAAGCTTTTTATAGTTTGCATAAATCTACTTACAGTTAACACTGAAACTTCGGCCAGTAGGCAGTTAATACCCGGTTAGCTGGCCACACTTTGCCGGGAGAGGATGTTTTTCCTTCCTTCTTGCACTTGTGAATCCTGCATAGACAGGTGCTGAGGGTCGGGGACAGGCCACGTGCCCGTGCGCCAGCAGGCACCTCTGTCCCTCACATTGGGAGCGGAGCCCAGGATGAATCACAGGAAGTGTATTCTTTATGTGATTCTAATGACATTGGCTTCCTGAGAAATATTTTACTTGGAGGAGTTTTTTTCTTCTTTTGGCTGTTAACCAGTGATAATATCTTTATATCCAACCAGATTGTGATCATGTTGGTTTTTTTAATTAGGTTTATTTATTTTTAAGAGAGATCGAGGGACAGTGCAGGAGGGGCAGAGAGAGAGAGAGAATCCCAATCAGGCTCTGTGTTGTCAGTGCAGAGCCTGACGCGGGCTCAAACTCAGGAATCATGAGATCAGGACCTGAGCCACAACCAAGAGCCAGACTGACCGACTGCGCCCCCCGGTGCCCCCATGTTAACTGTTCTACGGGAGGGATTAACAGTTCAGAGGTTGAAGTTGGAAGCAGATTTTAATTTGGTTTTTCCCAAGCTCTTTGGTCATTTGTTCATTACAGTCTCCAAAAAGACCGTGAGAAAAATCCCCTCCACCCTGGGCGTACTTGTTGATGTTTGTCCGGAAGACTGTTCCCTGATGTGTTTAGCTTTCTGTCCTTGGTCCCTGGGAGTCCCCCTCAGAGCCCCGGCAGGGGCCGTGGAGGGGAGCCCGTGCCTGCGGGTGGCGGGGGAAGGGCTCCCCCCCAGGGGCTCCCCCGGCAGGGGCGGGGCAGCACATGGTCAGAGGAGAGCACCGGGTTGACGCTTTCTCTCCTCCTTTCCAGCTGGCCTACTGTGTAGTGCAGTTCTTAGAGAAGGACAGCACGCTCACCGAACCAGTGAGTACCTCCCCGGCCGCGTTGATGTCACACACGGGCGCTGACGTCACACTGTGGGCTTCCCCGAGCATAAATAGCACGGTCGGGCCGCGGGCCCCAGAGCCGTCCAGACCGTGTGTCGCATCCCAAGCTGAGCTGCCGACAGACGCGCCGGCTTCATGCCCGTGTGGTGGTTTCCGGACCGTAGTGATTTTAATTACAGGATCCTTTATTGCGGCGCTCATTGGACGCAATCGGATTGCCGTCTTCTCTGTGCGGGACTTTACTCCTTTGAATGTGAGGCGCTCGCGGGGTGTGGCCACCGGGGCGCCTGCCGGGTTGTGTGAGTTGAACACTTTCACTCCTTGGCTTAACCACACCCGTAACTGGCTTCGATGGGACCAGCCGTAGCGAGTTCTCGAAACGCTTGTGCCAAAGAGGCTTCCTTCCGCGTTCGAGGACAGCAAGTCGCTCATCGAGCGTCCGGGCAGTGCTGCCACATGCTTAGCTTTCCGACGCTCCGGCTCGTGATCCGTGTTAAAGATGGAAAGGTTGCAGCCTAGACGAACAAAGCTGAGTGCACCGGGTGCCCAGTTAAGGGTTTGAATTCACGTGTTTTAACAGCTTCATGGAGATATATGTCACACAGCGTACAGTTCAGGCGTTTCAAATGTACAGTTCAGTCGCTTTTGGGTATATTTCATTATTCATTATCTTAATTGTGGTAAATTATATACACCGTGAAATTTGCCATTTTCAGTGCACGAGGGGCGTTAATTACATCCAGGGCCACGCAGCCTTCCCCGCTGTTCCCAGAAGTGTGTCACTGCATCACCCCAGACATACTCTGCGCCCGCCCCAAACCCCGACTCCTGCCTCCCCCCTGCCCACGCCCTGGTGACCTCGCACCTGCCACTGTCTCCACGAGTTTGCTCCCTGGGGCACCTCAGATGGATGGCATCCTGCAGGCCGGGCCTGTGTCAGAGCTCCACCCCGGGTGTGGCCACATACTCTCCTTCCCCCTCTCCCCTCTCCCCCCTCCCCTCTCCCCCCTCCCGTCTCCCTCACCCTCCCCCCCTCCCCGTCGTGTGTTGCACCCTGGCTCCCCTGCCCGTGGACACTGGGCTTGCTTCCACCCCTTGGGAATATGCGGGTCGTGGGGCTGTGACCGCGGGCGTGCCAGTGTCTGTGCAAGTCCCTGCTCGCAGCTCCGCTGGGTGTGCAGCCCCGAGTGGAATTGCTGGATCCGGCGGGGCTGCCGTGTTCTGCCTTGTGAGGGGCTGCAGGCTCCTTCCCAGCGGCCCCACGGGGGTTCAGGGTCCCGCTTTCTCCGCCAGCACTTGTTGTCGGCCCTTCTTTTATTCCAGCACCTGGTGAGTGTGTGGTGGTGTCTCTCGGTGGCTTTCAGAGTTGCATTCCCCCCGTGACTGAAGACATTGGGCGTCTCTTCAAGTGCCTGTCGGCCACCTGTGTGTGGACAAACGTCTTTAGATCCACTGCCCATTGTTTATTAACTGGTTGTTTTTTACTGTTGAGTAATAAAAGTGAGAACTACTGAGTGCCATTTTCAGGGTTTGAATAGTCTTCTCAAAGTTAGGAATAAAAAAAGGCAGATGTCATCATTCCGGCATCTTCTCTGTCCCCTCGGCCGTCTTACACAGCGGTCCCATGAGGCTGTGTTATATGGTGGGGATACACGAGGAGTCCTTAATGCCCAGCTCCCAAGTCACACTGGCTCCCAATCTCTGCTTTTTCTGAGCTTGTAAACTCTAAGCATGGATATCCTGTGTCACCCTTGACCTCGTCCCCCAGCACCTGCCCCAGCTCCCCTTCCCAGGGTCTCTCCTTGCCACTGCCCCAGCTCTGAGATTCTGGAAGCCCCAAGGAAAGGCACCAAACTTATCAGACTTCAGTATCAAAGCACATAGTGTAGGGGCTGGTATTTTTACCCCCCGCAGGGAAACCTGAGGTGGCATCAGTGATAAGGTGTCCCGTGCTCAGTTCCTCGGAGTCTGAAGGGCGTCTCCAAACTAAAGGGTGAGAACCAGGGGTACCTGGGTGGCTCAGTCAGTTGAGCATCTGACTTCAGCTCAGGTCATGATCTCACGGTTTGTGGGTTCGAGCCCCATGTCGGGCTCTGTGCTGACAGCCTGGGGCCTGGAGCTGCTTCCGATTCTGTGTCTCTTCTCTCTGCCCCTCCCCTGCTTGTGTTCTCTCTCTCTCTCAAAAATGGATAAACATCACAAAAATAATAACATAAAAAGATAAAGGGTGAGAACCGTAATACGGGAATAAATTCTAACACACACCCTGTTCTTTTCTTACCTCAAAAATAAGAAGGGAAAGAAAAACATAGGGGAGAAAACACATGCCCTTTTCTTTCATGACTTCTCTCTGTGTATATTTCTCACTCTCTCTGGAGGCTAAAGAATCCACCCGATCTTGGCCTCATTTACCCCAGCCAGGACTGTCCCAGCCCGGGTGCCAGCCCCGCCCCAGCAGGCCTCCGTTCTCTCCTGCACCCGAGAGTAGGCGAAGGTGACAGAGCTGTGTTTTGGTCCCACTGGTCGAGCTGATAGAACTTGGCAGAAGCGGGAGCTCTTTGCTGCAGCCGATGGAGGCCAGAGACAGCGTGCTGGCTGCGGTTGGGCCCTGCCGGCTCAGGCACAGAGAAGCTTCGGGCCCCCACACACCCCAGGATCGCCACCCAGAATCACTTCAGTCCTGGATTCCCCACAGCACAGACAACGTACTGTCTCTCAGCCCCAGAAAGCAGACTTAGTTTTCTGCACATTGAAGACCCTCGCCTTAGGGAACACCTTCCTTTGAATCCACATTTCGTGAAAATGCAGAGGCCGATCTGTCTTACTTCAGCACTGAAAGCGTGTTGATAAGAAGACAGACGGGTAAACTCTTGTGAAGGAGTGCGCCCACTCGGCAGCGCTAAGGACACGGCACACATGGGTCTCGGGGTCCTGGACCCAGGCCTCTCCTGAAGCCAGTGCGGCCAAGGTCAGCAGTGGTTACAGCAGGATGCGTTGAAAAGACGCATGTTGTGCCGGTTAAGGTCTCTAGTTAGTATTTCTGCTTGTAAACCGTGTGCGGTGCTGGAAGGCTTTCCGGGCACATTGAACACGTACACTATTATCGTAAGAATAAGATCTCAGCCCATCGCAGACAGAAGTAAAGTCATGTTGTTTTCACCCACCTGTTTCTTTAGGCTGATCGACTTTTACTACAGCGCCTGGTGGAAACTCTGTTTTTCCCTCGTATTCAAGGGAGGGGGCTCCTCTGCCCTCCCAGCCCTGTCCAGAGAGTGCAGCTCATTGAGTTTCCGACGGAAAGCTCAGTGCATGATGGGCAGACAGCCGCTTTTGCCTGGATCAGCATTCCCAGGCAGACCCCTCCTCTGCAGACGCTGTTGCGCCCCAGTCATGGGTACCGACCGTAGGTCATTCCCAGTAGTGTGAAAAGCAGGTCCAGCGTGGGGCTCTGATTCCAGAAACACCACCTCTTCCAGAGACAGTGAGTAGCTAGACCAGGTGTGTTCTGCGTCCCACGTGTTAGTGTATTTCTCCTAACAAAGCTCCATTTGTCAAATGACAAGGAAGAGTCGACCTGCGAGGTGATTGGCAGTGGCTCCCCTCCCCTACGCTGGTATCTAGTAGGTGCTCGGTAAGTGTCTACTGACTGATTTTGAGCAAAAAAAGTAGGAGAAAAAAGCATTACATCATAGATTCTTTCAAAGGAATTCTTTTGAAAGACCATCATGTTGTAAATATTTCCATCAGACTTCAGAACTAGGAGCACTGTCTTATGAGTTTTGGGGTTTTATAAAGGGTAATCTCATAAAAGATTGCCCAGGAGCCTGAATGCCAAAAGCATTAATGGAGTTGTTCTAACTGGGCGTTGTTCAAAGGCCCACCGTGACTTTAACCGCGGTCACCAGCAGCTGGCCTGCCGAGCAGCAAGGGGGTGTCTGTGCGGTGGGTGGCAACCACCAGCCAGTCCGAAAGGGCTGGCATTCACGGTGATCTTCACGGCTGTCCCGATGCTGGGGGCTGGGACGGCGGTTCCCGAAATGGCCGTGACAGGTGAGGAGCTGCTTTAAAGCGATGGGCTGCAGTCGTGTGTGGGCAGGTGTGCATCTGCTTGTGTGCAGATGTTGTGGGTCCTTGTACTATTTAGAATTAAGGTGGCTCAACTCTGAAAATACATACTCCATAATCCTCACCACGTCAAATCTGATAGTTTGGATGGATGGTCTTTACTGGTGCGGTTGCGGCAGGAAGTTCGGAAACTAGAGGAGTGAGATGAAGAAAGATTGGCCCGCAGACACCCTTTCTACCCGTCTGACTTGGGCGGGAACGCGAGGCCCAGTCCCCGCAAATGAGGAAGCTGTCGCCGGGGCCTCTGAACGAGCCTCAAGGGGGCGGGTCCTAGCTGAGGCGGAGCGCGGTGCTGCCCGCTGGCCGACACTCCTCAGGTGCAGGGTCCTGGCAGCGCCGGAGGCGGTTACCCACCCAAGGTCACTGGTCACACGGAGGGCAGCGGGCTGCCCCAGGTCCCTCCACGGCCCTGCACGGCATGAGCTGATAACAGCGTCAGCTTATTTCATGTCTCCCCCCTTGATCTGTTTTAGCACAACCAAAAACACCATGTGTGCACATGCAGCACGTGTGTTTGTTTATAAACATGTATGATCGATTTGAGATAGAAATGGATCATGCGTACACATGTGTCACCTGCACTTTCAGAACTGGCCACTTGTGCACTGAAACAAATACTCAAGCTCATATGCTCCCTGCTTCTCCATTGTTCTCCCTCAACCCTCCTAACTGCTTATTTTTTTCAACCTTTTTTTCCTAAAAGGACTGACTGCCATGGTGGTCCGAAAGAGTGGGTCACATAAGTTAAAGTCACAATTCTTAATTATATAAATTTGACGTGTTTCTCTAATTATAAAAACAAAAACCCACGTGCGATTTCCTGAATCACCGTTCCTTCTGCAAGGAAAAGGGCACCTCCCTGTTTGGATGCTCTGTGGGGGGCGGGGGAGGGGCCACCCTAACGAAAACCAGAACTGCTAACTCGCAGCGGCCCTCACGGACGTCCCACTGTGTGTCGTGTCTTCGGTAGGTGGTGATGGCACTTCTCAAATACTGGCCAAAGACGCACAGTCCGAAAGAAGTCATGTTCTTAAATGAGTTAGAAGAAATTTTAGACGTGATTGAACCGTCGGAATTTGTGAAGATTATGGAGCCTCTCTTCCGACAGCTGGCCAAGTGTGTGTCCAGCCCACACTTCCAGGTACGGGGGGCAGGGAGAGAGCGGCCTCGTATCCAGGTCCGCATCGGAGGTGACAGGCTTCGGGGTCGTGCTTTACCCCTTGTGTAGTTTGGAATGTGCTTCAAAATAAGATGCTAAGACTGTAAGTCTCTAAAATATATTTCAGCCTCTCGACCGCCTCCCCAAAAGCATGTGTCTCACTACGAGGAATTGGACAAGGCTCCTCTGGAAACCTGTCTGTTCTGTCTGCATGTTCAGTGCTCCCCAAATGCGTAAAACCCTGCTGTCCACAGCTAAGCGTTGGACTCTCGTAGGGGACACGAAACCCTGCCCCCCACACACACGCAAGCACTTTGTTTCCAGCACATCCACATTCTGACATTCGTCCCCCACAAATCCTGTTTGAGGGGCGCCCCCAGTCACATCCCGCTTTCCTTGGCCCCTCGTGTAGTCTTCTGGCCTCATTCAGAGGTCGCCCCTGGGGCCCGTGTTCAGCCCGTCTGCCTCCGTCTGCCTCCGTTGGACGTACTGGTCTGTATCACGAGCTCACTGTGAGCAGGGCCGCCCTGCCCTCGGGGGGCCACACCCCTGCCCCGCTCCGTGCCCTTGCTCACCAGCTGTCCCTGCTGTGTTCCTCCTGCCCCCACCCCCAGCCCCTGCACCCCCCCACCACCACCTCACACCTCCCCTTGCCCCCTCGGGGCCTCCTGGGGACGTGATCTGCCCCACACAGGTCCCCTTCCTAGCTGCTGTCTGCCCCCCGACGTATCCCTTCTGGTAAATTTGTTCTCCTGTCGTTGGTCTCCCCCCCGCCCCCCCCCCGGAACGTAAGCTCTGCTCCCCTTGCTCATTGCTGGCGCCTCCGAGATCCTCGCTGCTTGGGGGTGGACGGGAGGCAGGAGGAACGAAGGCGGTTGACCTGCGGCCCCAGCGGTAGCCCAGGGCCCGGCGTGAGTGCGTGCCGAGTGAGCAGAGCACTTGACCGGCCTCCTGCTGCACAAAGAGTCCCCTCCCTTTTGTTGGGGGCTCTTCAGAGTCGCAGCCCGGAGCGCTGGGGTTCGTGGGGATGACCATCTAACCCCGCATCATCCCTGCCTGTTCGCAGAGCCGTGGGGAGGGCACTGCTGGAGGTGTGTCGCCGTGGTCACAACAGCTGTGCCCTCCGTCTTCCAGGTGGCCGAGCGGGCGCTGTATTACTGGAACAACGAGTACATCATGAGTCTGATCAGCGACAACGCGGCGAAGATCCTGCCCATCATGTTTCCGTCCTTGTACCGCAACTCCAAGACCCACTGGAACAAGTGAGCGCGGCCACGGGTGCTCCAGCCCAGCCGGGGTCCCACCCAAGTCTCAGATGGCAGCGAAGAACCAAAACGTTGATTATTGGGGGGGAGGGGTGCTTACAGTGAAGTAGGAGTGAGGATTACACCGCGGCCTTTCCTTTCCGCCTCACCCCTGTCTCACGCCAACATGGAGGCACATTTGTTGACACGGCGCCTTCCTGGCCTCACCGTAGCCCCCTCCACCCCCCACCCCCCTGGGAGCTGAAGGTCACTGCGAAGCTTCAGGCACGGTCCCGCAGGAGCACGGGGGTCACCCCGAGCCTCGGCCAGACACTAGGGAGCCCCTTCGGGAGGGCACGAGCCTGCCCCCCGAGCAAGGGGCGAGCAGGGACCAGATACACACCCTCGGGGGTCTCAGGCTTGCTTCTCTCTCCCTTGTCCTGCCCCTTTAACAAGGGTGGAGACCCTGGGCAGGCTCTTCTGACACCCTCGAAGGGAGCAGTCGGCGCGGGCTCCCCGGCAGCGGAGTGCCGACTGGTGCTCGTGTCATTTACGTGACTGCGGACACCGGGGCTTTGCTGTCCCCTCCTCCCTTCGTGTCTGCCCTTTCTGTACCATAATCGTTCAGTCTAGAGCTGGCCAGCGGCTGCCCGGCTCGCAGGGTCCCCCGCACCCCCTCCCGCCGTCCCGGCTCACGTCCTTGCCCCCTCTCACTCGGCCACAGTTTCCCCATCTGAGAAATAGAGAAAACGTTGGCCCCCAGCTTGCTGTTATGAGCTGATTCGTCAAGAAAACCCGTATTCATGCACAGAAAGCCCTTTGCGGCGACCTTCACCTCGTGCTGGAGTTAACGAAGGTGAAGTTAATAGATGTGAGGTCCCAGGCACCTAGCAGGTCTGCGGTGAGTGTTCACCCTCAACACACGGCCGTGGGGGCAGCGGCGACCCTCATGCCGCAAGACGCAGCCCCCGCCACGGGCCCTGGTCGGACGGCCCGGCCCACCCATCAGTACATGGGCCTTCAACAACCTTTCCTTCGGGACGCGCATTTCCCGTTGTGCTCAGCGGGTGCTGGCAGAGGCCTCGGAGCGTAGCCATCGTTTCTGTGCCATTGAGAGTGACAGGAAAGTCAGCAGTGACCGCTGACCCGCCGCAGACCCCAGAGGGTGGAGAAGGGTTAAGTGTTTCCAAATATAAGTTGGGTACTATGAAGTGAGTTAAGAAGTAGTTGTGAATTCGGCAACAGCACAGAAAGAAGTACCAGTAGTAGTTACGGTTTGAGAGTTAAGTTTTTTGGCTGTTGCTCACAATGCTGTGGGCTGGCCAGGCTCTGCTGGGCAGTTCTTGGTGGGGGGTGTTGTTGTTGTTTTTTAAATTTATTTTTGTTTTTTTATTTTTGAGAGAGAGAGAGAGAGCACAAGCAGAGAAGGGGCAGAGAAGAGTGGGAGACACAGAACCCAAAGCAGGCTCCAGGCTGTCAGCACAGCCCATCAGGGGCTTGAACTCACAAACTGTGAGATCATGACCTGAGCTAAAGTTGGAGGCTTAACCGACCAGGCCACCCAGGCGCCCCTGGGCAGTTCTGCCAATCTCACCGCAGTCCCCTGTTGGCTGTCGCCCAATGGCGAGCGGGACTAGCTGCCTCTCCAGACCCCACTCGGTCACAGGGGAGCGGGGCCTCCCCCCTCTCGTGGGTGTCGGAGCCGGGAAGCTAAGTGTCATTAAGCTATCCTGTGGTAATTTTACATTTTGCCTTCAGAGGGGCACCTGGGTGGCTCAGTCGGTTGAGCGTCCGACTTGGACTCAGGTCACGATCTCACAGTTGGTGGCTTTGAGCCCCGTGTCAGCCTCTGTGCTGACAGCTCAGAGCCTGGAGCTGCTTCAGATTCTGTGTCTCCCTCTCTCTCTGCCCCTCCCCTGCTGGTTCTCTGTCTGTCTGTCTCCCTCTCTCTCTCTCAGAGAGAAATAAAACATTTAAAAAATTTATTTTACCTTCAGAGCTCTGTTTCGGCATGATTAGAAACTTTTCTGCTCTTAATTAATAAGATTACAAGGAAGCTGACGTTTATGGGAAATAAAATGTTTTCTGTTACTGTCCCCAACGCATTCTGGTTTGTCTTAGTTATGTATACATTTTCAGTGTTTATTTTTAAGAGAGAAAGAGTGTGAGTGGGCAAGGGGCAGAGGGAGAAAGAGAGAATCCAAGCAAGCCCCACACTGTCAGCACAGAGCCCTGTGCGGGGCTCAAACTCACACACTGGGAGATCATGACCTGAGCAAAATTGAGAGTCAGACGCTTAACTGACCGAGCCACCCAGATGCCCCTTAATCATATTTTTTGAAGTTTCAGCATTTTTTCATTCTGCTTCCAAGGAAGGGGGCTTTGGGCCGCTGTCACCCAGGACACGGCACCAAGAGGCCTCGGGCCCGGGCTGCTCAGTGAGGGGCTCCACCGGCCGTGTAGACGTAGACACACCCAAACTGACAGGCTCTCATGGAGCCCGGGAGGCCTGGGGACGAGGGCTGTGGCCACGCAGGGTGAGGCAGGGAGGGGCGAAGGGAAAGGCAGAGCGCTTGCTCGGAGCCTGAACACCAAGTTCTGCTTACAGGACGATACACGGTCTGATCTACAACGCGCTGAAGCTCTTCATGGAGATGAACCAGAAACTGTTTGACGACTGTACCCAGCAGTTCAAAGCGGAGAAGCTGAAGTAAGTTGCTCCCTTCCGAAGCTGCTCCCTCAAGGGTTCGGTTTTCCTCAGTCCCGAGTAAACAACTTCTATTGGTTTGTCCGAAAAAGCCTATCACGTTAAAGCAAAGCCAAGTCTCTCTTCCTCAGAAAAGAAATGAGAACGCATTCTCTTAGCTTATTTCCAGAGAAGGTCGCGTGCTCCCCAGATGCTTCCAGTTCAGTTGTCTCTGCAGACGTGTGTCTGGCCAAGGACGTAACTTCCAGAATTCTTGCTTTTTTCGGGGAGCACGTAAAGCCTGTGAGGTGTCGTGATTTTTTAGGTTCATGAGGCAGGAATTTGAATCTTGTCCCATCAGATTTCTGAGAGAGAGCAAGCACCTTCATGACAGACCCTCCCTGGAGCCCGGCCTGTGCCCTCCCCAGAACCAGGGCCCCGCCTCGCGCTTGGAGGGAGAGCCAGGCACGGACTCTGGGCAGATTTTACTCTTTGCTTGTCTGTCACTCGAAGCTCAGGTGGATAAACGGTGAACGAGTAGAGTTGAAATTGCAGGGTATTTATAAACTGCAGTCACGTCCATTCAGTAGACGGTATGGATGTGTTCGCCCGCACGCCCGGCCTGTTGTGGCAACACAACAGGGCATGAAACAGAAATCCTTGCCCTCGAGGGTAGTGTGCAAAGGGAAGACAGCAAAACACACAAGGAGGGCGCCGTGTGCGAGGTGGCGGTCCGTCTCCCGGGCGCCCTCCCAGCTGAGCACAACGCTCAGATGCGCCACTGGCCTTGAGAGAGCGAGTATCTTCCTTTTCTGAAGAGGGTCTTGCAGCACATTTTCTAGAAAAAAAAAGTTGGGTCCAGGTTAAGTGACCCCCCGAAGGCCGTGTCAGTCACCGGCCAGGAGCCAGGCCTCAAGACTGTTCCTTTTTAAAGCTGCCCTTGTCAGGACATCGGCTCTTAACCTCGGGGCCTTTGCGCTGTGGAATGGTCTCACCTTTCATGGCTCTGGGAGCTTTTCTTCAAAATTAATTAGGTCTTCTGGAGAAGCAGCTAAACCAGGAAGGACAGAGACCTCCGATGTCCTCATATAAGTGTTCCTAAGAAACTTCATTCCTCAGTGTGTTAAAATGTTGGTGTATCTCGCTGTTACATCTGCTCTGAGTCTGCGGGTGTTTTCATTCCGTTTTCCGTGGCAGCAGATCTGGTGACGACGACTGCGCAGGTTGTGGTGTAGAAAGCAGAAGGTGACAGGGAAACAGGTGATTGTGTTGCGGGCCGTGTGGGTGTTTCCTCTCTTGAATGTGATCCCCTCTCTAATGCCAATGACGTTTTACTGTTTTTCAGAGAGAAGCTAAAAATGAAAGAACGAGAAGAAGCGTGGGTTAAAATAGAAAATCTAGCCAAAGCAAACCCCCAGGTACTAAAAAAAGTAACATGAAAACGTCTAGGGTATCACTTGAATGTTTTTGTGCGATAGGAACATGGCTCCATCACGGGCGGGGGGGTCTGCTTCACTAACCTTGTATGTGGAAACGTCTGCAATAAAAATGCTTCTCAACTTTTGTACAAGTAACTTATTTTGCCCCACCAAGTTTTTACCACAGAATTGACCCTTTTTTTCCTCTTGCTTTTTCAGTTAGATCTGAACCTTAACCAGTGTACTGTGGTAAAAAGAAAACCTCTCTTTTGGGCCAAGATTATAATTTGCTTTCTCCTCAGAAGTGTCATTGATGCTGTAGCTCAAATGATCCGTCCCTTTCTTTTTAATATCTAAAGTAATCCTAAAAGAAAGGAAGAAGGTAGGTTTGAAAGAGATGAAGCACGAAGTTGGTGTCCTCTTTTCCAGAACTGGGTTCCTATAGGCCAAGCCTTCTAATCGTTAAAAATTGCCTGACGTCTGCCCTGTTAGCCACTAACCCTCTCTCCCGCCCTCACTAGAAGATTCCGCGGTGCTCTGGCAGGCGCGTACCCGCGGTGTATCTTCTGGAACTGGCGAAGCGGTGGCTGGCACAGGGCCCGCTCTGGGGCTCCCAGGGCGGCTGGGGGCTCTGGGCTGGGAGGTCACGGGCGTGCTCCCCAGGGCTGTGCCCATCTGGTCACCGCGGCGCCGCTTTCCTGAAGATCGTCTGTGCGCGTCTCTGCCACAGTAACAGCGGCTGGCGGTGCTCAGCCTCCCAGAACAGACTGTATTGACAAGAGCCACTCGGTACCCACAAAATCCTAAAAGGCTCGTTCAGGTGGAGCTAGGTTCCAGGCTGTTTCCTCGGGCCAGAGGTGGGCGAAGATCACTCAGCAAGTTGGTTGTGTGGGTTTTACGGCTCTCTGACATCTCATAAAAAGGGACACAGGATCACAAAGTTAAAAGTGTGTGTCTAATCTATATGAGATATCAATCGTGTTCCCCTCGATAAAACCACATTCGAGAGATTTCCGCTCTAGGAAAGTCGAATGACGTGAAGCGAGGCCTTCCTTTGGCCCTGGACCCAGCCCTCGGCCGCTCCCTGGCATGACTGCTCTGTGCTCGGCCGCAGAACTGCTCTGTCCACCTGCTAGAACAGAGCGCATGCTGGAGACGTCTATTCTAGCACAGTGAGGGCACCGGCCTGGGGCAGGAGGAGGGGCCCTGCCTCACGGCCTGTGCCGGGGCAGCTGGGCGGGGGTCCCGGTGAGGACCGCCAGGCACCCCCCGCCACATACACACCCAAAATCGACCCCCCCCTTCCATGAGAGACATGGAGAGTGTATACAAATCAGAAGGGCTGGTTTTATTTATGTCGCCCGGAACATAGAAATAATCTCGTGAAAACCCGCGTGAAGCGTTCAGGTGGCAAACGGAAAAAAGCCGGTCAGCCGTGTGGCTGCGGGGCCTGGCCTCGCCGTGCTGTCACTGTCACACGTGCGCGCTTCTGAGACAGGTCCTCCTCTCCTCTCCCTTCCTGAGCTTCCTGGTTTCCGTACGTGACACATTCACTCCTTCGGGCCGCTGTCCCCAGTGTCCCATGCGGGCAACACCGGACTCACCCTGGGCTTCGCCTGCGGTGAACCGGGCGCTCGGGGCGCCGTGCTGACCGTGTCCCCGTTGAAACCCTGTGTGACTCGGGCCGCCCGAGTCCTGTCTGCGTGTGGCAGTCCCCCGTGCAGCGTCTCCAGAAGGAAAGTACTTTGTGGGCTAATGTCTGAGAGCTGAGAAGCAAGGGGCTTGATTTCCCTTGAGAGCGAGGGCGTCTTGTCTAAATCCTAGTCCCCGCTCGCCACCCAGAGCAGCAACGACGAAAGGTAATAACCCAGTGGACGGTACAGCCTGCTTCCTGTTTCCGCCATGAAAGCAGTCGGGTCTTTCAAGCTTTGGCTCCACGTCATAGCTGCTTTTTCAGGGCGCCCGTGGGGTGCACTGTCCGCTCGCAGACCTGCATCTTCCCCGGGCCCGCCTGCTCGGCCGCATCCGTTGCGGTGGCTGCGGAATGGCTGCTCGCAGCTGCTGGACTGGCTCTGGGAGCACCATGGGGAGTTTAATGTCCCCCATCATTTAAGTACTTCCTAAGTCCCGCGGTCCTGAGGATTCCTAACGTAAACATGTTTTCCGACTCCCCGAAGAAGCCAAGGAACAGTTCACTGCTTGCTCCTGCCCGACTTTGATGGGAGTCGTGTGCGAGGAAGACGGGCACTTGTGTGAAGTCGGGTACAGCACGCTTTGCCCTGGGAGACGGGCCCCTTGGGGTGGGGAGGGACATATGTGTCCCCTCGCCCTGCTGTGACCACAGCCTCAGCAGAGGGTTTGACTCCTTGTGAGAACCCCTTCCCGCCAGCGCCTGCTCAGTGGCGCTTTGTGCTCACGCCTCTGTCTGCCCTGAGCCCCGGCGGGGACCGCGGGCCGCACGGCCCTAGAGCGCGGGCCGTTGGCGGAGGCCGCGGAGTGCGCGCCGCTTCTCTCGGGGGCGGCCAGCGGCTGGACCGTTGGTTAAAAAGCAGTCCCTGCGCCTCCCCGTGAGTACCGCGGTTCCTGGTGCCCCTCTGGGCCGCTGCGCCTGGCAGGTGGGCGCCCGCCGGGCGTCCTGGATCGTGAACTCCCCCAAGAGAAGAGGATGAGACCAGGACACAGCTTCAGGCTTAGGGCCCGTGAGGGGAGCCGATGGAGGCAAAGAGGATTCATCTCCGGCAGTCGGATTCTGATCCGTGAGGAGGTGCTGGGAGGAAGCCTCTAACAGGGACGCAGCCAGAGGGCTGGGCTCCGTGGAGGGGGTCTCAAGGGGACCCGCCGGTCTGAATCCCGGGGAGGGTTCTGGAGGCGGAGAGCGGAGGCAGGAAGTGTTTGCCGTGGAGGAGGGGCTGCGTGTGGCCTGGATTGGGGGCGAAGCTGGAGAGGGAGCAGGGTGGGTGCGGGTGTTAGTGTCACGGAGAGGGGCTACTCAGACTTGCGTTTCCAGAAAGTTCTTCCTGGCAGCCACAGGGATGGTGTGCTGGGAGGGGCCTGCTCTGGGGGCTCTTGCAGAGGTGTGTGGCCGCGGGTGGGGTGGACAGGAACGGTGGGTGGAGGGCGGGGTCTGAGGGCCCAGAGCTGTGAACAGAGGTGAGGCAGGGAGCCCCCAGGGAGGGGGGGCCATCGAGAGGGGCAGGGAGGCAGGAGAGGAACCCGAGCAGCCTGGGGCAGTGGCGTTCCGTCCGCTGTGCCCGTGGTGCCCAGAGAGGCCGGGTGGACAAAACCCGACAGCTGGCTTAGTGACCAAGAGCCACCCGGCCCTGGCATCTGTGGTGCCATTGGAGGGGCTGCGGCGGGGGGGGGACCAGGGCACGGACAGCGGTGGGGGGGGCAGGTCCCTGTGTCCCTCCTGTCAGCCCAGCCAGGTGTTCAGTCACATGTGAAGTGTTTGCGGGGACACCCGCTCATGGCTCCCTGACCCCCTGTCTGCCTTCCGTGCCTTCCCTCATGGCAGAGGGGACACATAGCTCACTGTGACCATCACAGCAGCCCTCTGAGGGGACCTTACCCCAGTCCCCTCAGAGACAGAGAGGCCCACGGCTAGAAAGCCGTGTGCGGCTCCCGAGCCCAGGGACAGCGGGTCCCAGGGCCTCCCGGACTGGTAGGCACGCAGCCCTGCCCTCAGTGCCGGCCACGGGGTTACAGCGCGCGACCGAGCCGTCCAACCTGGCTGGCGGGGTTCAGCTAGGGAGCGGGGACACCGGGGGTGTGGACGCAGGGGTGCGGTTGATAACGGGTGATGGGTGAGGCCGGCAGGTGCGTGCAGCCGGGGCAGTGAGAGGGGCTGTCGGCGGGGAGCAGTCCAGGTGAGCCCGCGGACTGCGGCCTAGGGACTAGGGAAGGCTCCAGAAGGGAGTCTGGAGCCTGCGTGGCGCTCCTTGCCTGGTGCCCCGTGCACCTCGGAGAATGAAAGCGCTCTGGTTTCCAAGGCGCTTCAGGGACGGGCCAGAGCGGGGCCCGGGTAGGCGCCGCTGGGAAGCTGTTTCCCCCGCCCCAGGATGAGACCCTTGGCGTCCAGAGCCCTGCGCGCCAGCAGAGAGTGACTCCAGGCAGTACACGGTGTGTAGTCCCGCGGGCACCGTGGGCGGCCCGGCTGCAGCGGACAGAGATGAGCCTCTGTTTGAAGATGCGCAGACGCTGAGAAAGTGAACGAAGAGGCTCGCCAGGTACGGTGCGCCGGGCTGAGCTGGGTGTGCCCGCGCTGGGTTTGCCTGAGAAGCACTCGTAGGAGGTGACGGGGGCTCCATCCGCGCCGTCGGTGTGAGCCAGCGAACAGCTCGGCGTTGGGAAGCTCAGACGAGGCAGTTGGTCTGTACGTCCTAACGGTCAGATTGCTAGACGGAATCTTTGAGGCTTGAGTGCGTGCCTGAGGCTGTGATTATTTTCTTCATTTTTATTAACAGTAATAACCTCAGCCCTTAACTATTCTTTAGATGTTAACCCGGGCAGAAATCAGTTGCTTGGCAATGGGGTCTTTCCACTCACTGCTCACTGGCCCACGTGCTGTGGCCCAGGAGCGTCCCCTGTCAGTTCCCCCACGGCCCCAGGACACCGGGCGGAGCCTAATTTTCCTCCCCAGCGACAGAACCAAACCGAGGTCCACACTGCCTCGCGGGGCAGGCCAGGAGCCAGGGACGCTCGTGGGTGGTCGTCAGGACCTCCCCACCCCCTGCCTGTGCTCAGCAGGTTTCCATGGCGGCAGAAATACACGTTTAGACCACCGCTGATCCAGAGACAGGCTTTTCTTACTAAATCGGGAATGTACACAATTTGGCCTCTAAAGAGGGTGATGTGCTAAGTCCCTCCCTGTGTGTGAGGGAGCCTGCCGACTGCTGAGTTTCTCCTAGCGCGCCTAGCACAGTCCTGCCTGGATCGGGATGTAGGGGCCCGGGGGGACACAGGCCTCTCTGACTCTGAAACTTGAATCCCCTTGGGCCAGCTCGACAGGTCCTAGCGGCACCCAGCGCCAAGATGCTGAAGTGTGAACGGCCACCCTGGCTAAACGGTGTTGTGTGCCAGGTGCAGGCGGAGGGAGCCTTGCCAGCGGGTGGAACCAGCTCACTGAGGCAGAGAGGGGTTAGTGCGAGCAGCCTTCATTCCCCACCTGCTCAGGTGGGGTCGTGCATGAGCAGGAGCAGGGGACCCCCACCCTGCAAACGGCACCCTGCCCCGCGGCCCCCAGCACTGGCCCTTGCCGTGCCACCGCCTGCTCTGAGCTGCGCTGTCCGCGCAAAGCACGGAGCTCCGGGCTCCGGGTGAAGAAGACCATGTAAAAACATCTCACCCGTAATTTTCTTTATGCTGCCACGATCTAGTCTTTTGGATATAATGGGTCAAATAAAAAACACTATTAAAATTAATTTCACCTAGGGGCGCCTGGGTGGCTTAGTCGGTTAAGCGTCCGACTTTCGCTTGGGTCATGATCTCGCGGTTCGTGGGTTCGAGCCCCGCGTCGGGCTCTGTGCTGACTGCCAGCTCAGAGCCGGGAGCCTGTTTCAGTCTGTGACTCCCTCTCTCTCTGACCTTCCCCTGCTCATGCTGTCTCTCTCTCTCCTAGAAATAAATAAAACATTAAAAAAAAAAATTTAAAAAAAAAATTAATTTCACCTACTGCTTTTTACATTTTTAATGTGGCTACTAGAAAATCTTGGAGTACCGTACTTGGAGCACATTATTTTTCGATGGGGCAGCACCCGTCCAGACTCCTTTTTCTTAGCAATGAACAAATTTAAGAACAAAATTATATTTTTCTCTATCCTGGCTCTGGGGGTGTTAATTTTCCTACTTCATGTTTTTTTTGTTTGTTTGTTTGTTTGTTTTATTGGAACAGGGATTTGAGGTCATGGTTTTACGGCTTAAAGTGTGCCAGAGCAAGAGCTCGCCCATTACTCGCAGACTCAGGAAATCAGACCAGTGCTCCTCCTACCAGGAAGTTGCTTAAGAACTTGTGACCACATTCATTTTTAAGCCACGTGGCCCGTGCAGAGCTGGGAAGGAGGGGGATGGTCTACAAGTCAGTTTTGGGGCGTTAAATAGTTCAGCTTCAGAGGTTTTGGGGTTCTGTTTTTTTTTTTTTTGGAACACCCTTTGGTCTAGAGCAGGAAATGAATGACCTGTGTCCACAGCGTAATGGAGGTGTACGTTACAGTCCTATTGATGATTGAAGGTGGCTCTAAAGGATCAAGTATGTGTTCAAGAATGCATACCTATTGGGGCGCCTGGATGGCTCAGTCGGTAAAGCATCCGACTCCAGCTCAGGTCATGATCTCACGGTTCGTGGGTTCGAGCCCCGTCTCAGGCTCTGTGCTGACAGCTCAGAGCCTGGAGCCTGTTTCAGATTCTGTGTCTCCCTCTCTCTGACCCTCCCCTGCTCACGCTCTCTCTCTCTCTCTCTCTCAGAAATAATTAAAACATTTAAAAATTTAAAAAAAAAATGCATACCAAAAGAGCATTCTAACCTTGAGTGAAAACGTGCCTCTTAGAGTCGACCCTAGTACTTACGGGACAGCCAGTCCCGAGAACACCTTCCTGGTGGGTGTGCTGCCTGCCCTCAGCACGGGGGTTAATGTGAAGGGATCGCTCTCTAATCATCTACCCACTTAGTGCTGAGTAACGGGACACAGACAGGGCATTTTCTAGAGAACTCTTGTATTATGACTCTTGAGGTAAGATGATATAACTAAGTTTTTCTGTGTATTCGATGGTCCTATGGAAATTATTTCCCCACTCCTGCCTCTTAGGTGTCTGTGATCACGTTCCTGGGTCAGAAGACTCGATGCCATTAAAATACCGCCAAGTTAACGTGATCTCCCATCAGAATCCTAGCACACTATTTTTAATGACATGCGGATTCTAAAATTCATAAGGAAACACAGAGGACCTAAAATAGCCAAAGCAACTTTGAAAAAGAATAAAGCTGGAAGATTAATACTATCCAATTTTAAGATTTATTATTGATTTCTGCAGGTCAGCTGAATCCACCCCCCCCAATCTCAAATTATCTAGATGCGTATATTTATAGTCTTAGGTATAAT
Organism: Proteles cristata cristata; assembly: GCA_017311185.1. Lineage (NCBI taxonomy): Eukaryota > Metazoa > Chordata > Mammalia > Carnivora > Hyaenidae > Proteles > Proteles cristata. The sequence goes on from JAESUZ010002676.1 coordinate 192,017, forward strand.
GTTTGATATAATAGCTCTTCTGAACTTGAAAAATATTGGAGTCATATCCCTGAAACTCTCAGAAACTCTGTTGCTAAAGGAAGAAGACACCTACATGCAGGAAAATTATGTGTACAATTTGGAGACCAAATAACAGCTAAAAACTAAAGTTTGAATAGTTTCAGTGCTCTTTTAATTTTGTTTTTGGCTAATTTTATTTTTCCAAAACAAGTCGACACTTTAGAATGATTTGAACGTTGGCCAGGACAGGAGACGTGAGAGGTCAAGGGCAGAAGTGTACCAGGGAGGAAGGACGTCCCTGGGGGGGTGCCGTTGGTTGGAATTTTGTAGAGAAATTCAATTACATATTGACCTGTGAGAACCACAGTTTGTTTTGTTCTAAGGAACCTGTATAGCCCTACGTAGAACATCCAAAGAAAAGTAGTCAATTTCATGTGAATGACATTTATACCGGAGACGTTTAAAATGTTTACAATTCTCCTTTTTAACAGTTGGTCGGGAGAAAAGCAGTGACAGCCGTGCAGATAAGGAAGGTGTAGACAGACGAAAGGTGGGAAGTGAAGGTACAGCTTACTCAATACGTCGAGTGACTAAGGCTTGTGTCCTCAGGCGGGGACCTGACCAAAGTAACGTCGGACGTGAAGTATTTTCCCGCTTCCCCCCGTCGCTCCGGCTTGGGGTGGGAGAGACCAGCGGGGTCCCTCAAGAAATCCTGACGGGCTGCGTCCTCGGTGGCGTAGTGAAAACGCGCACCATCGTGTGTCCCCAAGCCCTGCACTTCTGCCCCCCCGCTTACTGTGTGAACTTGGCCTTTCAGACCCGCCGACGCACTGCCTACAGAGGCCGGGCCTCCAGCCCACGCTCCGCCCCGCCTGCCCGCACCCCCTCCCGCTGCCTCGTGTTCTCTCCTCCTTCCCTGCCTGCTCTGTTTCTGGTCTTTTCCCCCCCGTGCTTCGTGACCACCACACTGCTCCACCGGCCAGTGTGAGACAGCCGCGCGGAAGGGCCCAGATTGCCCAGCGCCCTCGCTCCCTGCCGGGCTCGGGGGCCCGCGTTCTCTCCGCTTGCACGTGCCGGCTCTGGTTCCAGACTTTTCACTCTTCCCTTTTTCTGTCTAAATGCTGCCTCTCCGGAATGAGTGCCTGTCTCAGCGGTGATTACGTATTTCCAGGACGTCGAAGTCCTGGTTTCGTCTGGCCTCGCTGTGGCGTTGTGTTACGCTCCACGTGGACCAGACACAAAATCCAGGGTAGAGTTTTCCCCACGGAGCATCTTGTGGACCGAAGGCAAACATGCGTCGGCACCGTGACTGACTGTCCCTCGGGGCACGTGCCCTTCGCAGCCCCCTGACCCAGAGCCATCTCTCGCTAGTTTTCAGGGGGAAACGCAAAATCCCCACCTTTGCCATAGTTGAGTGTTAGTATCCAAATAACATTTCTGGAACTCTTCTTAAAATGTCTCACGAAGTTCCTTCTGAACCTTGACATTAATGCTGTTTCTGTACATAAATTCACAGAGAACCCCCAGGAAACGTTAGCTCTGCGAAAGATGTGAACTTCGCACGTGTGACTTTCCTGCGGGCTCTGGAATGGTTCTGAAAAGGCAGGAAAAGCAAACTTTCTCTCGGCTGAGGTTAGACAGCCAGGACTGTGAGTGGCTGTGGTCATGCCCTTCACGTCAGATGACCGACTTCACGCGAATTTTCTCTGATAACGCGTCCGTCCTCTACCACAAAAAGAACGTGTTCTCTTTAAATTCTGACGCTGAGCAGAAAAGCTCGGTTCTGGTGAAAAGTTTCCACCTAACTGGCAGTTTTCGGTGCATACAGCATGTTTTGATGACTTAGCCGTCTCGTTTTGTTTCAGAAGTACCGGCAATAATGCAGGAGCCCTCACTCAAAACCGAGTGATTTGTTGAATTGTTAGTCATGGAAATATGGGTGCCTTGGGTATAAACTGCCTGGATCAGCCCCCCCATGCCCCACCCCATCCCCACCCCACTTTCTTTGCAGATTCACAATGCTCTAAATCCTCATGCAAAAATAGGAATCTTTTTAAAAAATGTTTCAGTGAAGGGGCGCCTGGGTGGCTTAGTCGGTTAAGCGTCTGACTTCGGCTCAGGTCATGATCTTATGGTTTGTGAGTTCGAGCCCCGCGTCGGGCTCTGTGCTGACAGCTCAGAGCCTGCTTCAGATCCTCTGACCCTCCTCCACTTTCTCTGTCTCCCTCTCTCTCTCTCTCTCCCCGCTCAAAAATAAATAAGCATTAGACTAAATAAATATATTCAAGTAAAACCTAAAAACTAAACTTCAGGAAGAGAATGGGATGGACAAGGGGGTCTTTTATTTCTTATTCCTGATATTGGGAAATTTTATGTAAGTAATTAAGTCCGGGTTTTCTAAGTTCTAGAGGGCTTGTTCCCACAAGTGATCCATTTAGTACCTCTTACTTTGAGGACCTTCTTTCGAATCTGAAAGAAGTTTGAGACCTTTTCTTAATTCTAAATCCAGTGTTAACATATTTCTCTTTCATTCTTTTTGTTCACCTCCAAAGGAAATCTCCGCTTTCTGAAAGGCTGCCATAGTGGACGTAGGCGTAAGACTGCCTTCAGTCCCCTTTCATGAAATAGGAGCGTTTTGATACTGATGAGATTTACCGAAACAGGTGGATCTGCAAGATAGAGGGGAATGGGGTGCTCTGCCTGGAGCTGCACTCGTCCCTTCTCCCTGGCCCTCAGGTCACTTCCAACGGCCCCAGCCGTGGGGGTGCTCAGGGCCGCGCTGCAGTGTGCGTGCTGGGCTCCCGGCCCACGTGACAGCCACTGCAGACGCGCGCTCGCTGCCGCTCCCGTGGCCTCGCTGGTCGCCAACGCCACTGCGTTTCTAATTCCAGGCCCAGAAGGATCTGAAGAAGGACCGGCCCCTCGTGCGCCGCAAGTCGGAGCCGCCGCAGGACCCGCACCCCAGGAACACCTTGGAGGCTCACTGCCGAGCTGACCAGCTGCCCCCCCAGGACGGGCGCTAGCCCCCCGCGGGGCCGCGTCGGGCCGGGGACGCCCGCACGCTCCCGGGGTCTGTAGAAAATACACCCTTTTTGTGCCGTACGAGTCAGTCACACTCAGAGCCCGAGCTTCCCTTCGACCCCGCTCTGCAGGCAATAACGACTTCTGCGTTGGCTCGAGATTCGGAGTTCAAACAATGGTGGCTTCTCAGATGTGTCCGCGGAGCGCGGGGGCCACCGCCAGGACGACTTCCCCAAATCAGAGCTAAGGAGAGCACCCCAGACACCTCCACGTCCGGCCCTAATGGGATTCGCGATCGTTGACGAGCGGTTCTGTGATAATATCGATGTGCTTCAAATCAAAGGAACCCTTGAACACAAAGTATTCCATGTTTGTGGAGACTTTACAGCCTTCTCCGTTGTTTCCACGTGATTGTTGCACCGCTAGTTAGTTTCTCTCTTCCTCTTCTCTATCTCTTTCTTCCTCTTCTCTCTCTGTCTCTCCTTTTCATCTCCTCATTCTAACATCCATGCCATCATTCTAACACAAGTCACTGGGAAACGTGACGTGACAATCCGCAGCCGCTCTGTTTTCCTAAGGTGTTTCTTCACTTCGCTGGATGACGTGTGTGCCGTGTCCCTCGTATATCGCTAAAGCCATATTTCCAGGCCCGCAGCCCAGCCCCGGGGACTCCGGGAGTCAGCTCGCGGGAGACACGTATTGTAAAAAAGAGCTTTCTCCGTCTACCTTGACCAGAATTGGGATTTTAAAACGATGTGTCCATTTGTTTTTTCTTTGCAGAGTTGTTGGTTTTTTTTTTCCTCCTCTACTTGCCCATGGTTGCCCTCTCATGAGGCTCTTGAATGAATAAAATTATCATCTCTAAGAATTGATTTGATACATTTTGTAGAACGTTAGAGCGAGATGGTCTCGAGCTCAGCCAGTTCTTGGCCTGACGCACGGGGTGGCCGCCTCCGGGGCATCGAGTAACAAACATGCCAGCAAAGGCCACTGTCTGGGCCAGGCGCCGCCCTGACGTCCGCCCGCTGCCTGGACGCGGGCCCAGGCGCTGCGACGGCCGCGGCGACTCGTTTCCAGCTGCCCGGAGTGCGCGCGACAAACACCTCATTGGGAACAGACGTGTCTTAAGTGTCCGTGGGCCTTCAAGTGCTGCTATAGATTCCACAGATTTCCTTGCATGTTTTGAGCTTTTTGTTTGAATGGACTTTTGCACGAGGAGAACAAGCTTTACCTGTAGCACTTCGTCCGCTCTGTGTCTCCCTCAGGGTGGCCAGTGTTTTGACCTTCATCCTGCTTGGAAGCTGTTTGAGATGTGTAACTGCTACCCTGAGCACGTGACTGCAGTCCCTTGGTCTCTGGCGTAAGATTACATGAGTTAACGTTAAATGTCGTGGATGCACAGAAGATAAAACGTGGCTTCTCTTAGTCTCGGGTTTTGACGCGAGGTCTTGGGTGTCCCTTGACACGTTGTGGGAAGGGGACTCGGTCCCCCAGGCAGCTGTGACGGCCGCTGCCCCTGGGTCCGCCTCCGTCCCTCCATCCACAGCGTCTGTCTCTTTGTGTCCCCGAGGAAGGTGGCCGGGGGGGGGTGGGGGTGGGGGGTGGCCTCAGTGTTCGGAGCAAGTGCTAACTGAAAAGAAATTGTCCCAGCTGGAAGCAGGAAGGGCCACTTCATGAGAGGAAATGCTTCCTGAGAAACTTGACTAGCACCTATCCGTTGTACCCTTATGAAATGTATCATTTAAAAAAACAAAAAGTTTAGATGCCTTCTCCTTTTGAGGGAAAAAGGGTGCTTTTTATTGTATAAAGCAGCGTCTTCTGTATTTTGATATACCATTGTTTGAACTTCCGTCTTTAGCTGATAGATTCTCAAATATCCTTGAGTTTGGATGTTCAGTACGTGTGAGAGAGGGTCTTGGGAAGACTCTCTTCTGCCCTCGGTGAAAAGCAAACTGTCCCTTTCTGGGTGACTGTACAAAGCTCAGCCTGTAAGAACACCTTTTCTGTCGCGGTTTTATTTCTGCTCTTTATTGAAGACAAACATTCACCAAAAAGGGGGGGGGGAGTTTTAATTTTCTTTGACGAGAGTATTATTTCATATATTGGCCTATTAAGGTTTTCCTAGTTAGTACTCCCGATTCCCTGTGCTGATTGTTTAACTCCTATATGATTATATAGATACACCGTTTATCCTGTACCAGACGGATTTCAAAACTACAACATTGAAAACAAACCGGTGACTGTTTTTCTTCATAAAGTCCTGCCTCCGGCATCTTCACGCTTCCCAAAGTGTATCTGTACATCAGAGACGTCACTATTCCAAGTGTCTTTTTAGTGTGGCTTTAGTATGGCTTCCTTTTAATATTGTACATACATTGTATCTTTGTTTTATGGTAATAAGTAATAAAAATGTAGACTTCATATTTTGTACAAAATGTCCTATGTACAGAATAAAAAAAGTTCATAGAAACAGCAAAATAGGTAAGTGGCACAATTATTTTTCTTTAGAAGATATCTGTAACTTTACGCTTTAGTGAAATGTTAAGTATCTACATATTTTTTAACATTTTGTAATTCAAAACTTTTTGTTTTGACATTGTTTATGAAGAGAAAACTTCATACACTTGCCATTTAATATGCTCTTTTATCTAATTTTAAAAAACTCTAAAAATGGTGTATTATATGGACTAAATAAAGAACATGTGAATTTTATTGCTCATCATGAAACTACATGTAGCCATGGTGTCGGGCCGGCTGGTCCTGGTCGCTCTCGAGTTTCCCTCCGGGCGAGGGCGGCCATCCAGCGAGTGCTGTGCTCCCCTGGGCTCGACCCGGGGACCCACTGTTCGCTTCCCCAAGGGAAAAAGTAACGGTGCCTTTCGCCGCCACCCCGCCTCTCCCCTCTGAGAAGGCAAACGTGAGTCAGAGCAGTTTCTAGAAATGGAATCATTTGAGCCCAAATCGTGATGTTTAAAGTGATTCTTGAAAAGAAATTAATGTCTTGCAAACAGAATCGCAGAGAATCTGAATGCAGGGCCTCAGCTGACTGGCCCCCCTTCTTCATGGGGATCGTCACCGATCTCACCGATGCTGTTAATGAAACATCAACCAAAGACCGAGAGTCGAGCTGTTTCCTCAAGTCACTGCCACAAAGCGCCCAGGTCCGTGGCTGTGCTTGGTAGACGTGCCAGCAGGTGTGTGGGGCTCACCAGTCCCTTCACCTGTCACATGGTCTTGTAAGCCTTCCGGGGAAAAGCACAGACGGAGTCGCCCTGGGTCCAGGGAGCGATGCAGGGCCCAGCCCCGGCAGCGCGTGGCCGTGCACGTGGTGACTCCGTGGGGAAGTCTGGGGAATGACGCGAACCCCACTTCCACCCTGGGGCGGATATGCTGCTCAGCAGACACCCTCGGGCCGGGTGGAGTCAGGGAAGTCAGGTAGCATCCTGAGGCGCGGGAGGGAGCCCCTGGGAGACCCCAGTAAATGGACGATTTGAGTCCAGCTCCGTGCCGCCTGTCTTGCACGGCGGCAGGTGACAGGTGGCGCCAGCTGCGTCTCCTTCCCTGAGAACCGGCACCTTCATGCTGTGGGCTGTCGGACACTGGGTTCCTTTACTCACTTCCCGTGACCCACTGAAGTACCTGCCCATGTCCGTCCTCACTGACAGGTGAGGACACGGATTCACAGAGGTCAGTCACCTGCCCAAGGTCGTGTAAGTGCAGAGTGGAGCTAGGTTCCCGCCCCGCAGTGTGGCCCCGGGCTCCATCCCTCACCTGAGGAGCACCTGGGTCCTACAGGTGGGGGTGGGGCTGGGAACACTCCAGACTGACCCGCTGTGCACTTCACTTCCAGAACTGGAGGGTCCCAGAAGCCATCCAGCCCCGTGGCCCCTTCACACACACTTCAGAGGCCACTGTTTTCACATAAACCTAAAGTTCCTAATACTTGAACTACTTAAAAACACTCAGCCACGTCAGGCCAACTTTCAACCCTTCAGAGAACCCAACAACTCATTAGCGTCTGTCCTTGCTAACTTTACGATGTTACTGTAAGAACCTGTACATCTGTCAAAACGTCAGCTCTTTAATATTTGTGGTTCTACGTAAGATTTCATTTCAGGGGGGTGGGGAGGGGGATGGATTTCACTATCAAAAAGTTTGAAATTCACTAAGATGAACTCTTAGAGAACTGGAAGGAGGAGAGGTTGCAGCTCACCGTCTCCCTGCTCTGGGGCACAGTCCCACATCCTTGTGCTTTTTATGCAAGTTTTATGTAAATTCCACAGCACTTTTGGGGAGTGAAGGAAAGAATCTCTTTTTCTGAGAGAGAGTGTGTGAGCAGGGGAGGGAGAGGAAGAGAGAGTCCTACGGTCAGCATGGAGCCCGACGCGGGGCTTGATCTCATGACTGTGAGTGAGATCACGGTCTGAGCCGAAATCAGGAGTCGGGTACTTAACCAGCCGAGCCACCCGGGTGCCCCGCTGCTGGTCACATCCCGTTTGGGGTAAACGTGGCCTAGTTTAACCCTGTGGGGCTTTTAGAAACCGTCCCATAAATTTCAGCTGGAGCTGAACTCAGATTTGTGGCTTATTTTATGGTCTGATGTGGATAACTGATGACTGATCGATCACAACAGTTTTTCGAGCCGTCTATTTTTCTCCATTTTGTTACTGACATGTAACTGACCTACAGCGGGGCTGCTGGCTCCATCAGCAGACCTGCTCTCCAGTTAACCCGTTGGGAAAGGTAGAAGATTCCAGAGAGCAGACCCCAAAACATATGGGTCGCTCTCAGCAGGTCTGGGAGGGCACCACTCAACACCATGAAAGGGCTAAGAGGTGACCTGATTTCAATGTCAACATCAAATAAATGTGGGAAACGTACCTCCCAACACACATCCATCGCTCCTTTGGTACCTTGTACTTAGCGACGTGAGCGCCCAGCCAAAGGCTCCAGAATGTCAGAATCTCAGGCAAAAGAAACCTTATTCATTCATTCATTCATTCATTCATTCATTCATTCACAGTATAATGGACACCACGGGCCCCCTGTCCAAACTAAAACGTAGTCAAGGGGCACCTGGGTGGTTCAGTCAGTTAAGCGTCCGACTTCAGCTCAGGTCATGATCTCACGGTTTGTGGGTTCAAGCCCTGCGTCAGGCTCTGTGCTGACGGCCCGGAGCCTGGAGCCTGTTTCAGATTCTGTGTCTCCCTCTCTCTCTGACCCTCCCCTGCTCACACTCTCTCTCTCAGAAATGAATAAAACATTTTTTAAAAAAGTAATTCCATATTCGAAAACAGTTGGAAATACTGTGTCACCCCTTCCTCCCACGGAAAGTTTTAAAAATATGACAATACGATCTGCCTCCTGACCTACGAAATCCAGAATTTTAGGAATCCTGGTCTACTTGAAAGCCCTTGTTTTACAGAAAATGCAGTAGACTCAGAGATAGGAAAGCCCTTGACCAGTGAGTGCTGGAGTGCAGCGGCTTGGACAGGTTAAAGGGCCTCAGAGTCGTGTATTTAGAGGCTGGCCCTTCACACTGCCTGTCACGGTGTTATTGCTAGGTGGGGGGTGCGGGGGGGGTTGTCTCTAGGAAATGCGTATTCGAAAGATTTATTTGAGATAGGTAGTGAGCCTCTTATGGGAACATTTTTACTTTGTGGAATAAAAGTTTAGATACTCCCTAAATAGAAAAAATTTCCCGTATTAAAATCTAAGTTTGGGGGCACCTGGGTGACTCAGGCGGTTGGGCACCAGGCTTCGGCTCAGGTCATGATCTCACAGTTCGTGGGCTCTGTGCTGACAGCTCGGAGCCTGGAGCCTGCTTCGGATTCTGTGTCTCCCTCTCTCTCTGCCCCTCCCCCAGTAGCTCATGGGCCCTCTCTCTCTCCTCTCTCTCTCTCTCTCTCTCTCACAGACAATAATAAACATTTTTTAAAAAATAATTCAGGGGTACCTGGGTGGCTCAGTCGGTTGAGCGTCCGACTTCAGCTCAGGTCATGATCTCACGGTTCATGGGTTCAAGCCCTGCATCGGGCTCTGTGCTGACAGCTCAGAGCCTGGAGCCTGTTTCAGTCTGTGACTCCCTCTCTCTCTGACCCTCCCCTGCTCACACTGTCTCTCTCTCTCTCTCTCAGAAATAAATAAAACATTAAAAATTTAAAAGACATTCAATGCAGGGAGTTGATAAGATCAGAGGTGGCAGACGACACCTAAGTCCCTGAGGTAGGACGTGAGCTGGGGGCAGGAGTCACATGTAGAATAATGAGGAGCGGCTCCGAGGCACGGAACCCTTGTGGGTGTGAGGCCCCCACTACTGCTCAGACCGGGGGTCCGGGCTCGCGCTGAGCGCTGCCAAGACCCCCGAGTGCCGGACGCGCCACCGGGCTAGGGAGCTGGGCCGAGCAGCAATGGGAGAGACGCCTGAGCAAGAACACCGAGGGTTACCTGGCCCTGAAGGCGCGCCGCGTGCTGTCCTCTCTGTCAGTCTTCGAGCTGCGGCCGGAAGGCAATGGGGGCTCAGAAATCGGAGGCATAAGGGACCTGCCCAGGGTCGTGTGTGCATCTGTCACTATCAAGGAGAAAAACACTGAAGCCAAAAGCAGCTGCGGGAGTTATCACGGTTATCTGTTAGCCCCCACCGGCAACAGGGCTCTCCCCGGGGCGGAGTAGGAACACAGGAAAGAGACGCCACGGCTCGAGGCCGGTGGTCCCACTCATCGTGATGCATCACGTTCATTCATGCGATAAACGTTTTTTATCCTGAGCAAGGCAGGCTGTCCGCCAGCCCCTCGCCACTTGCAGAAGAGACCAGGGTTGAAGAGATCACGGAACATGGTACAGAGCGTAGTGGGACCCGGAGGCACCCAGCCCTGCCCGCCGGGGAGGCACAGCCATCCACATCAGAGTGTTTACTGTGCACCTACTATGCGCTCCTGGAACTTATTTCCTGGTGGGGAAAAGCAGACAAGAAGAAACTACCAGATAGTGGAAGAGGTATACAGTCAGACAGCAGGGTCACTCACCTCTAATGGGGGTCAAGCAGGCTCCCCAAGGGTGGGGCGTCTAAGGTGGGGCCTGAAAGGCAAGGAGCCAGGCTTGAGAGACTGGGGTCAGGGGTGGAGGGCATCCTGGCAGCAGAGGCAGGTGTAAGTCCAGGGGGTCTTAGTAACAGTGGAGACAACCAGACCCCGTGCCTGGCCGCCCAAAGAGTCCTGGCAGAGGACAGAATGCTTTCTCATGTGTTCACTGAGCAGCCGCAGACCTCGCCAGCAGCCTGCCCTGCTCACCACGGGGTCAAGGCCAAAGACCACGAAAATACGTATTGTTCAAATTGGTTAAAAGAAGCACGTTCTGTGGTATACTCTAGATTTTGTGTTTACCTGATGCTTATTTGAGAATCAGATTCTATTCTGGGCACAGCACTCACCTAAAACGAAGCGATCCAGTGGAGGGATGGGCAAAGATATGTCAGGCTAAGACAAAGTAAAAGGAAAAAAAAGTTGCAATTTTGATATTAAGGTATAGTTCAGGCCCAAAATATTACACGAGACACAAGAGGACATTTTACTACATTCACGATGAAGAAAGAGCACTGATTAATATCTGTGCCCCAGATATTAAGTATTCCAATGACTTAGGTATGTCTGGAGTATTCTGGAATATTTGCACTGATTTTACCAACATACATTTCCTTTTTTATTTTCTTTTAATTTTTTAATGCTTAATTATCTTTGAGAGAGACAGAGTGTGAGCAGGGGAGGGGCAGACAGGGAGACACAGAATCCAAAGCAGGCTCCAGGCTCTGAGCTGTCACCACAGAGCCCAACGCAGGGCTCGAACTCCCAAACCGCGACATCATGACCTGAGCTGAAGTTGGACGCTTAACTGGCAAAAGTCAAGTGCCCAGGGGGGCCATATGTTTCCTTTCTTTTTTTTTTTTTAATGTTTTATTTATTTCTAGGAGAGAGAGAGACAGTGTGAGCAGGGGAGGGTCAGAGAGAGAGGGAGTCACAGACTGAAACAGGCTCCAGGCTCTGAGCTGGCAGTCAGCACAGAGCCCGACAGGGGGCTCGAACCCACGAACCACGAGATCATGACGTAAGCGAAAGCCGGACGCTTAACCGGCTAAGCCACCCAGGCGCCTCCGTATGTTTTTCCTTTCTTAGGAATCGTGTCTAACGCCTGAGTGCAGCTCTGAAATCAGCCCAGTCCAGCTTGCCTTTGGGCTGTGACGCTGACTTGCAATCTCCCTTCTCACCACCAGAGGACAGGAGGCAGGCCGTGTCACCATCATCTGGAACATCAGCTTTGAGCCTCCGCCTGCTCAGCTATTTTTACGTTATCCCTCGTCTGATTGCTCTGTAAACTGAACGCGCTGTGCTCCTTGTCATGCTCTCCCAGCACCCCACATTCTAAAGGACTTTTAATGAAATTAAACTCTGTGGGATGAGAGGAGAGGAACAAACATCAGGTAGTTGGTTACATTTCTCCAGCCTGACAGTCACGGGCTCCTCAAGCCGGAAGAGGGGGGAAAATGGAAACAAGACGTACGGAGAGCCCACAGCAAGCAGGACCGTCCCTTGGCACACAGCGTCTGATAGGAGTCTCCCGCGCTGGTGGGGTGGTCCCCATTTTTCAGATGAGAACACTGAGGTTCGGTAAGATTATGTGACTTACCCACTCACCAGCTAGTCAAAGGTAGAGTCAGAATTCAAGCGCAGGCCGGCGGGGACTAAGATCTTGCTTTGCCCTCTATACGGCCCTCGCGTGTCCCCAGATCTACGGATGAAGGAACTAAACCCCCTGTGCAATGGTGGCAGGCCCTCCGTCAGAACTCAGGTGTGCAGGTGTCCCAAGCATGCCCTTGCTAGCGCTCCTCTGCCTTCAAGTTCAGTGTGCACCCAGCCATGGCCAGTGAGTGTCACCTAGCATCAATAGGACTGATGTCTCCATAGCAGAGAGGCAGGACCTGAGGCCTGGGACCTGGGTGAGCCGGCCAAGGTCACACAGCAGTGCGATCGAGGGCCTGCATCTAGGGACAGCTCTCTGGCCTGGGCAGGCCTCTGGGTCCTGCTGTCCCCTCCAAACTCTGCTCCGCCACGTTCCCCCTCGTGTTTGAATCTCTGTCCGTCTCTCTCCCTCACCCTCTCCCCCTCCCTTCCTTCCCCTCATGTTTCTCTCTCCTCACTATAATCACTTACAAATTCTCATCTACCCGGAGCGTTGCTGAATTTGACTCAGAGGTGGGAGGACCTTACAGACGAGCATACAACCCCCACACTTTACAGACGGACAAACTGAAACCCGGAAAAGCTCCCCTACACGTTCGGATTTCAACGCCAGCCTTGGCTCAGCTGTTTCCCGCCTGCCCAATTCGCTCCTGCGCTTGCACACCTCACATGAACAGCCGTCTGGCTCTTGGCTGCAGCCAGAGGGAACTTCCAAAAATGCTCACCCGATCAGTCCGCACTCTACCGACAACCCTCCAAGGCTCAAAGCGCTGACTTGCTCCCTTCTCTACTTTCCTCCTGTGACAAGCGGATTCTTGGCCACCATGAGCCTCCCAAAATTGCTGCTCCCTGCTCTCACCCTGACTTGGTCATTAGCTGTTTGTCCTTCAATCTCGGATCTCCCTGGTGTCCATCCAGAGGCGCTCACAGCGTCTCCCTCGTCTCCAAGTTCACCGCATCCCCGAATAGACCACGAGCTCTGTCGTAACAGTGCCTGGACCTGTCCTGTTCACCACCATGCCTCCAGTCTCTGGCGCTGCGCGCCTCCTCGAGCCAGCTCATAGGCCCAGTCAATGTTTAACGGCGAGGTGAAAACACAAATGTCTGGGCAGAGGAAAGGAGGTGATCCCAGCAGGGAGGAGTGCCATCGAAAGTTGTGTGCAGGTCATGTACCCCCATGTTCAGAGCAGTGCTTTCAACAATAGCCAAATTGTGGAAAGAGCCTATATGCCCGCGAGCTGATGAATGGATACAGAAGGTGTGGGTTATATGTACGATGGAATGCTACTTGGCAATCAGAAAGAATGAAATCCTGCCTTTTGCAACAATGTGGATGGATCTGGAGTGTGGTATGCCGAGTAAAATAAGTCAGAGAAAGACAAATATCATGACTTCACTCATATGTGGAAGGGAAGGGGGAAGGGAAGGAAGGGGAAAAAAAATAGCTTCAAAGAGAGAGGGAGGCAAACGGTAAGAGACTCTTAAAAACTGGGGGTTGATGGGGGGGGAGGGAAAAATAGGTGATGGGCATGGACAAGGGCACTTGTCCGGATGAGCACTAGATGTTGTATGTAAATGATAAATCATGGGAATGTGCTCCAGAAGCCAAAAGCACACCCTATACACCACATGTTAGCCACTTGACAATAAAGTATATTTTTAAAAGTGTGCAAGCATAGGAAGCAGTCCTGTGGGACTAGACTGAACTGGGGCAGAGGGTAGTTGGGAGAAAGGAGGTTAGGACATTCTCTTCCGTGTAGTAAGCACCCCTGAACGCCTGCGGCAGGCCCTGGGCCCACAGAGCACACGGGCGGACACACCTGGGCCTGATGGTCCTGTGAGGAGCCAGTCCTCTGGGCGTCGCGGCCCTGGAGTCTGATGGAAGTCCCCACCCCCATCAACATGACCGCCAACCCCGCCTAATGTGCATATAATTCAAAGGGGTCACAGCCCCCCAGAGGCCAGCCAAGGACCACGGCTGAAGCATCTCTAGTGTGGCTGGAACGATAAAAATCAAGTGAGTGCTCGGAGCACGGAGGACAAGGTGTCAGAGGCAGGGAAGGGCCAACGGTGGGCGACCCCTGGGGCCACCTTAAACGTGTCCCAGTCTCCCAAAACGGGTCAAGAGTGCAGAAGATAGCAAAGGTTTCAGGGCGAGGAGGGCCCTAACCTCCCGGCCGGCTCGGGAAAATGACGCAAGCGGCACGCGAGGCCACCCTGAAACGCGGCGACGGCCCCGCTCCGCCCGGTGCACTGCGGGCATCAGGAGAAGCAGCCCGACGCCAGGTCTCGCGGGGAGCGAGATTCACGCGGATAACAAGGATTGGGCGGGGAGGGGTGGACAGGGCTTCCGGCCTCGCGCAAAGTCCCGCCCCCTGGACGGGATGGGCCAATCCCAAGGCCTCCCCGTTCTGGCCGCAGGGATTGGTCCCGGGGTTCACGTGACCGAGCGTGTTCTCGGACACGTGACCGCGGCGGCGGCCTTCTTAGTTTGTCTGTGGCTGCAGAGAGTTGGGGACCTGGACCTGGACCCGGGACTGGGGACCGCGGAGCCCCGAGGTGCCGCTGCCGGCCTCCGCACGCGGCCTGGGCAGGCAGGGCGGCCGCTAGCTAAACGAAGAGCCCGCCTACTGGGCCTTCGGAGTGAGCTGGGCGGCCTCAGCGCCCTCGCTTGTGAAGTGGTCCCAGGGTCGCCCAGAGAGCAGCGTTGCCCGCGGCCCGCGGGAGGCAGCGCGGTCGTGCCCGGCCGTGTGAAGCAGGGCGATGGCCTGAAGGGCACGCGGGAGTCTCCGAAAGCCGACCGTGGGCGAGGTGGTTGAGCAGAGCGGAGCCTCTGCCCCTGGCTGACCTCCACCAAGGAAGGGCCACTTGGCTTTCGTTGCAGGCTGTAACACAGGGTTCGGCCGGGTGAGTTTGCAGAGCCGATCGGCCTTGTTCAGTTCCCGAGCGGGGCAGCACCCCGTCCTGCCGGCAGCAGGGAGCTCTGAGCAGCTGTGGGCAATGGGAGCCTCTTGTAGACAGAGTGGGCCCAAAAAAGGAAGTTTCTAGCAAAGAGTGGATTCTTTCCAAGCAAGATCACCTTCCTCTGGCGAGAGACAGTGGTCTGTCAGCCAGGTAACCTCACTAGTGCTAACCAGGTACTTCCAGAGGACTAGTTAAGTTAGGGCTCATTCCTGAGAGCGGCTGACACTGCAGTTAGGTTAGGTATGAAGCCTTGGATTGCTGACGAAGGGCTTAGCACAAGTGGCTCCGTGAGTTGTTTTTTTTTTTAATATTTTTATTTATTTCTAGGAGACAGAGAGAGACAGTGTGAGCCGGGGAGGGTCATAGAGAGAGGGAGACACAGACTCTGAAATAGGCTCCAGACTTTGAGCTGGCAGTCAGCACAGAGCCCAACGCAGGGCTCGAACCCACGAACCGTGAGATCATGACCTAAGCGAAAGTTGGACGCTTAACCGACTAAGCCACCCAGGCGCCCCTCCATGGTTTTTTTTTTAACGATGCTGAAACTTGACAACAGCAGCGAGGCGTCCGGAGTGCACTTTCGGCCCGAAGACGGGGCAGACCACCGAGGCTGCACGGCCTGGAAGTGGAGGACCCTTAGACCTCAGCGTAACCAACCTGCAGACCCTCAGCCAGGCAGCTTTTGCACCCTGAGAAGTGAGGGTGGGTGAGCCAACGGGAGCACCCCCTCTCCATGCCATTTGGAGTCACCCGAGCCTCAGTGACACTCCCTTACGACACTGCCATTCGCTCAAGACATTGGTGAACCTGGGGAGCAACGGGGCCAGCTGCTTCCTGGTCTCCCCTCCTGACTGGGGCGGAACTGGCTGGTGTCTTGAGCCTATTACGCGAGGGACAGGAGGGCAGAGCCAGGAAGAGAGGGGTGGTGGCAGCGAGGAGCCTGGGAGCCAGAACTGGAAGGAGGGCGGGAGACCCGTGCGGAGGCCCCAGGAGAACCGCCCACAGCTTGATCCATTCGGTTCAGCAAGTATCCGTGCAACATGCGCGGGCTCCCAGGCCCTCCTCCGGGCGCTGCGGATCTACCATTAAACAAAAGAGGTAGTGGGGTGCCTGGGTGGCTTAGTCGGTTGAGCGTCCGGCTTTCGCTTAGGTCATGATCTCGCGGTTCGTGGGTTCGAGCCCCGCATCGGGCTCTGTGCTGACTGCCGGCTCAGAGCCTGGAGCCTGTTTCAGTCTGTGACTCCCTCTCTCTCTGACCCTCCCCTGCTCACGCTGTCTCTCTCTCTCTCTCCTAGAAATAAATATAACATTTAAAAAGAAAAACAAAAGAGGTAGAAATCCTCGCTCTTCTAGAACTTTCCTTCCAGTGAAGGGAAGAGACCATGAACAGGGTAAACAACATTCATACCGTATTAGCAGTGATGCGGGCTACTGGGAAAAGCCAAAGCTGAGAAAGGGTCTCAGAGGTGGGGACAGGTTCACCAAAGGGGCAGGGTGGGCCTTACGGAGAGGGGGACTTGGAAGGAAATGAGGGAGGGGCATCCAGGCAGAGGGCCCAGCACGTGTGAGGGTCCTGAGGTGGGTGGGATCCTGCAGCGGAATGTGGGTTTGAGGAGCTGGCAGTCGACAAAGAGGGAACAGGCGGCCACAAAAAGGGCTTGGGGTTTGAACTGCGGTAAGGCCACTGTAGGGGTTCAAGACCGGCGCCGCCCCCACCTGGGCTCCGTTGCTGTTCTCCCAGACAGGACCCCCCCGGGGAAGGGAGGCGCTGGGCCTTCTGTCCCCCGAACCACGCCGGCGTCCCTGTCATCTTTGCCGGGAACGGGCAGCGGCCCTCTTCCTTCCCCTGGATTCTTCCATCCCTGATCCCCGCTCTAGGCTGTGGAATCTTCGTGGGGAAAGCCTGGCCTGACCGGTCCATCTCCCTCTGCGTGGTCCGTGGCCCAGGTGCCTGAGCTCCGAGGCTGTCGCGCAGCGTGTGCATGCGCTTAGGTGGCCAGTGGGGCGAAGTCTCCACGTGGTGTGTCCTCGCGACGCCCAGACCTGTGCTCTCAGAGGCTCCACAGGCATGGTTCAGGCCGCAGATCGCAGGAGGCCCGTGCAGCAGCCCCAGAAGGCGGTCGGCTTTCGTCCTGGGGACCCCACCCGGCACTCATGGCCCCAGGCGTGATGTGAGACTGTAGTTCCATCACCAGCGCCAGTGTCTGAAAAATCGGGCATTCCCAGGGCTCAAAACCTGGGGTCTGGGATGGGGCGCCCGGGCGGCTCATTCAGTGTAGCATCAGACTCTCGGTTTGAGCTCCGGTCATGATCTCGTGGTTTCATGAGTCGGGATTATGTCTCTCTCACTCTCCCTCTCTCTCTTTCTCTCCTCCTCCCTCTCTCTCTGCCCCTTCCTTGCTCATGCTGTCCCTGTTTCTCTCAAAATAAATAAACTTTTAAAAAGGAAAACAAGCTTGTGGTCTGGGAGCATGCCTGAAGTGCTAGAACCATGGGCCCAGAGAAGCGGGGTTTGCAGCCCAGGGAGGGGCCTGCGCCTGTGCCGGCTGAGCGCAGCCGCCTCACCCCAGCCCTTCCCCGACGCCCACAGGCACCCACCAGCGCCATCGGGTTGTCTGGTCCCCAACAGGAGGGGGCTCACTGGCGGATTCGGTCATCTCGGTATCCCCTGCCTGACATTCTCTCTCTTTTATTTTCAAGTCAGGTGCTTTAGCGAAGGCAACACAGTGGGAGCATTTTTATTTGTTTTTTAAAGGAAGGCTCCACGCCCAACATGGAGCTCGAACTCACGACCCTGAGACCAGAAGTCGGACCCTCTACCGACTGAGCCAGCCAGGTGCCCTGATACATTATTATTTACTGAAGTCCATAATTCATATTTTCTTAGTTTTTCCTTGATGCCCTTTTTTGGTCCTACGAGCCCATCAAGGCCCCACGTGACGTCAAATTTGCACCTACTCGCATCTGCAGCTGCAGTATTAAAGCAGCACATGACTGCTGACCTTAACCTTGGCTTCAAGTCTGGGTAATACTAGGGCTGCTGCCTGGGGCCCCGTTTTGGGTGTTGGTGTTCCGCCTGACAGGTGACAGCTGAATGGGGCTCTGGGTCCTTTGCAAAAAGGACACTGAGAAGAAGCCCCACCCTCCAGACTGTCCCTTCTCAGAACTGCCTCTCGGGCTGGGCATAATGGGGAGTTAGTGGTTTAATGGCTTGTGGATTTCTCTTTGGGATGATGACATTCTGGACGTGGATGGCGATGGTGGTGAGACCTGCACAGATTTACAAATTTCCTTAATGCCCCTGTTTGCACACCTCAAAATGACTCAGATGGTAAGTTTATTGTATTTTCACCATAATTGGTTTTATTCTCTTTTAATGTTTGTTTATTTGAGAGAGAGCAGGCTCAGGGGAGGGGCAGAGAAAGAGAGAGAGAGAATCCCACAACCTCAAGATCACAACCTGAACTGATAAGAAGAATCTGACACTTAAACCGCTGAGGCACCCAGGCACCCCCACAATTTGGTCTAAAGCTAAAGAAATAAAGATGTAATTTATTTATTTTTTAATTTTTTTTTCACATAATATGCACTTTTATTTAATTGAAATCCCTAGTGACTAATAATGTTAAACATATTTTCATGAGCTTACTTGCTATCTGTATATCTTTTTTTTTTTTTACGAATAGTTTATTGTCAAATTAGTTTCCGCATAACACCCAGTGCTCATCCCCACAAGTGTCCTCCTTCCCCCACCCCTCCTCCCCCCCACATCCACCAGTCCTCAGTTTTTGTCAGCATTCAAGAGTCTCTCATGGTTTGCCTCTCCCCTTTCCCCCACCATTTCCGCCCTTCTTCTCCCCCTTGGTCCTCTGTTAAGCTCCTCCTAATCCTCCTATATGTGCACACATATGATATTTGTCCTTCACTGCCTGACTTATTTCGCTCAGCATAACACCCTCAAGGTCCATCCATGTTGCTACCCATGGCCAGATTTCATTGTTTCTCATTGCCATGTAGTACTCCATGGTGTAGATAAACCACATCTTCTTGATCCATTCATCTGTGGATGGACACTTAGACTCTTTCCATGTTTTAGCTATTGTGGAGAGTGCTGCTATGAACATTGGGGTACATGTGCCCCTGTGCATCAGCACCCCTCTATCCCTTGGGTAAATTCCTAGCAGTGCTATTGCTGGGTCATAGGGGAGTTCTGTTGTTAGTTTCCTTAGGAACCTCCACACTGTTTCCAGAGGGGCTGTACCAGTTTACATTCCCACCAACAGTGTAGGAGGGTGCCCGTGTCTCCACATCCTCGCCAGCATCTAGAGTTCTCTGATTGCTCATTTTAGCCACTCTGACTGGCGTGAGGTGGTATCTCAGTGTGGTTTTGATTTGTATTTCCCTGATGAGGAGGGATGCTGAGCATCGTTTCATGTGTCTGTTGGCCATCTGGATGTCCTCTTTGGAGAAGTGTCTGTTCATATCTTCTGCCCATTTCTTCACTGGGTTGTTTGTTTTTCGGGCGTGTAGTTTGGTGAGTTCCTTGTAGATTCTGGATATCAACCCTTTATCTGATATGTCATTTGCAACTATCTTTTCCCATTCCGTTGGTTGCCTATTAATTTTCTGGGTTTCCTTGACTGTGCAGAAACTTATTTTTTAATGTTTTTATTTATTTCTGAGAGAGAGCCCGCGCGAGCAGGGGAGGATCAGAGAGAGGGAGACACAGAATCCAAAGCAGGCTCCAGGCTCCAAGCTGTCAGCACAGAGCCCCACGCAGGGCTCAAACCCATGAACCTTGAGATCACGACCTGAGCCGAAGTCGGACGCTTAACCAACTGAGCCACCCAGGTGCCCCAAGCATCCAACTCTTGATTTCGGCTCAGGTCATGATCTTACTGTGATGAGATCAGGCCCCACATTGGGCTCTGAGCTGACTGCACGGAGCCTGCTTGGGATTCTCTCCCTCTCTCTCTGCCCCTCCCCTGCTCACATGCACACTCTCTCTCAAATTAAATAAACTTAAAAAAAAAAAAAAGGGAACACTTATATGCTTGACCTGAGCAGGGTTTTAGATGGACATGTGTGGTTGTGTTAGGCCAGCTCCAGGCTTCCCTCAGCAGGAAGGAAGGAGATTCAGCCTCTGCTCATCCAGCAGTCCTAAAATGAAAGGTCTTATGGAAATAAATGAAACTAAATAAATATGCACCAGAGCCTGTTCCGTTTCTGGCTTGACGCTGCCCTGCCGGGCAAGGAGGGAAGTCGGCTAGGGCACTGGGCAGCTGCAGAGCCAGCCGAGGAGAAGACCAGGACCAGGAGCCCCCAAGATTGGGGAGCATCTGGGGCTGGGACCTGCAATTACAGGGAGCAGCCACTAGGTGTCAGCACATCCCTGGTTTGTGCTCCATCTGGCAGGCTGACCATGTCACCTGTTTCTGGGCAGATGCTCAGAGGTCCCCCAGCACCCTCTGAGATCACGGTTTGCACCAAGATCACCATTTATAGATGGGAAACTGAAGCTCACTGGTCAACAGCTGTCCCGTGCTTGGTGCCACACTGGGGACAGGAGAAATGGCAGAACAGGACCCAGCCCACGCACTTCTGGTGGTTATAAATCTCTAGGCACAGGAGAGCCTGGGTGGCTCAGTCGGTTAAGCGTCTGACTCTTGTTGTCAGCTCAGGTCATGATCTCATGGTTCCTGAGTTTGAGCACTGAGTCGGGCCCTGTGCTGGCTCTCTCTCAAAATAAATAAATAAACAACAACAACAACAAAGTCTCTAGCACAGGCAGTATCTGAGTTTGACCCTGCTCCACATGTTGGTGCCTATGAGATGCTTAGCAAGTTACCTCTGCCCCTGAGCCTTCTGCTTCCACATCTTCAAACCAGTAGTAGTAACCTATGCCGTCAGCACTGTGAGCGTGGCCATCAGAACAGGCCAGCTCGTCGTGGTGGTGGCACGGCCCCAGTCGTCACAGGCATGACTCCCCAGCCACAGACTCGGGGGTGTGGGCATTGCCACTGCCTCCATTATCTGTGACAGCTGATCTCTGCCCCGAGCTCCCATTCCGTGATTCCATGGGCATTATCATGACCATCAGATTCAGAGTCCTGCCCCCTTCCTAAGTCAGGACTCCTGCAGGCATGGGGCGCTGTGGGGGAGCCTGCTGCCACTGGTTACCTGTCCACACCGGCTATTGCAGCCCCCTGGTCCCACGCCTCAGCACGGTCCCCAGCCTCTCTGGGCAGGTGGCCCTCTTTGGCCAGCCTGCCTGGCATCCCGTCACCGGGGTGCCGGCCCCTCCTGCATTGCTTTCTGAGTACTGGAGGCAGCAGGCCCGGGACCCCTCTCACCTGCCTCTCCTCACCCCAGACCAGGGGAGTCTCCCTGTGCTCCAAGATACTCGCCACCCCTGCTTCTTCAGGACACCTTGCCCCGAAGGGACACATCAGTTCTGCCTTCCCCCTCCATTCCCCTTCGTTGTCCGAAGGGCTTGGGCTTTGGAGGTGGGAGGGGGAGGGGGACAAAGTCCAAAAGACCCCGAGGCATCTTCTGCTTCAGTCCTGGGACTGCAGGTCCGGGGCCAGCTCTTCCTTGAGTGCAGAGAAGGAACGGCAAGGTGGGGAGGGGAGGTTGGAGATGTCACTATAGGCAGCCCCCACTCTGCAGGGTTCCAGTGCGCAGAAACTTCAGTTACCCCGGTCTAGAAAAATGACATCAGTCCCCCAACAACACAGTTCAAGTGTCAGTGACCCTGTGTATTCACTGAGCCAGTGCACAAGGTACAGACTGCTGTGAGCTCGCCAGCCTGAGAATCGTTACATAAATAACAGCCGCACCTTAGGATCGGTGACCAGATGGTGCTTCTTTCAAAGCCCCCGGGTCACCCTGGTGACACCGGTCACTGCGTGTCACTCAGCGCCCACACACCAGCCACGTGGGGAGGTGTGCTGCCTTCCGTGACGGACATACTTGCTGTTTTATGAAAGCGCGTCACCGAAGCAGCGAGCCGACCACCAGCGGTGAGAGAGCACCAGGAGCAGGAAGTGGTCACACTGTTGGGCTAATTCGGATGCAGCAGTGACAGGTGCAGAAGAGCAAGCTGCAGAGGGCGCGTGGGACACGCTCCTTCTGGGGGGGCCAACTAGAGAGAAGGATGATGTCCCCAGGAAGCGACACAGGAAGACCCCACGTCGTGACAGAGCCCTCAGACATGCTTCACATCACTCCAAGAGCAAAGGCAGTGCTGGAAGCCGACCGCGATGTGAAGGGTCAGTGACAACTGACAGAGGTCCTGGAAACATGCTCGCGGCACGTCCCAAATCACACGCACTGCTCACACTGCTCCCGTAAGTTTTTCCTTAACGTCGTGGTTAAATACACATTATTTGTTGTTTTATTTAAATGGTTTATTTTATTTTTTTAAGAAACATAGCGCGAGCAGGGGAGATGCAGGGAGAGGGAGATGCAGAATTTGAAGCAGGCTCCAGGCTCCGAGCTGTCACAGAGCCCGATGAAAGGCTGGAACCCTCGAACCCTGAGATCATGACCTGAGCCTAAGCTGGAGCCACCCAGGTGCCCCAAATACACATAGTTTAAAATCTATGACTTTGATCACTTCCAAGTGCACAGTTCTGTGGCATAAGGTGCTGTACAAACGGGGATGGCTCCGCAAACTTGCATGTGGACTTGTTGCAGAGGCGCTCATCTCCTCTGGGTTGTTCTGATTTTAGTATCAAACAAAGAAAGAACCCCGTTCATTCTCAATGTTTTTGAAAGTTAGTGTCCTCAGTAAAGGCTAGCTTTACTGTTTTTATTCACCCACAAATTTATAACCAACAAGAAAGTGTCTCATGTTTAGGAGATCATGGAGGTCATACTTTACCCACTGATTTTTTTTTCCCCTCCACATGTCCACTTAAAAACAATTTTATTGGGGCACCTAGGTGGCTCAGTTGTGTCCAGCTCTTGATTTCGGCTCTGGTCATGATCTCATGGTTTGTGAGATCGAGCCCCACGTCAGGCTCTGTGCTGACAGCATGGAGCCTGCTTGGGATCCTGTCTACCCCACCTCTGCCCCCCTAAATAAATAAATAAACTTTAAAAGAAATAAAGTAAAAACAGTCTTTATTGAGATAAAATTCACATAACATAAAACTCACCAAAATTCGGTAGTCTCTAGTGGATTCACCATGTCCTGGTGGTTGTCAAGATTGCTTTGCCGGATGTCAGCTTGCAGAATCATTTTGACGGCCCCTGCCTCCCTCCTGGCTCCTGGAGGCTGCTGGCTGCCTTTTGTGTCCTTGCTCATAGGTCCGTCCCTCAATCTCCACCTCTGCCCTCACACGGTGCTCTCCCTGTGTGGTCTGGGTTTCTGGGTCCACATTTCCCTCTTCTTGTAAGGGCCTCAGTCACTGGACTTAGGACCCGTCCTCATCCAGAACGACCTCATCATAATTTGACATCTGCAAAGACCTGATACCCAAATAAGGTCACATTCATAAGGACCAGGCATTAGGACTTCCACATGTCTTCTGGGGGACACACTTCAACCCACAACAAGTGGCCTCCCAAATCGCCAGACAGCCCATCAAGTGACTCTTCATGAGGATGCATCTAGAACTTTGTATTTGTGTCCCCTCTTCTCAAAGTCTTGAGGAAATGAAGGGATGCATTATGGCTCCATTTTGATCACCAATGGAGACAAACTGCAAAGGCCTGAATTAGCCTGGGGATTAACGTGCGGGTGTGATGCGTGGGCACTGAGTGCCCCTTTGTAATATTACAGAGATAAGCTGTGACATGGGGCGCCTGGGTGGCTCAGTCAGTTGGGTGTCTGACTTCGGCTCAGGTCATGATCTCATGATTTGTGGGTTCGAGCCCCGCGTCTGGCTCTGTGCTGACAGCTCAGAGCCTGGAGTCTGCTTTGGATTCTGCATCTCTGTCTCTCTGCCCCTCCCCTGCTCACATTGTCTCTCTCTGTCTCTTAAAAATTAATAACGTTAGGGGCGCCTGGGTGGCGTAGTCGGTTAAGCGTCCGACTTTCGCTCAGGTCATGATCTCGCGGTTCGTGGGTTCGAGCCCCGCGTCGGGCTCTGAGCTGACTGCCAGCGCAGAGCCTGGAGCCTGTTTCAGTCTGTGACTCCCTCTCTCTCTGACCCTCCCCTGCTCATACTGTCTCTCTCTCTCCTAGAAATAAATAAAACAAAAAAAAAAAATTTTAAAAGCAAAAACCAACTATGTGCTGCCCATAAGAAACCCACTTTTTAAAAATGTTTATCTGTTTTTGAGAGAGAGTGTGTGAGTGGGGTAGGGGCAGAGAGAGGGGGACAGAGGACCCGAAGTGGGCTCTGTGGTGGCAGAATGAGCCCGATGTGGGGGCTTGAACCATGAGATCACTTACAAGCCATGAACTGTGATATCATGACCTAAGACGAAGTCAGACGTTCGATGGCCTGGGCCACCCAGGTGCCCCAAGAAACCCACTTAATTTTTTTTTTAATTTTTTTTTTAATTTTTTTTTTATGTTTTATTTATTTCTAGGAGAGAGAGAGCAAGCATGAGCAGGGAGGTCAGAGAGAGTAGGAGCTCACAGACTGAAACAGGCTCCAGGCTCTGAGCTGGCAGTCAGCACAGAGCCCGACGCGGGGCTTGAACCCACGAACCGCGAGATCATGACCTAAGCGAAAGTCAGACGCTTAACCGACTAAGCCACCCAGGAGCCCCCAAGAAACCCACTTTAAATGCAACGGCCCCAATAGGTTAAAATTAAAGGATGGAAAAAAATAGGCGATGTTAACACTGATCAAAGGAAAGCCAGAGCGGTTATGCTAAAGGCAAAGTAAATTACAGGGTAGATAACACTTGTAGGATTAGAGGGACATTTCAGAACGATAAAGGGGTCAATTCATGAAAAGGATATAACAGTGCCAGACATTCATGCATGAGATAACAGAGCTTCAGATTCGTGAAGCAAAAAGCAGATTGAGCGGCAAGGAAAAAGAAAAAAGCACAATTTTAATCTGACATTTCAACACCTCTCTCAGGAATGGTGGAACAACTACCTAGAAAATCAGTAAGGGGGCGCCTGGGTGGCTCAGTCGATTGAGGGTCCAACTTTGGCTCAGGTCATGATCTTACAGTTCGTGGGTTCGAGCCCTATGTTGGGCTCTGTGCTGACAGCTCAGAGCCTAGAGCCTGCTTCGGATTCTGTGTCTCCCCCTCTCTCTTCCCTCCCCTGCTTGCTCTCTCCCTCTATCAAAAATAAATAATCATTTAAAAAAAATTTTTTTTAAAGGTGTAGAAGACCCAAACAATGCTTTCAACCAACCTGGCTTAAATGTTGTGTTATTTCCTAGAACAGGAGCAAAATGGAGCTTCTAAGGCTGGGAGTTATCAGTGTAGAGATGTGCCGAATGTCATGGGGTTGGGGGAGGTCACCTGGGGAGCGCTGCTGGAACACAAAAGCAGTCTGAAGACTGGGCATTGGGCCTCTCCAACCCTTAGGGATGCGGAAGAGGAGAGGAGTCATGGGATTGAGGAGGGCTGGGTAAAGGAAACATTTAAAGGGAAGAGGGCCGTGCTGTGTCAAAGCCGCCCAGCAGTCCAGCATATGAGAACTGAGGACTGATCACTGGATTTGGCCATGCAGAGGCCATCGGTGACCTGGAGGGCAGCACTTGCCCAGGGATGTCGGGGGCTCTTGACCACTATGCTCAAGATAGGGTGATCGGCTGTCCCCACCCATGCTCATTTTCAAGGCATTTTGCTGGAGCAAAAAGATGGAGAGGTGCAGGCAGGAAATGTTGCAGGGTTTCTTTCTTTTTAAAGAAGGGATGCATTCGAGCCGGTTGGGCCCCGCTGCGAAAGACCAAGGAGGGGGAGGGCGAGCATTTGGGAGCCAGAGAATTCAGAAGGGATATCCGTGAGAAGGGATGGGGTCCAGGGCACGCAGGGAGCCATGGCCTTGGTGGGGGATACAGGTCTCAGGCGAGAAAAGGGGTAGGGTACCTCTGGAAAGGAGCACCCAGGGCAGCGTCAGGGGTCTGGGAGGACCTGTGGGCAGGAGTGACCCCTAATCATCTGTCCTTAGACCCAAGCTTCTCTAACCTTCCCGGTGAGCGGTGGGGTGCAGGCCCGGCCACAGGCTGGCATTCGCTTCTGGTCACTGCCACTACTCGTTTTGTAGCCATGGGCAAGTGACCCGGGTGACCTTGGGAATGTGAACTCGGTGGCTCCCCCAGGAACCCGGGCGCAGCGACTAGGGAGGGGCCTCCCGGCGCGCAGGGTCCCCAGGAGCGCGCAGGTGTGTTCTCCTCAGGGCCACTAGGAGGCGCCAAGAGACCGCTGGCTAGGTCTGGGCGCGGCCCTGACGCCCCCCACCGACCGCGACCCCCCTCCCAGCCTCACCTTCAGGCCCCCTGGACCGAACCCGGGCGGAAAGGCGGTGGGTCGAGGGGCCGGCTCATCCGGAAGCGCCCCGTAGCCTCCCCTCCTCGGTGAGCGAGGGGCCGGTGCAGCCTGGCTTACAGCAGCTGGAAGGTCAAAATCCACAATGTGCCCTGTGGACCGGCGGCCGCTGCCATCGCCAGCACCCGGTTCCCGGGGGTAAGAGGTGGTTTCACAGCCATTAAGCAAGCGGCCACGTTGGGCCGGGCCCCGCTGCGTTCCGAGCACATGGAACGAACGAACGAACGAATGAATGGACAAGCCCAATACGGTACTTGGAGGGAGAGGAGGGGCGAGCCCAGGCGCCGAGCCTGCAGGTGCTGGGTCAGCGGGGCTCCGGGGAGGGGCTCGGTGCCACTCCCCAGGGTCGGGAGAGGGAGAGAGAGGCAGGGCAGCCATGGCACTGAGCCCCCGCCTGGGACTCATGGAACCACCCAGTGCAGCTCTTTAAAGAGAGGGGTGGGGAATGGACGCGATCTCCTCCGTGTCGACAGCGCATCCCTGATAAAATGCAAGCCGCTTGGCAGCCACGGTCATTCCCCCATCAACTTGGAACGAATTCTCCTTCCAACGGCCCCCCCGCCGCCCTCGTGCCCACTGGCAATCGGAAGCAGCTTCTCCGGCGGTGTCGGGCAGGGGAAAACCGATCCGCCTAACGGCGCCAGCAGGGGAGAAGCCAGGCTCGGGGGGAGCCCGCTCCCCCCACCCCTCCGGCCCCCTTCCCCGTCCCCTCCATCCCCCCCCCACCCCAAGGACAGCTTGGAATTTGGCGGGGGCGGTGGGGGCGGAGCAGAGCCCCATGCCCAGAGGCCAAAAGGGCATCTCACAAGAAATCTCCTCCCCTTGCAGCCCTGGGCCAGCCCCGGGGGATAAGGAATTTAGAGCTCTTAGCGCCCTGGGTACTGTAAGCACTCAACATTGACCATTCTTATGTGTTAAACACAGCAAACCTCTTTATAAAACAGAAATGCAAGCACTTTGGGTCCCTGTATGAATCTTTGTTCAGATTCTTTCGATTTCCATCCTCTTGGAAAAAACAAACACTTTTAATTTTGAACCTATCACACAGCTGCAAACCCGAAGCCTGCTGTTCCGCTGCCCTGGCTCAGGGCCAGGTTGCAGATGTTTGAGTGTCTTGGACGCCCCAGTGGCTGCGTCTCCTGGGGTCTTCTGAATGGTGCTGACTCACTGCGCGCGCTGTGAGCAGCCTGTCTCCATCTACCAGGTCGCGACTGGGTTTCTGGGTCTCAGATGGTGTGTGGTTAGTTCAGAGTTCACCAACCTGCACCAAGTAGATTTCCCTCTTCATTCCTGTTCCTGTTCCTGACATGGGGCTGGGGTGGGGCGCTGAGCAGAGTGCTTAGCATCGAGTAAGCAATCAGGATTAGCTGTCTGTGGCATTACTATCATTCATTACCATTATGATCACAGCACAAACTCGTTGCTGTTTTCTATTCTTCTGGAAGGTTATCTAGATCTGTGTGGGCATATCACACAAGGGTGGACTGACGGAGGGCAGGAGGATGGGGTATTACTCTGTCCCTTTTTCCATGAGCTCCTTAGACCAAAGAATCATCTGATTAGTTTCCATGTTCCAGCAGCCCATGGGACTTGACTGGGTAATTGAGCAAGGATAAGCATATTGTATGTTTCCCAGTTTTCCAAAGATGATTCGGGAGAATCAAATCACCCTATCATCATGCTACCAATCAGGACTCAGCTCCGTGACTGTGCACTCTGATATAAAAATAACACCTTTGGTTTCCCTTCCTCCACCCAATTTAGGAAGCAATTATGAGTCTAAACTTTCAAAGGCTCATTAAAAGAAACTGTCATCTCAAACCAAAAAAGTGGGCAGCCTGGACTCTGGCCCTTAGTGCCCTTATGTCATCTCCGTGTAAGGGAGGAGATCCAGGTTGACCGCAGCTGCAGGGGAGCTTTAGCCGGCAGGCATCTCAGCCCCTGCCTTATGAGGCCCCAGATGCTGAGGCCCATGGAATGGCAGTGCCCCCCCACCCCCACCCCCTGCTAGCAGAGCATCTCTGTTCTACACAGATGCGCTCAAATAGGTCATCACCTGGGGGGAATGATTTTGTTATTAGCAGCCAGGACCCACACCAGCTTGGCTTTGTCCCACCGTTCAGGTGTGATCTCCTGGCTTTACCTTACATTGCCTCGGTAGCCAGGGCTCCGGCCGCGACCTTCAGGCTCCTCTGTCTGGGTAGAGGCTAGCTCCTCTGCGGGGAACATCCCCTTCCCGCCCTCCCCTCTTTCCAGCCTAGCAACGTGGCACGCCCGTCTCCTGCCCCGTCTGAAAACGTTCTCCCTCTCTCTGTGCAGATCTAACAACACATATCTCATGACTGTATTTTAGCATTTAACACATTGTAGTCATTCATTCCTTCAACGCGAGAATACAGGTTAAATGCTTAGAGCAATGTCGATCACAAGCTAACCGCTCCAAAATAAAAAGTTCTCGTTATTAACACCATTCATTCAATATTTATGCAGTGTCTCAGGCTCTGTGCCGTTCGGCCCCAGCAGCGAACCAGACACAGTCCCTGGCCACCGCACACCGCCCACGAGCCAAGTCAACTTCCCATCTTTATAAAGGGTTTGCGGTGCGGGGAAACCCGGGACGCGCCCAGTATGGGGACTACAGGTCCCAGAAGGCTGCGCGGCGGCGGCGCCGGGGGCCCGCGCGCGCATGCGCAACGTCGTGACGCCGAGGCGGCGAGCGGGCGCTAGTGGCTGAGGCGGCGGGCCGCGGGCGGGGCGCACCGGCGGGCGGCGGCCTTTAGCGCGGAGCCGGCGCCCGCTCCCCTCAGTCGGCCGCGGCTAGCGGAGGGTCGGGTTCTGGTACCTGTTTCTCTCGCTCGCGGGCTCGGCGCTCGCTCTCGTGCGGAGCCGCGGCCGCCTGCCCAGCGCTCCCTGCCGGTCCCGAGCGCGGCGCCATGTCGGAGCCGGGCGGCGGCGGCGGCGGCGGCGAGGACGGCTCGGCCGGCCTGGAGGTGTCGGCCGTGCAGAATGTGGCCGACGTGTCGGTGCTGCAGAAGCACCTGCGCAAGCTGGTGCCGCTGCTGCTGGAGGATGGCGGCGAGGCTCCGGCCGCGCTCGAGGCGGCGCTGGAGGAGAAGAGCGCCCTGGAGCAGATGCGCAAGTTCCTGTCGGACCCGCAGGTCCACACGGTCCTGGTGGAGCGCTCCACGCTCAAAGGTGCGGGACCGGGATCCGGCTGGGGGGCGGAGCGGCCTCGGGGCTGCAGACGCCCCGCGGGATGGGGCCCTGAGGCCGCGGGGCGAGGCCGGCGCCACACCCCCTGCCAGGCGGGAGCGGCGGGGGTGCCCCCTTCCGGGTCTCGGGGAACGACGAGGGTGCCCCTCGTCTCGCCGTCACCCAAGACAATGGGATCGCTTTGTCTGCTCGGGCCTCAAGATGGCCGAGTTGGGTGGAGACAGCGTCTCCCGGGCTGAGCGCGGGCGGAGGCCGCATCCCGGCCTCCGATGTCACATGAGCTTTTCGGTTTCGATTTGTGGCCGCGCCAGGCCGGCCTCGGGAGGGATGTGTCCGGGGCAGACCCGCGGAGCCGGGCGCCGCCCGGGGAGAGGGGTCGGAGCTGGCGGGGAGCCCTGGCCCGCGGACGGCCCGGCCGGAGCCAGGTGCCGAGGCCCACGCAGTGACAGGGCCGCGCCGGGAGGGGAGCATCCCTGGTCCGGGTGGACGCGCGCTCCCGAGGCTGCCTCGGTCCTCACGGCGTCTCCGCCGCCTGGGTGTATTGCCCCATTTCACACGCGAGGAAATAGGCTCCGGTGACGTGACGCGCCCAAAGCCACCAGCTGACTCCTGCTCCCTGGACTAGACTCGGCATCTCGGTGGCCAGGACGCTGCTGGGTCTGTCCGATCACACCCCCATGTTCATGTAATACTTGGATGGCCCTTAATGATGACCCTGTGATATTTGAGTGGTTTGCAGATTTTTCAAAAAACAGAGACTCACTTGGAGACAGGGGACAAAAGGCTTGCACATTGCAGCAGCCTCCTCAAATAGTGGCCTTCCCGAAGCAGTTCTTGAGAACTGAGCTTGTCCTCAGGGACAGTGCCGGGACCCTCCAGGACCACCTGATGGTGGGTGGCAGCATATTTGACAGCACAGTATGGGTGTGGCGCCCGTTGGGGGAGGGGGTTCCAAGTACATTTTAACCTTGGTACCAAGGGATGGGCCATCGTGTGACAGTGTTTGCCCACCAGCTCTGTATTGTCCCAAGAAAGGGATGGGTCTGTCAAGAACAGAACTTACTACCTGTCCCCACCCCTACTAGCTTATGTTTATTTCTGATAGTTTGTTTCTTCCAGAGGCTGTTCTGCTCACTCAGGAGAGGCTTCATTGTAGCAACTGCTTCCTTGGGAGGGTGGGAGGGTCAGAGTGTGTGTGAAAGAATATTTTTCTTAGATTCACATGGAGTGTTCAAAGCAAAGGAGCCCTTCAGACGTATTTTTAGAGTATTAATGCTGTTTAGGGTTTTCTGTTTTGTTTGGGGTTAATGTTTCCAGCATGGGAACCACTAGTGTTAAAAAATGTTTTCATCCACCTACTCTTTTTCAGGAAGCGTATATTTATTTAGTCATGATAGAAAATTTAAACTGTACAGATGAAGTAAAAATCACCCGGAATCCTTTGACCCAGATATAGCCACTGTCAGCATTTTGGAATCTCTTTCTGGCCATTTTTCAATGAATATACATTATTCTTATTAAACTATATCTTAATTTGTGTTAAATGACTATATTTTGAGTAGCTTGAACTTGGCTAATTCTCGATCACATTGTCATTGCACAGTTTATGTATTCAAATTGTTGATTTATATCTTGGGTCTCAGTTTCTTTTTATGGAAAAAAATAGTTTTTGCTTCTAGATTGCTCATCAGTAATTGGCTTTTCTCAAACGTTAGAACTGAACTTCGCTAAAATTATTGGGAAAAAGCCCTATTTGTGTCGTATGCTTTCTAGTGCAGATCATCTGTTTTCTTGATGGAGTATTTTCTTATTTCAGCAAAGCAAATGTCCAAGCATCCAAATCTTGGCTCCATAATGACTTGCACTTTTGAACGTTGACTAAGGAATGAGGGTGTCTAAAACTGAAATCCTACCTCATTACTGTATTTATAAAAATGAATAAGTATTTTTAGTAATTCAGCCTATCTCTCTAATTTATTTTTCACTTAAAAAATTTTAAAGAAAGACTATATGGTCCCATCAGTCTTATTAGCATCCTGACTAAACTGGAATCTAGCATAATTTAAAATTTAGACATCAGTACCGACCTGGGTCACTTGATACGGAGGGCTGTCTTCCGGGTGATTTTTGAGTTAGCATCAGCTTTGGGCATTTAATCAAATGTGAGCATCCAGTAGTTAGTTGCAGTGAAACAGGAGGTTTGCTTTATAGTGTGGAAAACAAATCTAATTGTTTAAACTGAGCAAAGGCCATCAACAAGAATGAAGTCCTAATTTAGTGATCAAGGGAAATTGCTTTTATTTTACCCCCCTCCGAAGGAATTTTCTAAGCACTTGTAATTTAATATAGATGTTTTTATTTTTATTTCATTTTTAGTTTTTGTTTTTTTATTTTGAGAGAAAGAATGTATGTGTGGGTGGGGGAGGGGCAGGGGGAGGGGGAAGAATCCCAGGCAGGTTCCAAACTGTCAGTGAGGAGCCTGGTGCAGGGCCCAACTCACAAACTGTGAGATCATGACCAGAGCTGAAGTTGGATGCTTAACTGACAGCCTCCCAGGCGCCCCAGAAGCATTTTTATATGGAGATAACTATTTTTTAACTACCCTAGCCAGCTATAAACTTCTCTGTTAAAGTACAGTATTCCTTAAAAGTATGGAATAAAAGTTGCGAATTTAACAGTTTATTTTGATACAGAAGGGTTGGAGAGTTGATGGGAAGGGGAATATCAAGTTATAGACCCTGATTTGAGAATCAGAAATCTCTTGTTTGTAATTCCTGGTCTGTAGAAAATTGTTTCCTTCATCGCGTTCTTGTAAAATTACAGCAGAAAGGTGCTCTTTACTTAATAGTCATGTTACCAGTTTAGCGGTGTTCGGTAGCAGCTTTTACCTGAAGTGCGGCTTGGTTGGGAGGTAAAGGTGGGAGCAGGTGAGAGGCACTCCAGCTTGCAGCAGGTGACACGGGTGGCTCCACGATTGTCCTTGGGCTCCGCCTGTTCATGACCCGGCTGGGATCAGGGGCTGTGGGTTTTGGATTTTGTTTACATCAGGTGTCTTAGCCTCAGAACTTTGTCTTTAAGACTGAAAATAGTGGCTGCCTTTAGTCACTGCTCCTAAGGTTGGGGTTCTAGTTTTTCCTGAAAGACATAATTTAGGGTTTTTTTTTTTTTTTACATCTTCGTTTGTGCAGAGCTGGCTAGGGACTAGAATGTGAAAGAAAGCTACAACTTTTTACAGAACTCAACTTCTTAGAGCTACGGCAGTGTGGAAGGTTTCATGGGGAATGTTTTTGTGGATTTTAAAAATTATTTTTCTGTGGACTTAATTTCTCTAACATGAAGAAATGATGACTAATACGTATTCATTTCTGACCTTTGCTTATTCCTCCAAATGGCTGGTAAAATGGCTAAGAAAGCAACAGAAAGCATTTTCTGTGACACCACACTGTCTGTCCCTCAGCCTGGGCCCCTGCTGCCCTATGCTGTCGCACTGGGGGTGTGCACCACTGTAGGACAAACCAGTCTGCAGGGTAGCATGGGAAGTGACATTCCTGTGTAGCACAGGAACACACCGTCGTCACGTCTTCTTATGAAGTAAAGATGGAGGGAAAGTCTGTTTGCCAGTGTTGTAGAGTGTTATGTGGGATTCACCCCTCCGTTCACATTTCAGTTTTTGTTTATTCGTTTTTATTTTATTTTGAAAGGGACAAAGAGAGCATGCAAGGGTGGGGCAGAGAGGGGGAGAGAGCGAGAATCCCAAGCAGACTCCGCACTGTCAGCACAGAGGCTGATGCAAGACTTGAACTCAGAAACCGTGAGATCATGACCTGAGCCAAAACCAGGACTCAGGACGCTTAGCCCACTGAGCAGTCCCGGCGCCCCTCCCTTTACCTTTCTAACGGTGTGTTATGAATGGAAGTCTTCAGGTTCAAGAGAAAACTCAGACTTTCTCACCATGCCCTGGGCCTTCCACCGGAGCACGGAGTGGTTGTGGCAAAGAAGTCACAGCCCCTGAGGAGGAGGACAAAGGAGTGACAGATGTTGAGATGACAGGAGAAAGCATCAGCCGTGGGAAAGGGGGAGCGAAAGCAAGCATGTGAGAGAAAAGGGGAGAACATACGGTAGCGATCAGTCCACATCGTGTGTTAGTGTGTTTTGGATTTTAAGAGGACGAGAAGATGAAAGATAAGGAGAGCCAGGAAGAGGTCACAAGTAATTTGGTAGTTTGCGTGAGCCAAAGAAAACACCTGGCCACCTCTGCTGGATGGGGACAGACTTCCCCTGTGGCTGGGAGACAGGGAGGGAGGGGAGACCGAGGGAATGACCGTGGGGCAGGGAGTGGGGTGGCCTCCCCTGCTCGTTTACCGGTTTGCTGTGCTTCTTTCCTTTGCACATATACCAGACTTTGTGAAAACATGCCCTGTCTCCCTAGGAGAGGAGGTGTGAGTCTTAAGATAATTGAATGCACATCTTTCTGTATTCATTAAACAAGGCATAATGCTCACCTAATTCACAACATAATGATACAAATCACTCTCAGTTTGAAGTGCATTAAACTAGTCTTTCCATAGAAATATACACAGATTAGTGCTAATTGACGTTTTACACATCTCTAGAGCTCAGAAGTTATCCAAAGACACGTCCACAGGCCACTAAATGTGTATTAATATGGCTTGTAGCAAAGGAACTCCTGAGGCAGCTCAACACTGTCCGTACTGGCATTTTGATTCTTGGAATGTATTGACAGGCAGTACAGCATTGGGCCATCGTGTATTAACCAGTAACTTTCGCGGCATTTGGAAATGGATTCAGAGTTTACTGAAAGCAGTATTGCCTGCTAAAATATGCAGATTGTGTTTGAATGTAAGCTTCTAAATATAGCAGGATTAATAGCATCTTTGTTACTAAGAATTACTATCAATGATCTTTCTCTCCTCGTCTGAACAATTTTAAAAACTTTCTGCAGAAGTAGAGTGTCAAACTCTTATTATTTGGAAGATGAAATAATTTTGATGGCAGTTCATAAAACAAAGAGCTTAATGACATAAGTTCTTTCTAGTAAGAGTCAGGCATTTGATCTTTATGGAGAGTAAGCCTTAAAAAATGAATCCAAAATGTCTTCTATAATTTCTATAAATTATCATCATCAAAGAAGTTAGGGTTTTAACAGAGCAACAGAGGGGACTAGAGAGCACCTATCGGATGCCCTTGTGTGAGGACGGGGCTTTGGGCGGCCCTTGAGCTCTGGCGGGATCTGCCGCATTGCAGTGGTCCTGGTGGGGGCTGGGAGCTGGGCGTTCCCGGCAGGGGCAGGGGCCGTGCGCGAGTTGCCGAGTGACTCATCGCCTGGCGTGAGGCCTGGCAGCTCCTGTAACCTGGTCTGCATTAGGAAGTGTAGAAAGTGCGGGCAGAGCGACCAGACGCTGCATCCCGTTGGCACGTTTTCTGTGTGATTTTATTTCGTATAGATGTGAATCTCGTGTCAGAGGGAGAAATTATTCAAAGTTACAGGCTTCGTTATGTCAGTAATTTCCTTTGATCATTATAGAATGTTCTTTTTATTTTCTAGATCTTGTTTGAATGCTGTTCTGATGATACGTATTTTATATAAATCCTAGAACAGCGCTCAGAAAATTGAGAAAGGAAATATTTCATAATCCTACCACCCTGACAACTGTTTTAGTTTGAGAGTATTTCCTTCTGCCCTGTTTCATGTGTTTGTTCTTTAGAGATGGCAGTCATATGTGTGATTGGTTTTGGGCAGTAGGATCTATCCTGGCTTGTGGTATATCCATATTTTGGTAGTTTAAAAACCTGATGGATTTGTTTAGTTTCTTTTTTTTTACCCCTAAGTTAGTCATATTTAAAAAACAGCTAGGAATTATCTGGCATGCTAGACTATTTTGCTTCCTCCTCCCCCTTCCTAAAATTATACTAAAAAACAATATTTTGAAAGTATTATTTTTTTTTTATTTTTATTTTTTATTTTTAGGATAGAGAGAGACAGTGTGAACAGGGGAGGGTCAGAGAGAGAGGGAGACACAGACTCTGAAACAGGCTCCAGGCTCTGAGCTGGCAGTCAGCACAGAGCCCGACGCAGGGCTCGAACCCACGAACTGCGAGATCATGACCTAAGCGAAAGGCGGACGCTTAACCGACTAAGCCACCCAGGCACCCCAAAAGTATTATTTTCTTGACAGATATACATATATTTTTTATCTTCTAGTATAAACTTTGTATTTGTTTCAGCTGAAAGCTAATGAGGTAAACAGTTTTTGCTCAGAACCTGTATACCCCGATTTTCAGTTTTTGGTGCTAAAGAACCTGTATAGACCTCCTAGTACCCCCTGCCCCCAGCCCACATCTGCTGCCCATTGCATTTATTTTTTATTGTTCTACGCTTCAATTCCAGTATCGTTAACATACAGTGCTACACTGGTTTCGGGTGTACAGTATAGTGATTCAGCAATTCTGTACGTTACTCAGTGTTTATAATAACTGTACTCTTAATCCCCTTCACACAGCCCACACCCCATTCTGCCATTTTACATTTTGAATTTGAAACCCAGAGGAAGAAAAATGCCTTTTCTAAGATCACTTAGCTAACTCTGCTGCCTTTGCTGTTACAAACCATGAGATGATGGCCTGAGCCAAAGTTGGACACTCAACCGACTGAGCCACCCAGGCGCCCCATCCAGTAAGCGTTTCAAAATGGCCTTGTTGCACAGTGAGCCTCCTAGGGGATCAGTCGTTTGAGCATCAACTTCTGATGTCGGCTCAGGTCATGATCTCATGGTTCATGGGATTGAGCCCCTCATCGGAGGCCGCACTGACAGCATGGAGACTGCTTGGAATTCCCCCCCCCCCTTTTCTCTTTCTCTCTCTACACTCCTCCCCTGCCCCCCCCTCAAAAATAAATACATAAATTTAAATAAATAAATGAAATGACTACTGTGCATAGTGTTTGCCGCCCGGAGCCCAGCACAGCCCTGCCCACAAGAGCTCACAGTAGGGGACGGAGATGTGTTGGCACATCAGCCCCGAAGCAGTCTCTAAAAAGTGGTGTCCAAGCAGAGCCGGGGCTGGGTGAATGCCTCTTGGTGACCCTGCAGATGTTCCTTCATAATGGTTTTCTAGACGGGTGTTTGGCCTGGGGCGGGGTGGGGGGTGGCGGCAGCGACGGCTTGATGAGGGCCTGGGTGGGACCCCCGGTTTGGAATCCCAAACTTCTCAATTCTCCAGACAGGTGCCTGAGGGCAATTCACTTAACTTTGGTACGTGGAGGGGCGCCTGGGTGGCTCAGTCGGTTAAGCGTCCGACTTTCGCTTAGGTCATGATCTTGCGGTTCGTGGGTTCGAGCCCGCGTCGGGCTCTGTGCTGACTGCCAGCTCAGAGCCTGGAGCCTGTTTCAGTCTGTGTCTCCCTCTCTCTCTGACCCTCCCTTGCTCACGCTGTCTCTCTCTCTCTCTCTCCTAGAAATAAATAAAACATAAAAAAAAAAGATTAAAAAAAAAACAAAACTTTGGTACGTGGAAAGCGTGGGTCATAATAGTCACGACAAGGCCAAGGGTTAGGTGTGTGACGTACCTAGGGTATTTGGTAAAGCGCCCGCCCCCCGCGGGAGTGTGGGAGGGGAGAGGAGGGGAGAGTGCCTTCTGTGTTGGGAGTGCAGGGCTGAGGCTGCCGGGAGGGGAGGGGCGGTGGGCTGTCTTCCCAGGGCCAGGCCCACTCTGCCGCCTCCCACGTAGAGGCAGCATGGAGGCATTCGCTGCCCTGCCCAGGATCGCACAGCAAAGTGCCGGGGTCAGGATTCAGAAAAAAATGGGCAGGAAGGGAAACTAGGGAGAGCCACGTCACGTGGGCGTTTAATTATCAGGTTGTAGTAGGGGAGGCTACTCATTCTCTCAGCTTTTGATAAATTAAAATTGGTAATGTTGGCCTGAATTCACATGATATTTATTATGATTTGTAGAGGATGTTGGTGATGAAGGAGAAGAAGAAAAAGAATTCATTTCCTATAATATCAACATAGACATTCATTACGGAGTTAAGTCCAATAGGTGAGTAGAGGGGAAACACTGTTGTATTATAAGCTTGTGAGACTTGAATGTAGATCTTAACCGACTTAGATGAAGACGTTAAAACACTCAAGATTTCTGCTCTTTAAATCAGTATCTTTGATTTCATATATTGAAATTCAGAGGATTTCCAAGTCAATATAAATTATAAATATATATATATATATTTATGTATATATAATATATAATATATAAAATATATATTATGTAATTATATATAATATATAAAAATATATATTATATATAATATACAATATATAAAATATAAATATATAATATATATAAAATATTTTTATTTTAATTGTTATGTCATGGTATCCATTTTCGTTTTGAGCCATAATGTATTTAATATATATAACGATTCTCAGATTTTATGTGCATTTTCATTCTTCTAAATAACTAGTAAAAACCTAGAAGAGATTCTTAGGTAGAGGTTTGATTCTTTTTACTATAAAGAAAGAAAGCATTACTGGTTCAGGTGCAATGTGTCAATTAAATCCTTAATGCATGTAACCAGATTTTTCCCATCTTCTAGAAAAGTGGTGCCAATATACACTCCAATATACATATCCAAATTAAAACATGTAAATGGTTAATTTATACTGTATTTGCTTTTTAAACCTTTTTATTTATAGTAATTTCAAGACTACAAGAGTTGCATGAATTATATATAGTTGATATCAGATATCAATTGTTAACATCATCCCATTTGTATTATCATTTTTTTTCCTGAACCATTTGAGAGTTAGTTATAGACAACTTACCCCTTTATCCCTAAATACTTCAGTGTGTGTCCTAAGAGCAAGGACACTCATAGCCTCCGCACAGTTTTTAAATTCACTAAGTACTGATACAATAGTACTCTTGATGTGCTGTGTGTATTCAGATTGTGTCAGCGATGACCCTTCAGTAACTCTCCCTTGATCCAGGATCTAACTCTATGCCTTTCAGGGCATTCATCTACTTGATAAGTACAAACCAGCGGTGATTGGATGTAGGTTTGTACTTTGTTTGCAGAGATGCTATTATGACTTCTTCCTTCTCAGTGTGTCACAGCAGAAAGCTTCAGTGACGTTTTAGAATATTATAAAGTGCTGTGTATAAAGTACTGGCCTGGGAACAGAAAATTCAAATACTAATTTTTTGAACTATTAATTCAACTACCTTTGAGCATCTGTTATGTGTAAGCTGTGGCAGTAGGTACACAGAGAAAACTTGGTTCACAAGAAGATTGTGGTCCTTTGGGAGGAAGATTGGCAGATACACAACTAACCGTACTACTTGACAGCATCTTAGAAGTGCAGAATGCCGTGAAACAAGGGGATTGGAGAGTGATTCCAGTTAGGGAAGACCGCAAAGAGTTGTAATGCTGGAATTGAGTTTTGAGGGTTCCTTGGAATTTCAGCGGGTGAATGTAGATTTCGTAAGCAAAGACACAGAGGCGCACGATGTTTAGAGGACGGGACGTCTGTTCTCAGCTCTGTCTTGGGTGTGAGGAAGAGGGTCCGTAACAGGAGATAAAGCTGGAAGAGCTGGTTTAAGCCAGGCTGCCGGGGCCCGGAATGCCCGTTTGTCACTTTAACCTGTGGGTGCCATTTGTTTATTCAAGCTGATGTGTGACTTAGTACCGTAAACGAACGGTACGAGTTAGCATAAGATCAGTGAAGTATATTGTGGCTTGTAACTTGCAGTTGCTGCGGAAGTTCATTTGAGTGAGGCCAAGATTAGGAACTCCACTCAGACGTATGAGCCAGGTTAGTTTTGCCTGGTTTCATGGTCATGGCCAAAGCCCGAATCTTGATTCTATTATTCTCACA
The DNA here is from genome assembly GCA_017311185.1 of Proteles cristata cristata. Lineage (NCBI taxonomy): Eukaryota > Metazoa > Chordata > Mammalia > Carnivora > Hyaenidae > Proteles > Proteles cristata. The sequence goes on from JAESUZ010002676.1 coordinate 231,308, forward strand.
TAAGTGAGGAAAGAAAGATAAGTGACGTATTTTGGTATTAGAAAAGTGACAATTTAATCTACTTTTACTGTGATTTTTAAATTAAAACATTCAAATGAAGTTTTAATTTATGTGCAACACAAAAAGGGCAACAGTTACTGAAGCTAATTAGGAATGAGGCTCTTCGTTCTAATCTCTTCTTTTGCTTTCTTTTAGCTTGGCATTCATTAAACGCACTCCGGTAATTGATGCAGACAAACCGGTGTCTTCTCAGCTCCGGGTCCTCACACTCAGTGAAGACTCACCGTATGAAACCTTGCATTCTTTCATTAGCAACGCGGTGGCTCCTTTCTTTAAGTCCTATATCAGAGAGTCTGGCAAGGCAGACAGGTAAAAACCATCTTTGCTTTGTTGGGTTGAATGTCCTATTTCCCTGAGTGTTCACAAGAGACCATGAAAGATAATGTAAGATTCGGGAACTGGGAGAGCAAAGCTAATGAACCGAAAGGACATAAATCTGTTGCTTTAATAAGATGCATAATATCAGTGTTTGACAGACTTAAAATAATAGGATCTCTTTGGAGGCCAACAGTGAAGTGTTTGTTAACTTTTTTAGGGATGGTGATAAAATGGCTCCCTCGGTTGAAAAAAAGATTGCAGAACTTGAAATGGGACTCCTTCACTTGCAGCAGAATATTGAAATTCCAGAGATCAGCCTGCCAATTCATCCCATTATTACAAATGTTGCAAAACAGTGTTATGAACGTGGAGAAAAGCCAAAAGTTACAGACTTTGGAGATAAGGTTGAAGACCCAACTTTTCTCAATCAGTTACAATCAGGAGTTAACCGCTGGATCCGAGAAATTCAGAAAGTAAGCATGGTGTTGAATGTATTGTGTAAAGTGCTTCGTTCGCTCTTGACTCTCTCAGAAGCTGGTCTGAGTTTTTGTCAATGAGGTGAAGTCTCTGATGATGATAGCCATGCTCCCCTTTGTCCTGGGAATGCCCCAGCCCAGGGCTGCCATCGGCTCAGGTGGACGGTCAGGGGGTACAGTGTGGGGTTATTTAAATATTAGCCCCGAGAGAGTGTTGATTTCGGCTGTCTTACACCTTTGCTTTCAAACTTAAGCCACTTACAATTGATGGAAGAAAATCTACTTGAAATACCAAAATTAAATTGTAATGCATGTGTTTAATTAATGATACCTTTCTGCTTTTATTTAAATCGTGAATACTCCTGAATGTTATTTATCTTTAAAGGTGACCAAACTTGATAGAGACCCTGCCTCAGGAACAGCCTTGCAGGAAATTAGTTTCTGGTTAAACTTGGAGCGAGCGCTGTACCGCATACAGGAGAAACGAGAGAGCCCCGAAGTTCTGCTCACTCTGGATATTTTGAAACATGGCAAGCGTTTCCATGCCACCGTCAGTTTTGACACTGACACAGGTAAAAAGCGGAACTAATAATGTGATCAGTAAGTTATTGAACTGGCTTTTGTGAGATCATACTGATAATTTCAGTGCAAGTCAGTAGGTGGACCATCTTTCCTGTTTCTCTCTTGTGTCTTGTCTCCTTTTCCCCTGGTTCTAGATAATGAAAATCATTTTCCCCACACACCTTCCTGCCCCTTCAGGAGTTTTGAGAACATATGCCAGTTTCTAGAGCTGCGTACAGAGCCTTGGGACTTTCCCTCCTGTTTCTCAGTTACTTGGCTGCTTGAGCAGGCAGTACTTTTTTAGTAGAAAGTCAAGTGTGCTTTTGACAGTCCAGGCAGGGAAATGGTTGACATTAAGCAGAAGTTGTTTGGCCCCAGGGCTGCGGAAGGAGAGCTGGTCGGTGCTTTCTCTTCCTCTTTTACCTGCTCCTTTTCCCTGTTCTCAGCCTTCCTCCCTGTTCTGAGAAGTGGTCAAGATAAATTTAGTTTTCTGAATGGACAGCAGTGTGAGTGATGTTGTGTTAGCACACGGTGGGCACTCAAGTGCCCAGGCATGTTTGGGCATTTCTCTACAGCTGTCCCCACCAGGGAATGTTAGAGCAAGCAGTCAGGGCTGCGGTATTCCTCACGGTGTTTGCCTTCCCCTCCAAGAAAAGGCATGCTGCCCACGTTTGAAGTGCTAGAGGAAGTTCAAGGTAGAAATCTTCTAGTTCCTTTGATCACGTTGCACATGTTACCTGAGCATTCAGTAAGGCTGAAAGTTATGCCTTGAAATTTAGATATACCTCTGAAACTTTTACTTCTTCCCTCTTTTTTTTTTTTTTTTTTAAGCTTAATGTTAGAGGAGTCAGAAAATAGGCTAGGACCCAGGTGATTCTGCGTCCATAACACACTCCCCTCACTTGAGCTGTGGGTGTAACATTTTCATTTTAGTGTTCCTAAGGGTAACACTAGTTTTTTTAACCTTAATGTTATGCTTAGAAAATTCATAGAACATTCGAAAGCAAGAAATCTGTGGGGCCATCACCCGCAGCCTTTAGCATATGCGTGAGTTGACTGACATTATTAAAAAAGCAACAACAAGACCATCCATTAATTGACAGAGGATCATCCTGTTAATAACATGTTCCTTTTTTTCAAATATAAGCAAGTTTTGGTGTCACTGAGTCTTCTGCAACATGAAACTGTCCCGTTGGAGGCTGTATTTCAGCTTCCTTACCGAGTATTAAGCTGTAAGCATAAGCGGTAGCCTCTTAGTTGTGTTACTTTTTTAAAATTAAGGTGTGATTGACATAGAACATGACTTATGTCTATATTACTTTACATGCAAACCGTTAACTGTTTCTCTGTTACTCTAGGTCTAAAACAGGCTTTGGAAACCGTGAATGACTACAACCCTCTGATGAAGGATTTCCCTCTGAATGACCTGCTGTCTGCCACTGAGCTGGACAAAATAAGGCAGGCTCTTGTTGCGATTTTCACACATTTGAGGAAGATCCGGAACACAAAATACCCCATTCAGAGGGCACTGCGACTGGTGGAAGCGATTTCAAGGGACTTAAGTTCTCAGTTACTCAAAGTGTTGGGCACCAGAAAATTGATGCATGTTGCTTATGAGGAATTTGAAAAAGTAAGTTTTAATAGATCAGAAAACCAGCCTCAGACACCGAGATGAAAACATGGCTGTAATAATAAGCCTCCTTTCTTAAATTACACCCTAGGTTATGGTCGCGTGCTTTGAAGTCTTTCAAACCTGGGATGATGAATATGAGAAACTTCAGGTGCTGCTGAGAGACATCGTCAAAAGGAAAAGGGAAGAAAACCTGAAGATGGTGTGGCGGATCAACCCTGCCCACAGGAAGCTTCAGGCTCGCCTCGACCAGATGAGAAAATTTCGACGTCAGCACGAGCAGCTGAGAGCTGTCATCGTTAGGGTCCTGAGGCCGCAGGTATGCGTCACCTTTTAAAACTGCATCCGTGGGGTATTTATATAACTCCCTCTTTCTTCTTCTCAGATGCTAATGAACTGCTGCTTCCCTCAGTTTTGCACCAAGTGCCTCTTTAGCCCCGTCCGCATCCTGTGCTGTCCTGTGTGTGATGGAGGGAATCTGTGTGTTCGTCCCCGTCTTTACTGCTCCGTCCATTCTTCCCTCCATGCAAATTGCGTGGATTCGAGAGCCAGACTTCCTGGGTTTTAAACCCTAATCCCACCGTTTAACGCGCTGTATGACTTGGACATATCTTTTAACCCTTTTCCTAGATTGCTCATTTGCAAAATGTGGATAATAATTGCATATGCCTGAGATTTACTTATTTATTCAAATTTTTAAAAATTTATTTTTAAATTAATCTCTACACCCAACACAGGGCTCAAACTTTTACAACTCTCAGATGGAGTCGCACGCTCTTCGGCCGAGCCCTCCGATGCCTGAGATTTATTAAAAGAATTAAATGGTTACTTTTCTTTGTACCTGCTTTTTTTCCTTCTCAATTCACCATTCTCTTTTCTTCACCCATTTTCTTCCTTTAAAAAATCCAGTCCAGATGGGACACCTGGGTGGCTTAGTTGGTAAAGCGTGTGATTTCAGCTCAGGTCATGATCTCTCAGTTCATAAGTTTGAGCCCCGTGTCGGGTTCTGTGCTGACAGCTCGGAGCCTGGAACCTGCTTTGAACTCTCTGTGTGTATCTCTCTCTCTGCCCCTCCCCCTCTCACACTTTGTTTCTCTCAAAAATAATCAAAAAATAATTTTTAGAAATCCAGTGCAGAAATAGAAGGTGCACTGATCCACACTTGACCCTTGGACAACATGGGGGTTAAGGATGCTGACTCCCCGCATACTCGAAAATCTACGTGTAGCTTTTGACTCCCTAAAAAGTTAACTGTAGGAGTGCCTGGCTTGGCTCAGTCAGTAGAGTATACGACTCTTAATCTTGGAGTTGTGAGTTCGAGCCCCATGTTAGGTGCAAAGATCACTTAAAACTTAAGTCTTTAAAAACAACAACAATGAACTACTGATAGCCTACTCTTGATTAGAAGCCTTATTGACTACAAAAAGGGTTAACATATTTTATGTTACATGTCATAAATTGTATTCTTATAATAAAGTATGCTAGAGGAAAAAACGTTATTAAGAAAGCCATAACAAAGAAAATGCATATACTGTACTGGGTCGAAAAAAACCCGTGTAGGGGCACCTGGGTGGCTCAGTCGGGTGAGCTTCCGACTGTGGCTCAGGTCATGATCTCACAGTTTGTGAGTTCAAGCCCTGCATCAGGCTCTGTGCTGACAGCTCAGAGCCTGGAGCTTGCTTTGGATTCTGTGTTTTTCTCTCCCTCTCCCTCCCTCCCTCCCTCTCCCTCTCCCTCCTCTCCCTCTCCCTCTCCCTCTCCCTCCCTCTCCCTCTCCCTCCCTCTCTCTCTCTGCTCATAGTACCCTGCTCACACTCTGCCTCTCTCTCTCTCTCTCTCTCTCTCTCTCAAAAACAAACATTTGGGGCGCCTGGGTGGCTTAGTTGGTTAAGCGTCCGACTTTCGCTTAGGTCATGATCTCGCGGTTCGTGGGTTCGAGCCCCGCGTCGGGCTCTGTGCTGACTGCCAGCCCAGAGCCTGGAGCCTGTTTCAGAGTCTGTGTCTCCGTCTCTCTCTGACCCTCCCCTGCTCACGCTGTCTCTCTCTCTCTCTCCTAGAAATAAATTTAAAAAATAAACAAACATTTAAAAAATTATTTTAAAAAACCAACAAACCAGTGTGTAAGTGAATCCACAGTTCAAACTGTGTTGTTCAAAGGTCAACTGTATATAGACGGGATTGATAAGTGGGTCAGTACACATCAAAGCCAATATATAGTCAATGTTGTAGACTCTAGCGCAGTGCCTATGGGTGCTCAGTCTGTAATTCTTTCAGCCTTCTTGTAGTTGACAAATATTTGTAGTACAATGTTGGTGGGGGGGTCTAGTCTGGAAACCATCGCATCCAGGAAGTTTTATTCACTGGGTAGGAGTGCCTACTCTTTGGGGTACCTTGTGATTTGTTTTTTAATGAACATTCTTTTTTTTTTAATTTCTTAAAATTTATTTTTGAGAGAGCATAAGTGGGGGAGGGGCAGAAAGGGGGACAGAGGATCCAAAGCAGGCTCTGCACTGACAGCAGAGAGCCCGACATGGGGCTTGAACTCACAAACTGCAAGATCATGCATGACCTGAGCCAAAATGGGACACTCAACCGACCGAACCACCCAGGTGCCCCTGGGTACATTATTAACAATGAATCCTCAGCACCTTTTTGCTCAGTGCTCCCAGATGGATGTGTGCCTGCTTGCATGCTTGTGTGTGCTGGTTTTAAATGTTAGCCCCTTATTTTACATGTGAGAGATTTGCTTCTAGTGCTGATTTCTTCTGGCCTAGGGTTTTTTGTTGTTGTTTGTTTGTTTTAATTCAAGTTCGTTAACATATAGTGTAATAATGATTTCGGGAATAGAATTTAGTGATTCATCAGTTACATATAACACCCAGTGCTCATCCCAACAAGTGCCCTCCTTAATACCCATCGCCCATTTAGCCCACTTCTGTTCCAGCAATCTTCAGTTCTCTGTATTTAAGAGTCTCTTATGGTTTGCCTCCCTCTCTGTTTTTGTCTTTATTTTTCCTTCCCTTCCCCTGTGGTCATCTGTTTTTGTTCCTGAAATTCCACATATGAGTGAAATCTTAACAATATTTAACTTTTCTCTGACTTCTTTTGCTTAGCATAATACACTGTAGTTCCATCCATTGTTGCAGATGGGAAGATATCATTATGTTTTTATGTCTGAGTAATGTTCCACGTATATATATACCACATCTTTATTCATTCATCAGTCAGTAAACATTTAGACTCTTTCCATAATTTGGTTACTGTTGATAGCACTGCTGTAAATATTGGGGTGCATGTGCCCCTTCAAATCAACGTTTTTTTATCCTTTGTGTCAATACTAGTAGTGGAGTAGCTCTAATTTTAGTTTGTTGAGGACCCTCCACACTATTTCCAGAGCAGCTGCACCAGTGCACACTCCCACCAGCAGTGCAGGACGGTGCCCGTTTCTCTGCATCCTCGCCAGCATCTGTTGTTTCCTGAGGTATTTTAGCCACACTGACTGGTATGAGGTGGTATCTCATTGTGGTTTTGAATGGCATTTACCTGATGATGAGTGATGTTGAGTGTCTTTTCATATCTGTTGGCCATCTGGACGTCTTCTTTGGAAAAATGTCTGTTCATGTCTTCTGCCCATTTCTTCATTGGATTGTTTATTTTTTGGGTGTTGAATTTGCTAAGTTCTTTACAGGTTTTAGATATTAACCCTTTACGTGATATGTCATCTGCAAATATCTTCTCCCATTCTGTCATTTGCCTTTTAGTTTTGTTGTTTCCTTTGTCTTGCAGAAGCTGTTTATCTAGCTGAGGTCCCAGTACGTCATTTTTTGCTTTTGTTCCCCTTGCCTCCAGAGACATGTCTAGTAAGAAGTTGCTGCAGTTGAGGTCAAAGAGGTTGTTGCCTGTTTTCTTCTCTAGGATTTGGATGGCTTCATGTTTTAACATTTGGGTCTTTCATCCATTTTGAATTTATTTTCATGTATGGCGTAAGAAAGTGGTCCAGGTTCATTCTTTTGCATGTCACTGTCCAATTTTCCCAATGCCATTTGCTGAAGAGACTGTCTTTTTTCCATTGGATATTCTTTCCTGCTTTGTCAAAGATTGGCCATACATTTGTGGGTCCATTTCTGGGTTCTCTGTTCTGTTCCAGTGATCTGAGTGTTTTTGTGCCAGTACCATCCTGTCCTGATGATGACAGCTTTGCAATACAGCTTGAAGTCCAGAATGGTGATGCCTCTAGCTTGGGTTTTCTTTTCAGGATTGCTTTGGCTATTAATGGTCTTTTCTGTTTCCACACAAATTTTAGGATTGTTTGTTCTAACTTGGTAAAGAATGCTAGTATTATCTTGTTAGGGATTGCATTGAATGTGTAGATTGCTTTGGGTAGTATCAACATTTTAATATTTATTCTTCCGTTCCATGAGCATGGAATGTTTTGCCATTTCTTTGTACTTTCTTCAATTTCTTTCATAAGCTTTTTATAGTTTTCACTGTACAGATCTTTTACCTCTTTGGTTAGGTTCATTCCTAGATATTTTATGGTTTTCAATGCAGTCATAAATAGGATCGATTTCTTGATTTGAAATGCAACCAATTTTCGTATGTTGGTTTTATATCCTGTGAATTTGCTGAATTCATGTATCATTTCTAGCAGTTTTTTGGTGGAATCTTTTGGGTTTTCCACATAGGGTATCCTGTTGTCTGCCAGTAGGGAAAGTTTGTCCTCATATCGCCATTACCAGGAATACTCAGAACGTTTTTAAATGCAGAAAAGAAAATGCATGGGTTTACAAAGGAACAGTTACCAATAAATTTGAAATTAATTAAATTAAAAAAATAAATCTAGTAATTTGTGTGCTTCTCCATGAACATATAAAACGGCAAGATCTAGTGAGGGGCCGTATTAATACCATAATTTTGAAGTGATGAGCATAGGCAGGATCTCAAGATAGGTACACATGTAGGCGCACTTGGGGGCTCAGTCTGGGCGTCTGACCTCAGTGCAGGTCATGATCTCACAGCTTGTGAGTTCGAGCCCCACATCTGGCTCTATGCTGACAGCTCAGAGCCTGGAGACTGCTTTGGATTCTGTGTCTCCCTCTCTCTCTCTACTCCTCCCTTGCTTGCACTCTCTCTTTCAAAAATAAATAAATATTAAAAATTAAAAAAAAAAGATGTGTACACATATAATGAAGAGGTACTTTATTGGTGACAAAGCCACAGAACCTCAAGGGACTGTGTGTGACTGTTTGGGCATTCATAATGATAGGAAATGCTAAATTTTTGTTAGGGGCTAGTGAAAATAATGATGATAATTTCCCCCAAATTCCCAGACCATCTGAATTTCATCCAAGACATCTGTGGCCCAGATGAAGACCCTTGCCTGGCTTTATAATTCTGTGGGGGTGTTGTCAGGAGATGTGTGCGGGAGCCTGACACCCCCTGACTAAAGTTCATGCTCTGTTCTGCTCTCTAGGGGCTTCAGGGAATGGAGTGGGGGATTTTTCTCTCTTGCTGAAGCGTTTATCTGTCCCTCTGCTGCAGTATTTACTCACGGATTATAATTAAAGTTTTAAGAATCAAAAGGAAGGGGGCACCTGGGTGGCTCAGTCAGTTAAGTGTCTGACTTTTGATCACTGCTCAGGTCATGATCTCACATGAAATCAAGCGTCATGTCAGGCTCTGCAGGGACAGAGCCTGCTTGGGATTCTCTCTCTGTCCTCTCTCTCTCTCTGCCTCTTCCCTGCTTGCTCTCTCCTCCCCCCCAAATAAACAAACATGGAAAATCATTACCAAAAAAATAAATCAATAAAAAAGGAAGACTACATTGGATGCTGAGTTTGCACGTAGCACTCCTGTGAATCTCTGAGATTTCCAATGCAGTTTTAATTGTAGACAAAACATTAAAGAGGCAAGTACTGAAAACCCAGGTTGACATGTTATTTTAGCTTCTTAGGCACTGAAACTACATTGTCAGAAGATATTTTTGGGCAGAGTTAGAATATACTCTGTGGTATTTTTCATGGCCTTGTTGAGTCGTGGTTCTAAAACATTTAGCTAAAAGTTAAAAACCTACAGAGCAGACTGGCTGCGTCGTGCGGTACGTGCTCCGGGTGTAGAGCCGAGCGGCAGTCTTCATGCCATCAGCCTTTCTGTCACGAGTCCTCCTCTTTCAGGTCACGGCAGTTGCACAGCAGAATCAGGGAGAGGTCCCCGAGCCTCAGGACATGAAAGTGGCGGAGGTTCTCTTCGATGCCGCAGATGCGAATGCTATTGAGGAGGTCAACCTCGCATACGAGAACGTCAAGGAGGTGGACGGGCTGGACGTCTCCAAGGAAGGCACGGAAGCCTGGGAAGCCGCCATGAAGAGATACGATGAGCGAATCGACAGGGTGGAGACCCGGATCACCGCTCGCCTTAGGGATCAGCTTGGCACAGCCAAGAACGCTAATGAGATGTTCAGGATTTTCTCCAGGTTCAACGCGCTGTTCGTCAGGCCACACATCCGCGGGGCCATCCGCGAGTACCAGACCCAGCTCATCCAGCGCGTGAAGGACGACATCGAGTCTCTGCACGACAAGTTCAAGGTCCAGTACCCACAGAGTCAGGCGTGCAAGATGAGCCACGTGCGCGACCTGCCCCCGGTGTCGGGCTCCATCATCTGGGCCAAGCAGATCGACCGCCAGCTGAGCGCCTACATGAAGCGCGTGGAGGACGTGCTGGGCAAGGGCTGGGAGAACCACGTGGAGGGCCAGAAGCTGAAGCAGGACGGGGACAGCTTCCGCATGAAGCTCAACACTCAGGAGATCTTCGACGACTGGGCCCGGAAGGTGCAGCAGCGCAACCTGGGCGTCTCGGGGCGCATCTTCACCATCGAAAGCACGCGGGTCCGCGGCCGGACTGGAAATGTCCTTAAACTGAAAGTTAACTTCCTTCCTGAGATCATCACGCTTTCAAAGGAAGTTCGAAATCTCAAGTGGCTGGGTTTCCGAGTCCCGCTGGCAATTGTGAACAAGGCCCATCAGGCGAACCAGCTCTACCCGTTTGCCATCTCGCTAATCGAGAGCGTCCGCACCTACGAACGTACCTGTGAGAAAGTGGAGGAGCGCAACACCATTTCCCTTCTGGTGGCCGGCTTGAAGAAGGAGGTGCAGGCTCTGATCGCGGAGGGCATCGCGCTGGTGTGGGAATCCTACAAGCTCGACCCCTACGTGCAGCGCTTGGCGGAGACCGTCTTCAACTTTCAAGAAAAGGTGTGTTATGATCTGCGGTCCCCTCCCCAGGGTCCTGGGAACAAACTGAACGTGGAAATAGCTTGCTCGGTTAATGTGGTAGTTTTCCCACGGGAGACCTTCCCGACGGGTGTAGCATTGGGCCGTGTGAACGGAAGGGGAGAGGAACCCCTTTTACTTGCTGTGCTGTTTGACAGGGCTCTGGGAAGGCCGTTAAGTAACTGAGTTTAGAAACCAATGGAGAGATGAAGGAAGCAGGAGTCTCATGAAGCGAAATGAGAGCTCTATTACTGGTACAGCTACATGGAGATTGGGGCTCTAGATGTCAGCCATGCCCCTTGCTGTTGGTCCTCCCCCCAGACCTACACTTCCTTCCCAGATGGTAGCATAGCCGGGCAGTGATAAGCTGTCTGGCCCATAGGCTGGCGCTTGCGACAGAGAAGGCACTGAGCAGAGCAGACTTCTCAATCAGAGGTCACCCTTCCCATGAGCAGGAGTGAGTAAGGCGAGACGCTGATAGTTTCCGTACATTTTCCTTCCCTCTGTGAAAACACAGGAGTGGGTATCAGTGTTCTCACACCAACAGACAGGATTAGCTAATCATGGAAAGAACTTCCTTGCCTTGAATGTTTGTTCATTGAGAATAGTGTACGTAAATATAAAGGAATAGAGCGAGTGGGTGTTTTAAATGTTAAATATGCCTTCCTTTAGGTGGATGATCTGCTAATAATTGAAGAAAAAATCGACCTGGAAGTCCGTTCCCTGGAGACCTGCATGTATGATCACAGGACTTTCTCGGAGATCTTGAACAGGGTCCAGAAAGCCGTGGATGACTTAAACCTGCACTCCTATTCCAACTTGCCCATCTGGGTCAACAAGCTTGACATGGAGGTGAGGGATGGGTGTGTTATAGTGGTTTTCATTTTTCTACTAGCAATATAAGGGTGGACCCTATTTTGTAAGTTCATTAGCTGTCACTGAAAAGGATTTTTACATAGAAATTACCAGCAGTGGTCCAGTTTCCTCTTCAGAAATCCCATTTGTGTAACAACGGAGCCGAGCATGTGGTGCTAGCAGTGCCCTCTGCCTTCCGAGTCGGAGGCTGTGAGGTGCGGCGATTCTCTTGGTGCTCTGAGTACCTGACAGCGTCCTGCCTGCCCTGCCCTGCCCACCTAATAACGTAGGTTGTCTTCCCTGGCCTCCCCCTCCAGCCTCCTTCTCTGACATTCTGCCCCTCTCTGCCACCGAGTTTAAAAAGAGACGCCCGGGGGTGCCCGGCTGGCTCAGTTGGTAGGATGTGCAACTCTTGATCTCTGGGTCTTGAGTTCAGGTACCATGTTGGGCCCAGAGCTTACTTGAAAAAAAGAAAGGAAGGAAAGGAAAGGAAATGGCCAGTAACCACCTCTTATTCCCGTCGTAGAGGAACGGGGTCCCCCACGTAGGGGTGTGTTGGGAGGGGAAGGGCGTGTGCATGTGTGTTTGAGACATACTACCGCATGCAGCCTTCTCGTGGCTGCACGGCAGGGAGCATCCGGGGCAAATCCTGGGAAGGAGGATATTTCCGTGGCAGAGCTGCTCCGTGGGCGGCGGTGGGTGGGCAGCGCTGAAGCCCCTTAGGTATCCATTCATTTTAAAGAAAGCCTGTGACCCACAGAGGTGCCACGTGCCCACACAGGGAACACTAGCGGGGAAGGTTAACAAAGCCCACTCTTCGAATCTACTGAAAGTCTCGGGCTTTGTCACAGCCGCCCTTACAGCATTCCCAGGACGGTTTTGTGGCCCAAGACAGACTGCACAAAAACATACAGGTGTCCTGTTCGTAGGAAATTTACTTCTCTCGTTCTCAATCCTGGAGAAGACTTTTTTCTTTATCTGTTAAAAAACAGTCACCTGTATGTGGTGACAGATACTAACCAGTCTTAACTGTGGTGATTGCTCTGCGTATATATAAACGTGACAACGTTATGTTGTTCGTCTGAGCTAATAGAATGTTATATGTCAGTTATATCTCAGTTTTACAAAAGAGAAAATGATTTATTCTCCAGATTATAGGTTGCTAGTTTTATCTCTGAGGCTGCCAGGAAAACACTTTTGTTTTACAAATTTTCTAGTACGTTGAGCAGACGGTGAGACGGTAACTGCATCTGCTGTGCTTGTGTCCACCTCCTTGTCCCCAGCAAGTGGGTGGTTGGGTTAGTCCCCGCAGGGGGTCGGGCTCCGTGAGGCCGGTGGGATGGGGGCGGGGCAACGGGCTGAGATGAAGGGTGTGGTAGCAGCGGTCATCCTCTACCTGAAGCATCAGCTTTCTGTCTGACGAGCTTGCCGACCTGCCTTTCGGAAGGAACACTGTTCTCCAACACTACTTTCTCTGTAGATTGAAAGAATCCTGGGTGTTCGCCTGCAAGCTGGCCTGCGAGCTTGGACCCAGGTGCTTCTTGGACAAGCTGAAGATAAAGCAGAAGTCGACATGGATACTGACGCCCCACAAGTCAGTCACAAGCCTGGAGGGGAGCCAAAGATTAAAGTGAGTATTTCCCATGGCATCCAATTGGCTCGTAAAGCAAAGATTCTCCCCCTTGAAAAGTACCAATGAGAAAGCCACTTTACAGTGGGAAACCTAACACATGCCACCTCACGCAGGTGACCAAAGTCAGCATCACCAGTGCTGTCTTGTGTGCGTTCTTTACCCTGGCGGCATGTGTCAGGCGGCAAGGCCACCTCCCCTCTGTGCTCTTTGTCCCCACAACCCCAGACTCATTCTAGTCATATGAAAAGGTCAGACATCCCTTGTGTAACACCTCACCAGTACCCTTCCAGAGGGTCAGGGTCATGAAAGAGACAAGGTGACACAGATGTCACAGGTTGGAAGGGGCTGAGCAGATGTGACAAGTAGCTGTGTGTGGGGTCCTGGAAGACCTGACCGAAGTCAGGATTTGAGTTACTAGTTTTATCAATGTTAATTTCTTGGTTTTGGTAATTGTACCATGTTAGATGTTACCATTACAGAGAGCTGGTGAAGAGTGCATGAGAACTCTTCATACGTTCTTTGCAACTCTCCTGTAAGTCTAAAGTAATTTTTTTTTTTAATGTTTTATTCATTTCTGAGAGAGAGAGGCAGCATGAGCAGGGTAGAGTCAGAGAGAGGGAGACAGAATCCAAAGCAGGCTCCAGGCTCTGAGCTGTCAGCACAGAGCCTGATGCAGGGCTTGAACACACGAACCGTGAGATCATGACCTGAGCCGAAGTTGGACGCCTAACCGACTGAGTCACCCAGGTGCCCTGTAATTTCAAAAACAGATATTTTTTTTAAATGGGAAATAAATTTTAGAAAAAATCTACACTTTGAGGGTGCCTGGGAGGATCAGTCAGTCAAGCATCCAACTTGGCTCAGGTCATGATCTCACGGTTCGTGGGTTTGGGCCCCACATCAGGCTCTGTGCTGACAGCTCAGAGCCTGGAGCCTGCTTCAGATTCTGTGTTTCTCTCTCTCTCTCTGCCCCTCCCTGGCTCATGCTCTGTCTTTATCAAAAGTAAACATCAAAAAAAAATTTTTTTAATGGAAACTGGAAAAAAATCTCTACTTTCCAAGCATACATGCAAGAAACCATTTCAAGAACTGAGTATAACCCAGTACAAGGAAAATTCAGACTCTGGCACTAAAATGTCACAGTTTTCACGCAGTCTTTTCAGGGTCTCGTGGAAGAGTGCCCCAGCACGGTGGCCTCCACGCTGGACAGCAGTCTCTTCCCCAAGCCACCCATTTCCCATTTGAGTGAAGGAGTGGCCAGCTGGAGCCCAGTGAGCTGTCTAGAAAGTGCATGTGTTCTGGCTGTGCCCGTAGGTCCTGCCCTCTAATCTGGCCTCCGTTACAAAAGTGCCTTACGCTAGTTCATCAAGCCACGTGTTTGTTTTAGGTAGTTCATCACGTTTGTGTTTATTTACCAATAAAAGTACCTCACAGAACAGAAGTCTTAAAAGAACTAAAGGGAAAGCTTTGATGTGGGAGAAATAATTGGCTGCGTTTTTCCTACCTAGACATTATCTTCTCCTTTTTTTCCTCTTAATGCTTGAAAACTGTTTTCAGTTTTGAATATTACACATATTGATTTCCAGAGCATACTTTTTAAAACACAGAGATGCGGAAAAGCAAATGGCTGTGCTGAGCTAAAGCAGTTACGCAGTGGAGACAGGCTGGGGAATGTTGCTCAGCTTACAGCAGCACTGGTGGGGGACACGGACTCACCTTGCCCTTGTAAACCTACGTTCGTGCCACATGCCTGCCAGCTAATGCCAGTCTTGTGTCACTGCATCAGTGACAGTTCTGAGGTCCCCAGGTTATTATGTCCAGAGATCACCACGTACATTAAAGCAGGTGACATTGAGCACCCATTATGTGTCCAGTACAGGGAACCCAGGAGGCGCCTAAGCAGTGCCCACCCTCTAGCTTCTTATCCTCTGGGGAGGGCCGCGCACCCCACACGTGAGCTGCAGAAGACCCTGACTTCCGTTAAAGTAACAGACCCGTGGTTCAGACTCAGTAGGCTCATAAGTCAGAGGGAGGAAATGTTATGCATCAAAACCATTTTTTTTCACTTTGAGAAAAACTTTCATATCAAGAAAATTCCTTTAAAATGATTCTAATGCTTTATGGGGCGCCTGGGTGGCTTAGTCGGTTGAGTGTCCGACTTTCGCTTAGGTCGTGATCTCGTGGTTCGTGGGTTCGGGCCCTGCGTCGTGCTCTGTGCTGACTGCCAGCTCAGAGCCTGGAGCCTGTTTCAGAGTCCGTGACTCCCTCTCTCTCTGACCCTCCCCTGCTCACGCTGTCTCTCTCTCTGCTAGAAATAAATAAAACATTAAAAAAATAATAATAAAAAAAATACAATGATTCTAATGTTTTATATGACAAAAAAAATTCAGCTGTAATTTGTACACTTCTACCCAGTTTTGAATTTAAACTTTCATAGCACCTGATTTTACTTGAGAGAATTATTTGGTGACAATCACGTACATGTATACCCAGTGCCATTCGAATGAAGACGCCCCAGGGGCGTGCGGTGATTTATTAGTACATCAGCGCCTCTCTTCGGTATTAGCTTTTTAATCAAGAAATGATGACCCTTCTTGTGAATGCTGATCCTGGCGGCACAAATGCACAAAAGCCATTTTATTAGAATAGATTTTTGAGTAAGAAATGAAATTTTACTTTTACAGAATGTTGTTCATGAGCTAAGAATAACCAATCAGGTCATCTACCTGAACCCGCCCATCGAAGAGTGCAGGTACAAGCTGTACCAGGAGATGTTTGCCTGGAAGATGGTTGTGCTGTCTCTTCCCAGGATCCAAAGTCAGAGGTACCAGGTGAGCCTTGCGGGGACCCGTGGGGACTTGCACCATGGGCCCTCCATCCAGGCCTCCCTAGGGCTCTGGGGCACTTCCTCTCCATTGTGCCTCTTGAAGTGGTGCTTTCGACTCCAGACTTGGGACTCCACATTCTAAGGGAAAGCTAGAGGAAGCCTTGTGGGACGTGGCATTTTACCCCCAGTGGCTGCTTTTCCAGATTGTTGCCTCTGCAGTTCTGATCTCGGTAGTCTCTCAGAAATTCCCCCCTGTGAACTTCTCCAGGAATTTTAATTCTTTTTCTCCCACCCCTGCTTTTTAGAATGGAAGTTTGCAGATACATATGAAAGTAGAGGGAATCTCGTGAGGTCATACCAGCCTGTTTTGTTTACCATGTGGCCAATTTAAATTTCTGTTCCTTTCCCTTCCCCTCCCCCCACCAGATTATTTTAAAACAAATCCCAGATATACTCTTAGTAATGTGCTTCTGAAGCAACAGGAAGACTTAGAAGATTGATTAGTTCCTGGTCTCTGAGCAGCATTACTTCTCAGTAGGACTCGTGTTTTCAAATAGGTAGATTTCCAGAATCTCTGTTGTACCAGGCTCTTCTAGAAAGTCTCAGCTTTGAATATAAGCAGCATCGGCTCAGTTCTCAGGTGTTTTTGTGGTAGCAGCCCCTGTAGACTGGGCCGTGGTGTGTCGGCCCCCTGTAGACTGGGCCGTGGCAGCACCCAACTAATCCGAACTGCGCTGTGAGCACTGGTTCCTTTCGCTCTGGGAGTCTGTGCAGACTGCAGGCTGTTTCTCGCCAGCTTCTCTCCGTACTGCTGTCCTGTTTGTCTCCACACCGAACAGACAGAAGCCAGCCCCTTACACTGGAGCCGTGCCCGTGCTCTTTGGCCCAGCTCCCCTTCCCTCTGCTGTGCCTCCTGTCGGCGAGGAAGCCTCACCCGTCACCCTCCAGCCACCGTACTTCTCAGCAGCCCTTGGAGAAAACACGGAGGACTTGTCTGCACACCTGCTCTGGGTCCCTGTCCCAGCAGGCCTGTCCCCGCTGCTGAGGGGCAAGCTGTGGCGGGATGGGACAGTGTGCGCCCCTCCTGCTTGATCCACGTGTTCCGCTCGGCTCTCCTGGTGTCCTGGCTGCCTGTGGCTCCTCCTTGGCTCTCCCTCTTCTGGCCCTTACCTTCTGAGTGTGCTCTCCATCCCTGGCCGCCTCATCTGGTCCGTTCACTTTAAATGCCGGCCATATGGGACAGCACTGTGCTCATACCTCCGGCCCGGCCTTTCTCCTGAGCTCTAGACCCATCCCCCCAGCTGCCTCCCGGGCATCTCAACGAGACTGATGGGTGCAGAAACTCTGAGTGTGTCTCTGCCCCCTCCCTCAGACTAGCTGCCACCCCCAGTTTTTCTTTTCTCTGCCTTCAACCTGCTCAGGCCTAAGTTGAGGTGTCATCCTTGCCTCCCACTGTGTCTGCAGCTGAGCCCTGGTCTTACCCACAGCCACTGACCCCGTGGTCCCAGGTACCATCCCTCACTTGGATTCTTAAAGTTCCAAGTTCCCTCCTGTCAGGTCTCTGTCTGCTCCCACTGCCCGCCCCCCCCAATCTATTTTCAACACAGCAGCCAGAGTAAGTCTTAGAATCTATGTCGGTCCTGACACTGCTCTTCCCAGAGCCCACTGATGGCTTCTTGTGTCACTCGCCATGACAGTCCCATGTTCTATGGCAGAGTGCTGGGCCCCACGTAATATGCCGCTCGTTGCTTCTCTGACTTGAGTACCAGTATCCCCCTCGCTGGCTCTGTTGCAGTCACACTGGCCTCTTGCTCTCTTCAGACATTCCAGGCAGGCTCCTGCCCCTGGGCCTTTGCACTTGCTGACCTCCCTGCTCAGAACCACTGGTAGCAATATACTGACATGGCTCCCTCCCCCCAACCCCCGGTCCTGCCCAGTGAGGCCTTCCCTGACCTCCCCCCACCCCAGACTCCCAGCCCTCCTTTCCTGCTTTATCTCCATAGTACTTCTCACTGGCTGAGAAGGCCTCTTCTCCCACAGAATGTGAGCCTATGTGAGCAGAGTTTTTTGTCTGTTTCTTGTGCCTACAACAGTGCCTGGCACATAGCCAGCACTCAGATCATTCGAACGATGAATGTGTCATCATGTCCATCATCCAAGTTGGCATAAACATTTGGTCATGGCAGTCTCCGTTCTTCAGACATGGCCTCCAGCCCTCCGCTCTCAGATGACAGATTTAGGTCTCAGAGTGCCCTGTAGCTGTTTTCGGATTTTCTAGCTTGTAGTTGACCTGAGGTCCCTTCACTGGTTGACGAGTTGAGTAGACCTCTGATTTCTCATGGCTTGGGTAAGCGGATGTCACAGATGCCATTTGTATAGTGAGCTGTCCCTTCAGTTCATTTGAATTCAGCAAAAGGTGGCTCTGAGACGGACGCTGGTGTACACACTGCTTGTGCTTCTCCCGGCCCTGCTTGCTTAGGTGGGCGTGCATTACGAACTGACTGAAGAAGAGAAATTCTACCGGAACGCTCTAACGCGGATGCCTGATGGCCCCGTTGCCCTGGAAGAGTCTTACTCTGCGGTCATGGGCATCGTGACTGAGGTCGAGCAGTACGTCAAGGTGAGAAGCCCCCCGTCGCGTTGAAATACATCGCGGAATCTGTTTACATAGTGAGCGTGAGGTCTGATGGACCCGGGGGCCGAAATCTGTGTCATGCGAATATGATACAATGCGATTGATGACACTTGGTTATTTTAAAGCGGACAGTGAACGGCAGGACCAATCTTAAGGAATATTAACTGATACTTCAGAGAGCAGTAAATGATATTCTTTTTTAATATAAAAATTCTGAGAGTTTGAAGTGAATTTTTCTAACACCATTGACGACAAGTGAGACGTGTGAAGCTAATACACGTTAACGTGCTATAAAGTGAAAGGTCCGGCTGTGCTATTTGACCGTGCGGTTCGTCTGCAGGTCTGGCTTCAGTATCAGTGCCTGTGGGACATGCAGGCTGAGAACATCTACAACAGGCTTGGCGAGGACCTCAGCAAGTGGCAGGCTCTCCTGGTGCAGATACGGAAGGCCAGAGGGACTTTCGACAACGCGGAAACCAAGAAGGAGTTTGGGCCAGTGGTCATAGATTACGGCAAGGTGGGCTCCGCCCCGCTGGGCAAGCGGTGGAGGTTGCGGACCGTCACGGCAGCATCTGCGGGTGACGGACGCGGGTGAACACCCCGGCATGGGGGGCTGAGGGTCTGTTGTCGTGGGCTCACTCACCCGCAGGTGCAGTCTAAGGTGAACTTGAAGTACGACTCTTGGCACAAGGAGGTCCTCAGCAAGTTTGGGCAGATGCTTGGATCAAACATGACAGAATTCCACTCCCAGATCTCGAAGGTGAGGAGGCAGGGTCCTGGCGGGATCCTCGAAGCGGCGCGAGTCCGCTGGCAAAGCCGCAGCTCCGTGCTGAAATCCTGTGCTCTCCACACAGTCGCGGCAGGAGCTGGAGCAGCACTCGGTGGACACGGCCAGCACCTCCGACGCGGTGACCTTCATCACCTACGTGCAGTCTTTGAAACGAAAGATAAAACAGTTTGAAAAACAAGTCGAGGTGAGCTCCGTGAACAGGTAAAATCCTCCTCGTCACCTGGTGAGGCCCGGTTTCTTAGATGCGTACAGACCCCCACCATGTCTCTGGCTCCGGGCGCGTGGACCTGGTGAGGGCGGGCACTGGCCTGGGGATCTGCATTTGACACCGCTCTCTGGGTGATTTGTAACCTCGTCGGGGTCTGAGCACCGCTGTGTTTCGCTTTAAAATCTTTTACTTTAGTTGTTCTTTGAGCCCTCAAACTGGCATTCTGTGTATAGTTTGGAAGGAGGGGGTGAAGCACAGCCTGGCGTGCTTTCAATCCTCTCCAGGACTGCCCTCCCCCCCCGCCCCCCCGGTTTGGCTGCACAGGCACTGTGATGCCCCAGCCATGGCGGCCCCGGGCCGTGCTGCTTCCTGAGCCCTGAGCTCTCCGCGTGGAAGGTTTCTGGAGAAGAGCAGACACATTGTTGTCGTCGTGTGTCCTGTAGCCCCGTAGCCCCAGGCCGCCCTCCCTTTACATGGGAATCTGACAACAGCGTGTGGTTGTTGCACTCAAGCCGCCTGTGCTCTGGCTCCCACAGCTCTACCGCAACGGCCAGCGGCTGCTGGAGAAGCAGAGGTTCCAGTTCCCACCCTCCTGGCTCTACATTGACAACATAGAGGGCGAGTGGGGCGCCTTCAATGACATCATGCGGCGGAAGGACTCGGCCATTCAGCAGCAGGTGGCGAACCTGCAGATGAAGATCGTGCAGGAGGACCGGGCCGTGGAGAGCCGCACCACCGACCTGCTGACCGACTGGGAGAAGACCAAGCCGGTCACGGTGAGGCCTGCGGCGTGGCGCCGCATCTTTCCTCCCAAACTTCTTCTTCTTTTTTTTTTTTTCTTTAATGTTTTATTTTTGAGAGAGAGACTGCATGAGCAGGGGAGGGTCAGAGAGGGAGGGAGACACAGAATCCGAAGACAGGCTCCAGGCTCTGAATTAGCTGTCAGCACAGAGCCCGACACGGGGCTCGAATCCACAAACCGCGATATCATGATCTGAGTCGAAGTCAGACACTTAACCAACCGAGCCCCCCCGGCACCCCTTTCCTCCCAAACTTATAAAGGCTAAGCTGTGGCTTAGTTTTCCCAGTAATGAGGACTTCTCCTTTTTGTAATTAAAACTTGCGCCTGGTGTATTTGAAAAGCGAAAGCCAACTTTGATCTCTTTGTACCCAGAATCCCTCATGATGAGCATTTAAGTCATGTTGTAGTTTTAAAACCTAAAGTTTCATGGTCCCTAAGTTATCCTCTCATTGAGCACCGACTGTTTTGTGCGGTGACCATGAGGGACAGGAGCCCCCGGCCTCATGGAGTCACACTTCAGTGGGAGACACGGAAAAATGAGCAAGGAAAACGTGGATTTGAGTCAGGTGGTGAGACGTGCCATGTGGAAGGGCAAGAGCCAGGAGAGAGCAGTGTTTGGGTGCCCTGCCTTGTGGGGAGGGGGTGGTGGAGAAGACCTGAGGGAGGGAGGGCGGCTGGCAGGTTGCACAGATGGCCGGGGAGGGCTTCAGGCAGAGGTGGCGGTGAGTGCCGGGCTGAGCAAGAACGGAGCAGCACACGTGGTTTTCTGGGGCTGAATTCAGTGTCATTTACTTAGACGTCGAAACACAGGCAGGAAAGAGAAGGGGGAAGGTGGTCATGGTACCTCGAACGTTAATCTGATTTCTAGTCTGGATGTCGGTGACCCACACCGGGGCCAGTGGCAGGTGTATGTAGCCCCGTGCTGCCTCAGCCCTGGCTGTGCTGCGGTACCCAGAGGCTTTAATTTTGGTTCAAGGGCCCCTGTTTTAAGGGAGGTCTTTGCTTTCACTAAGCCCAGCCCCGCAGCTCAGGCAGAAGGCCAGCTCCAGCAGGGATTGAATATTGATCAATAGGCAATATCCTGATCACCAAAATTTGAATGTTTCTTACCGCTGTTTTTTACTAGCAGTGTGTTCTAGTTTCAAATGTAGTTTTCGACGACATTTTATATAGTCATTCTCAAGTTATTAAAATGAAGAGGAAGTTGGGGCGCCTGGGTGGCTTAGTCGGTTAAGCGTCCGACTTTCGCTCAGGTCATGATCTCGCGGTTCGTGGGTTCGGGCCCCGCGTTGGGCTCTGTGCTGACTGCCAGCTCAGAGCCTGGAGCCTGTTTCAGTCTGTGACTCCCTCTCTCTCTGACCCTCCCCTGCTCACGCTGTCTCTCTCTCTCTCTCTCCTAGAAATAAATAAAAATTAAAAAAAAATAAAAAATAAAAAAAAAAATAAAATGAAGAGGAAGAAAATAGTAGTTTAATGCTCGGCTAGAGGCCATTTCCCTGAGGACTCATTCTTGTCTCTGGAACTGGTGTCACAGCCGTGTGTCTCAGGGCGTGGCCACTCCCCCTCCCACCCCAGCCCCCGTGCCCCCAGCTATGTCCTTTCGGGTCAGGAGCGTCCTGTTCCAGGCCCCGGTCTGTCCTGACTCCTCCCTTCCCATCTCCCAAGGCACTCAGTGAGACAGAGCAGGGCTCCACCTTTCTCACTCCTATCTGTCTTTATGTCAAACACGGAGGTAGAAGTTACGCTCAGTGATGTACATGGACTATAAGTGTGCGTCTTGCTGAAGATTCGTGTGTGTGGACGTGTTCAGGGCATCACAGATTTCCCAACTCCCATCGGGCGCTCTCCACCGTTTCAGAGCCCGAGCACGCTCTGTCCTGGGACCTAGCGCTGCAGCTGTGCTCTTTACTGCTTGCAGGGCAATCTCCGCCCAGAGGAGGCGCTCCAGGCTCTCACCATATACGAAGGAAAGTTCGGCAGGCTGAAGGACGACCGGGAGAAGTGTGCAAAGGCCAAGGAGGCACTGGAGTTGACCGATACGGGGCTGCTCAGTGGCAGCGAAGAGCGCGTTCAGGTGTGGACCGGGGGAGTGGGGGCGCAGGGGTGGGGCTCCTTGGCCTGCGGAAGGGCCATGTGAGGGGCCCTGCCAGACCCGCAGTGGTTTCCACGTCCAGAGTCTCACCGCTCTGCTATCGTGACTGCAGGTGGCCTTGGAAGAACTTCAGGACCTCAAAGGCGTTTGGTCGGAACTTTCCAAGGTCTGGGAGCAGATTGATCAGATGAAGGAGCAGCCATGGGTTTCCGTCCAGCCTCGGAAGGTACGTTGAAAGTAGATGTTGCGTATACCATCGTATGCTGTGAGTCGTAGACTTCACTCAGGAGCTTCGCAGTCAGGGAACTGTATTGTGCATCCACAAAATGTCACACGATGTTCATTTATGGTATTTATCTGGACCGATGGGAAATTTATTTGAAAACCACTTTTTTTTTAAGTTTCTATTTAATTTTGAGAAAAATACAAAGAATGAGTCGGGGAGGGGCAGAGAGAAGGAGAAAGAATTCCAAGCAGGCTCCACCTATCAGTTCAGAGTCTGACACGAACTGTGAGATTATGATCTGAGCCATAATTAAGAGTCATGCTGAATTGACTGAGCCACTGAGGCACCCCTGGAAAACATTTTTTAAGATGTTTCACCATTTAAGGAAATGTTGGCAAACTAAATATCATTTTGTGTTTCTCTTCACAGCTTCGACAAAATTTAGATGGCCTCCTGAACCAGCTGAAAAACTTCCCTGCCCGATTACGGCAGTATGCCTCCTATGAGTTTGTCCAGAGGCTTCTGAAAGGCTACCTGAAGGTAGTGATCTGATGCGGGGGTCATGTGCATCCGTCGGGAACACAGCTGCACGGGTGACCTTGCCTCCTCTCCCCGCAGATAAACATGCTGGTGATTGAACTCAAGTCTGAAGCACTGAAGGACCGCCACTGGAAGCAGCTCATGAAAAGACTTCATGTCAACTGGGTTGTCTCTGAGCTCACCCTCGGCCAGATCTGGGATGTGGACTTGCAGAAGAACGAAGCTGTTGTCAAGGATGTGCTGCTCGTGGCACAGGGGGAGATGGCTTTGGAAGAGTTTTTGAAGCAGGTGAGCAACAGACCGATAGCCCCTTTTGTGTCACGTCTCAGGCTGTGATGCCGGTTTGAGTTGTATCTGGCTCCTTTTGTCCACATGGTGCTTGGTTGCTTGTGCTGCTGCGAACGCCCACATGCTGATACGGAGCCTCTTTTGGTTTTGATTCAGATAAGAGAGGTGTGGAACACTTATGAGTTAGACTTGGTCAACTATCAGAACAAGTGTCGCCTGATCCGAGGCTGGGATGACCTCTTCAACAAGGTCAAAGAGCACATCAACAGCGTCTCGGCCATGAAGCTGTCTCCGTACTACAAGGTACCCTTGGTGGGGAGGTCCGTCCTCTGACCGCGCTTTCCCCTGTGCTTTCCCTGTAATACCTTCTGATTGGCAGTTCCCAGAAGCCTGTTTTTGAAAGTGTGAATCAAATAAGTTGACATAATCTGCAGTTTTTTTAGTAAGTTTTGGCATATCTTTGAGTGAAGGTTTTAGCAGCTGGGCTCTGCTCCCCGTCTGCCCACCAGGTTTTCGAAGAGGATGCTCTGAGCTGGGAAGACAAGCTGAATCGGATCATGGCTCTCTTTGATGTGTGGATTGACGTGCAGAGGCGGTGGGTCTACCTGGAAGGCATCTTCACGGGTAGCGCGGATATCAAGCACCTGCTACCAGTGGAAACCCAGCGATTCCAGAGGTACGACCTCTAGCCCGGGCGCAAGAGAGCCGAGTGGTAGATGCGACGGATAATCGTTCTTCACGCAAAGGCTAACCACGGTTTTGGTTTGATTTGTAGTATCAGCACAGAGTTTTTGGCCCTCATGAAAAAAGTATCCAAGTCTCCCCTTGTAATGGACGTTCTGAATATCCAGGGGGTACAGAGGTCTCTGGAGAGACTGGCAGACCTGCTGGGAAAGATCCAGAAAGCACTGGGAGAATACCTGGAAAGAGAGCGATCCTCTTTCCCTAGGTAAGATGATTGCTTGGATTTGCACTGAAGTCAGGTTTAAGTTCAGGAGCCTCCCCCTTCCCCTGGGAGTCTCTTTGACATCAAGAGTTTTATTACTAGTAATTCACTTAATGAATGTTACTCCCTTTTCATGCATTTATGCTTTTTAAAAAAAACATTTGTTTATTTTACAGCATGTATAAACAGGGTAGGGGCAGAGAGACGGAGACACAAAATCTGAAGCAGGCTCCAGGCTCCAAGCTGTCTCGGACACTTAACTGACGCCACCTAGACGCCCCTATTTCTAATTATACTGAATAATTCCCCATTTTTTAATCTCCTGTTTGTTTATTAAGTTTCATTGAAACTATTATGTACCCTTCCAGGCAGCTGGCATCTCTTAAATATTCAACCCTTGTATTGTTTTCCAAGCGGCATTTCTTCCTTTCTTAATAGTTTGCTTACTGTAAATTGAACAGGCTTCTATTTATTTTGTTTGTTTGTTTTGAGAGAGAGAGAGAGAGAGAGAGCAGGGGTGCAAGGGGCAGAGAGCAAGGGGGAGAGACAGAATCCCAAGCAGTGCAGGGCTCAAGATCACGGACCTTGCGATCATGACCTTAGCCAAAATCAAGACTGGATACTTAACTCTGACTGAGCCATCTATGTGCCCTTTAAACAGGCTTTTAAAAAATAAGTTAATGAAGAAAGGTGAATGACATTAAATGCACGGAATTCCTCTTCAGTATCTTGTTAGACAAATGTGTATCTTTTGCTGAGGGCTGGAAGAAACTTGGACATGATCTAGTTCAGATTAGAGATTGTCCACCACCATCCGAATCTAGTTTCCCTTCCTGCAACTTGAAGTTCTGCTTTGGTTCCCCTTAGTTATGTGTCTGTAGCATTTTACAACTTGAATGCTTTTTTTAATTTTAGGTTCTATTTTGTGGGTGATGAAGATTTGCTTGAAATCATTGGAAACAGTAAGAACGTAGCCAAGTTACAGAAACATTTCAAGAAAATGTTTGCTGGGGTTTCAAGCATCATCCTAAACGAGGATAACTCTGTCGTCTTGGGCATTTCCTCCCGTGAAGGAGAGGAGGTAGAGAAGCTTATGACTGTGACTTAGAACACTTCCCTCCCGCCTTTGTACGTCTTCATTCTCAAATCATATGTATTTCAGGTTATGTTTAAAACTCCTGTGTCAATCACTGAACATCCCAAAATCAACGAGTGGCTCACGCTGGTAGAGAAGGAGATGCGAGTCACGCTGGCTAAGCTTCTGGCCGAGTCTGTTACAGAAGTTGAGATTTTTGGTAAAGCAACTTCAATTGACCCGAATACATACATCACTTGGATTGATAAGTACCAGGTAACGTGTAGTAGAGGCGGGTCGGCAGAAAGGCAGACGTGCTGGCTGTTCTCCGAAACGATCCTTTGGGTCTCATGCCTCGTGTCTTCCAGGCCCAGCTTGTGGTTCTGTCGGCCCAGATAGCCTGGTCTGAAAACGTGGAGACGGCTCTGACCAGCATTGGCGGCAGCGGTGACGCGGCGCCCTTGCACTCCGTGCTGAGCAACGTGGAGGTCACCCTCAACGTGCTGGCCGACTCCGTCCTCATGGAGCAGCCCCCGCTGCGGAGACGGAAGCTCGAGCACTTGGTTAGTCCCGCGCCTGCCTGCTGACTGGCCCCTCACCCATTAGGCGCTGTGCCTTCGGTGCGGGCAGGCAGAGGAGGTCATGCCTGGGGAGCACTGTGGTGTTAGGGAGACAAGGGGGGGTGCATTGGTGAGCTCAGGGTGGGCCTCGCTGTCTGTCCTACTGAAAGGTAGCCTCGGTGGAGCAGGGGAGTCCTACGTCCACGTCCTGGGAAGGAGGAGGCAGTAGCCTTGATCAGGGAGGGGTTCTTGCTCTTCTTTCTCTTGCTTGTCATCCCCTTGCCAGGGAAGTGCCCGGTGTGCCCCCGCTGGTGTCATGCCCAGCCTGCGGGGGACAACAGGGGACAGAGACGGCTGTTCTGACACACTTCATGCTAGTTAGGGTCTTCCCCTGAAGTTGGGTGTTTTTGTTTGCTGGTGGTTTGGTTTTGCCGCGGCTCTTGATTCTGTGTCATTTCATGTGGGAAGAACAATTCTCCTGTTTCTAGAAGTGAATTTGTATTTTGGAATGTTTACGCAGCGTTACTGTAATTGGATCGAGCCTTAAAAGTCTGCTAAATGATCACATGCCCAGGAAAGACGCTGTACATGTACGACTCCAGTTGACGGTAAACCCTCTGTTCAGATTACAGAGCTGGTTCACCAGAGGGATGTGACGCGCTCCTTGATCAAAAGCAAGATTGACAACGCCAAGTCTTTCGAATGGCTCAGCCAGATGCGCTTTTACTTTGACCCCAAGCAAACTGATGTGCTCCAGCAGTTGTCTATCCAAATGGCAAATGCCAAATTTAACTATGGCTTTGAGTACCTGGGTGTTCAGGACAAGCTGGTCCAAACCCCCCTCACCGACCGCTGCTATCTGACCATGACCCAGGCCTTGGAGGCCAGACTGGGGGGGTCCCCATTCGGTAAGTTACTCCACGGACCTGGACAGGTGGAGTCAGAGAGTAAATACAATTTGTAAAAATTAAATCAGTGGTTTTAAATGTACTTCTTCATTATGTAGCTAATATAGTCTAGAACCTCAGATTCATTTGCGGTTGTCACATGTCCTTTGATTTTGTAAATGAACTGTGTGAGGCTAACGGTACCTCCCCGTAGACTCAAGTACTCATTTTTCTTCAAATAATAGGGCCGGCCGGGACTGGGAAGACAGAGTCGGTCAAAGCTCTTGGCCATCAGCTTGGACGCTTTGTTTTAGTTTTCAACTGCGATGAGACCTTTGATTTCCAGGTGAGCAGCTTTCTGAGTCCCCCTAAAGTCTAATGGCCTGACAGGTCAGCTGGGGAGCACCACACTTGGACCCCCTGTGGGGCTGCCGGCCTCACAGCTTACGTGGCCCGTCTGGCCTCCTGAGTCCCAGGGATGTCGTTATTTTGAGTGGGGCGTCCAGCATATGTACTTTGGTGTTGACTTGAGCTGTGCATTTCTGGAAGAGATGGTTAGTGCCTATATGTGGGCATAAATAATGATAATGGAAAAGACTTTTTTAATCAACAACAGGTAGAATAAAAATAGCAACTCTGTCTTTGGAATCTTACTGGCGCAGGAGGAGAAAAGGTGTGATGCGCTGCATCTGTACACAGTCACTGTTGTTAGTGAAGTACTTCTGTGTGCAGGCCCGTGCCTCCCGGGTGACCCTGATGTCCCCTGCACAGCTGCCTGGGGCGGGGAGTGATCTCCTGTCGCTGCTCTGGTTTCAGGCGATGGGCCGGATCTTCGTGGGGCTCTGCCAGGTGGGCGCATGGGGCTGCTTTGACGAGTTCAACCGCCTGGAGGAGCGGATGCTGTCAGCCGTGTCGCAGCAGGTGCAGTGCATTCAGGAAGCGCTGCGCGAGCACTCCAACCCCAACTGCGATAAGAGTGAGACTCCCCTTTTCCTCTGCATGTTACTTAGCGGCTGGGGAGGGAGAGTCCCAGGGGGCTGGGTCACTCCCATCAGGGGGGAGCGGGCCCTGCTCCCTTGCAGTGTCGCTCCTGTTTGACGATAACAGGAACTTGTTTTCCCAAAGGTCCTGCAGACCTCGATGGAAAAGGGGTGTCAGGGAAAGCAGTGCCTGTGTGCTCGGCCTTCTCTCCGGGAGTAGAAGGGTTCAGTTGTGGGCGCTGGTGGTTTTGGTCAGTCCCAGGAAAGGGCAGTCTTCTTGAGCAGCACCAGTCAGCTGCATCACACGGATACATTTTTATTTCTGCACCTACCTTTAGGCCGCATTTCTGTCCCTGCGTTGATCTGTGACACATCACGCAGGACAGAATGTGCACTTCCCACCCCTGGTGACTTGTCCCATGTTCCCAGGGCTCTCGTGTAGGTGAGGTGTATGAAGGTGGGTGACGTGCTGGCAGGAGGGCCAGAGAGCCCGTCCCCTGCAGTCCCGGGCTTAGAGGCCAACAGCGAAACCGATGCTTTGTCTTTGGATTTTAGGGAGATTTTAGCGTCGCTCGTGAATATCACAAGTCTTAACCCCATTTTCTGATTTTCAGCCTCTGCCCCCATTACCTGTGAGCTGCTCAACAAACAGGTGAAGGTGAGCCCAGACATGGCCATCTTCATCACCATGAACCCCGGCTACGCGGGCAGGTCCAACCTTCCCGACAATCTGAAGAAGCTGTTCCGGAGCTTGGCCATGACCAAGCCCGACCGGCAGCTCATCGCCCAGGTCATGCTGTACTCGCAAGGCTTCCGCACTGCTGAGGTCCTCGCCAACAAAATCGTCCCGTTCTTCAAGTGAGTGCCCCAGACTGACCTGTCACCGTGTGGTTGCATATGCCAGATGTGCCCTTGAAGGGTCATCCCTGCAGTCACGTGTCCGTGTCTGGTATCTTGCTGTGTGACTGTATGGCTGTTGAGAGTGGACTGTTGCAGACAGACCTCTTCCCTTTCAGACTGTGTGACGAGCAGCTGTCCTCTCAGAGCCACTACGACTTCGGTCTTCGAGCGTTAAAGAGTGTGCTGGTGAGTGCGGGAAACGTGAAGAGGGAGAGAATTCAGAAGATCAAGAGGGAGAAAGAAGAACGAGGGGAAGTAGTCGATGAAGGAGAAATTGCAGAAAATCTACCGGAGCAGGAGGTTTGTGCACATGCTGTTTTCATCACCCACACTGTAAACACTAATTTAAATTCACCTTTTCAACACGTGAGCCAGAGCTTGAGAGTTTGCTGCAATTCACACACACGGGCACAGGCAGGTGGAAGACACTAACGTTGGTCTGGGGAATGGAGTGAGGACCACAGGAGTGTGCCGGGTCACTTCATCACCAACAGCCATGTCCTCCATACGTTCTGGGGATGCGCATTGGCCGTGCGAGCCGGGCTCCTCGCCGCTCAGGGCTCGGTCCTTTTGTCCCCATTAGATCCTGATACAGAGCGTCTGCGAGACGATGGTGCCCAAGCTGGTGGCAGAAGACATCCCGCTGCTCTTCAGCCTCCTGTCAGACGTGTTCCCCGGGGTCCAGTATCACCGGGGTGAGATGACTGCACTGCGGGAGGAGCTGAAGAAGGTGTGCCAGGAGATGTACCTTACGTACGGAGACGGAGAGGAAGTCGGCGGGATGTGGGTTGAGAAGGTAAGTGGCCCCGCACGCACATCGTGCAGCCACGGCCACTAGGAGAAGCTGCGCTGGACAGAGCTCTGACCACGAGGGCCAGCGCAGCATGTCATCTGGTTTGTGAAGATTTGACTTAAGGCCTTTTTCTTAACTTTAATGGAGACGTAACAGTTTATCTGAAAACCTCGCTTACGTAGCGTGGCTGTTTCTCCAGCAACGCTGACGTGATCCTAATGGACAGCATACCAATAAAAGTTCTACTTGTGAGATTTCCCAACGTCGTAGATTAACCATAAATCTGCTAAACAGCACACGGTTTATACTGGTGTCTTCCATCTCCTTGTTCTGGGAGATGAAAATGCGTGTTCTCACACAAGCTGTGTGCTGAGCCTGAGCGGTGCTGTGTTGGGTCACGCAGACAGCTCAGCTGTTGGGTCTCTGCCCTCCCTAGAGGGGCTCTTAGGTGCCTCTTTGGAGGCAGGTTGGTAGTCACCCCCTCTTCCACTGGCTCCCAGCCTTCCTGACTTAACAAAGAGCTCCCACAGTTTAGTTAAGACCCTTCTTGAAACGTTTTTGGTAGATGCAGCCTGTATCATGTCTGCTTTAAAAATTCCAGGGCAGCCCTTGCCTTTAGCACACGTCTCCTGTTGGCTGCCATGAAAAAGGTCTGGAGAACCTTCTCGCTCTCTGTGCGGAGTGCTCAGCAGGTGATGTCTTTGGCCCTGCAGGTCCTCCAGCTCTACCAGATCACCCAGATCAACCATGGCCTGATGATGGTGGGGCCCTCGGGAAGTGGGAAGAGCACGGCTTGGCGTGTGCTCCTGAAGGCTTTGGAGAGGCTCGAGGGCGTGGAGGGTGTGGCCCACATCATCGACCCCAAAGCCATCAGCAAAGACCACCTTTATGGAACCCTGGATCCCAACACCAGGGAATGGACAGATGGGCTCTTCACACATGTCCTGAGAAAGTGAGTTTGCCTCGATTCCAACGAGTGCGACCGGGGCCCTCTTCCTTAACGTTAGTAGTGTGTGTTATTTTTCCAAGCAAAGACTGAATGAATGAAAATGTCACTGTGGAGACTGTTGTAGAGAGAGCATTTATAATCTAAAAATGCTGTTTCCAAACTCTCCCAAACCAGGATCATAGACAACGTGAGGGGCGAGCTACAAAAGCGCCAGTGGATTGTCTTCGATGGTGACGTGGACCCCGAGTGGGTGGAGAACTTGAACTCGGTGCTGGATGACAACAAGCTTCTGACTCTGCCAAATGGCGAGCGCCTCAGCCTTCCGCCCAACGTAAGTGGTCTTCCTCAGGGTATCAGACCAAATACCCCACGTGCTCTGGAGGGGAGGTTGAGTTTCACCGTGCAACAGTTATGTAAATAGTTTTCAAAGTTAATTGAGTCTCCTTGTGCTAGAGTTTCCCATTCCTGTGGCCAGCAGGAAGTACGTCTCTAGGACTTAAAAGAACTTGGCACCATTGCCCAATGTTAAGCATACTCCGCGATTCCCAGTTAACGCTCCTAACCCAGCGTTACGGGGTTGTCGTTAGGATTTCTGAAGTTATCATACATTTGGGAAGTGGCTAAATGAGTAATTTAGATACGGAAGCTTTCCAGGCTATCCTTTGGACATGAGCATTTGGTCCAGGTCCTGGGTAGATCAGAAACATGGGTGGGCATGGCATGGATTTACATCCTACTGAAGGTCTGGCAGGAAGAAAACAGACAAAAGCCCTCGCCATCCTGGGGCATACAGTCTGATGTGGAAAACAGACCCTCAGGGTAAACACTGTTGAGTGCTTAGGAGAAAATGAGCTGGAGGCAGTGGCTGGTACTGGCGAGAGCTGGAATGAGCTCGGTCAGGGATGGTGGCATGGAGGCATCACCTAAAGGCGTTTGTAGAGATCGAGGCATGTGAGGGAGGCAGTCCTGTGGGCCTCCAGGTAGCGGGGGCTTGGCTGGGGTGTGAGGGGCAGGGGGAGAAAAGGAGGCTGGACCAGAGAGGAAAGGGAACAGATCAGGTTGGGCCCAGGGCAGCCTAAGGACTGGCACTTGCCCGCTGGGTGAGTCAGGAGCCTTGGGCACGTCCAGATCACATCCCTCTGAGGTTAAGGCTGATTCCTCTGAGGTGGAATCAGACCACCTGCTTTGAATCTCAGCTCCATTTACCAGCAGTGGGACCTGGGTGAGGTGTCCGGCCCCGTCTGTGGGATGGGGACACTGCGCCTGTCTCCAGGGATTGGCATGAGGGTTGATGAGTTGGGGTGGGGAACGAGGTCACGGTGCCTGGCCCGGGGTAAGGCTGGCACACTCCCCCACTGACGCCCCTCCAGGGTAGCTGCGTGTCTCCTGTTCGCCAGGAGCTGGCCCCATGGGCTCACCAGCTCTCCTCCCCGCCACGCACGCCTCCTGCACAGGTCCTTGCAAGAGCACTTGGTAGGCTGATGACAGCCGTGGGTGTTTCTACTTTTTAAACTAGGTGCAGAAAAACTAGATTTAGTTTAATTGTTCTTTCAGTGTGTATATAGGTAAACAAGTTTTAACATCTGACTTTCTATCAAACCTACATCATTAAATTTGCTCTGTGTTTTCTCTTCGAGGTGCGAATAATGTTTGAAGTGCAGGACTTGAAGTACGCCACTCTGGCCACGGTGTCGCGCTGCGGCATGGTCTGGTTTAGTGAGGACGTTCTCAGCACAGACATGATCTTCAACAACTTCCTGGCCAGGCTGCGCAGCATCCCCCTGGACGAAGGGGAGGACGAGGCCCAGCGCCGGCGCAAGGGCAAAGAGGACGAGGGGGAGGAGGCCGCCTCCCCGATGCTGCAGGTACGACGACCATCACCGCTCCGCCAAGCGCGGCCGCGGAGCCAGAGCTGAGGGGTGCGGGGCGTCCCGCAGTGAGGTGAGGCGTTCTACCCCTGAGGGTCTAGAAGCCGGGCTGCTGCTCCTGGATGGTCACTGCTCCCCTGCGGACGCCTGCCACTCTGTGTTGTCACATAGCAGCGCCTAACAAAGCAACCTCAGCTGCCAAAGGGAAGACCCCTTTGGGAAAATTTGAAGACTTTTAGTTTTCTGACTTTTCTCTGCAAATTGATGAACAGCTGCCGTTTTCCATTTCAGTGATGGACTGAGGATGGGTCATTGAGGCCTATCCAGAAAATTGGTTTTTCACAGGTCACATGACTTTCCCGGGCCTAGGTGAGAATATATGAAAATCTCCAGGTTTTTTCGATAGTTACACAGTATTGACTGCTTCTTGCAGATCCAAAGGGACGCAGCGACAATCATGCAGCCGTACTTCACATCCAACGGTCTGGTCACCAAGGCCCTGGAGCATGCCTTCAAGCTGGAGCACATCATGGACCTGACGCGCCTCCGCTGCCTGGGCTCGCTCTTCTCCATGCTGCACCAGGCCTGCCGCAATGTGGCCCAGTACAACGCCAACCACCCCGACTTCCCCATGCAGACCGAGCAGCTGGAGCGCTACATTCAGGTAGGGAACCTGCTTTCGTGTGTTCTCTTCCCTGGGGACAGGGTCAGGCTGTCACGGGGACCAGGAAAGGTGCAAGCGTTTCCATGATGCAAGAACCAACATTTTCGAGGTTAATGTTGCTATAACTGTCTTAATTGTTGGAATTTTATCTAAAAGTGGATTTTGTTCTCTCCGTAAACAGAGGTATTTGGTGTATGCCATACTCTGGTCCCTGTCTGGAGACAGTCGGCTGAAAATGAGAGCAGAGTTGGGTGAATACATCAGAAGGATCACAACGGTGCCGTTGCCTGCTGCACCCAACATACCGATTATTGATTACGAAGTAAGTGCGTGAAGGGCGTGGCCTTCCTCCCTTGACCCTGACATGTTGGTTTAATTCATCCTGAGCAACCTCGCCGTTAGCTTGTCTTATTCTTTGTTTTTGTTTTTTTTTTAAATTTATTACAAGAGAGTGTGCCCATGAATGGGGGAGGGGCAGAGAGGGGAGAGAATCCCAAGCAGGCTCCGCCCTGTCGGTGCACCGCCTGATGTGGGACTCAATCTCATGAACTGTGAGATTATGACCTGAGCTGAAGCCAAGAGTCAGATGTTTAGCCGACTGAGCCCTCCGGGCACCCCATTAATCTTTCCATTTCATAAAAGGGTTCTGTCCTTTGCTGTATGTGGTACAAGGAGACCAGGTGAACCTGAAAGTTGTGTATATGAAAGCAAGCAAGTCTTTGAGGTGTGTGGCTCCCAAGTGACCACCCCTTCTCTGGGTGTAGGTGTCCATCAGCGGAGAATGGTCGCCGTGGCAGGCCAAGGTGCCGCAGATTGAAGTGGAGACGCACAAGGTGGCGGCCCCTGACGTCGTCGTGCCGACTCTGGACACCGTCCGCCACGAAGCCCTGCTGTACACCTGGCTGGCTGAGCACAAGCCGCTGGTCCTGTGCGGGCCTCCCGGGTCTGGCAAGACCATGACGCTCTTCAGCGCCCTCCGGGCCTTGCCCGACATGGAGGTAAAGCGGCTGGGAGGCGGGCAGCGGGCTGTTCGGTGCTCACATACGGGGCAGGGCTTATGATACTCAGTCGGTCTCTTCCTGTGTAAAGGTTGTGGGTCTCAACTTCTCGAGCGCTACCACTCCGGAGCTCCTGCTGAAGACTTTTGACCACTACTGCGAGTACAGACGCACGCCTAACGGGGTTGTTTTGGCTCCTGTTCAACTTGGAAAGTGGCTGGTGCTATTCTGTGATGAGATCAACTTGCCGGACATGGACAAATACGGGACACAGAGGGTCATATCCTTCATCAGACAGGTTTGTGTGCATCCACAGTCTCCGCTGCCCTTGTTAACATTTGCCCCTAATGCGCTCACACTCCCGCTTTCCTCAGATGGTGGAGCACGGAGGCTTTTACCGAACCTCAGATCAAACGTGGGTGAAGCTGGAGAGGATCCAGTTTGTTGGGGCTTGTAATCCCCCCACGGATCCTGGAAGAAAGCCCCTCTCTCACAGGTAACACATGGCTCTGTGGACACCACTGGCCCAGCGCACATGTCTGCTCCAAGATGGTTTTAAACGTACCACAAAAAATCTGGTTTTAGTTATCAAAGGTCACAAGATACTGCTTCTCCTTGGGTGGCCCCTGGGCTCCTTGTGCCGGGCTGCAATACTAGAAAACACAGTCTAAAATAAAAGTACTGACTCTCTGGGTGGTGATGAGCTAAGTGCCCCAGACCTCTGCAGGGTCACGATGAGGCTGAATCAGCCTGAATCATTTTTCCATTTTTGCTTGGCTGTTTTTCAGAGTTTTTTGCACCTACTGTTGGTGTCGGGGCTGGGCCCCAGCGGTTTGCGTGTAA
The DNA here is from genome assembly GCA_017311185.1 of Proteles cristata cristata. Taxonomy (NCBI): domain Eukaryota; kingdom Metazoa; phylum Chordata; class Mammalia; order Carnivora; family Hyaenidae; genus Proteles; species Proteles cristata. Next base: position 265,980 of record JAESUZ010002676.1, read on the forward strand.
TTGCGTGATCTGCGTCCTCAGGGACAGGAGGCCTGTGTGGGTGGATCAGGGAGCAGCCCCAGGGCCAGGCCGAGCGGGCCGCTCTCCACTCAGGAGCGCTGCTGCTCGGCTGGGGTGGCTGATGCGGTGGCTGAGCCTGCTATCCCCACGCAGATTCTTGCGCCACGTGCCCGTCGTGTATGTGGATTACCCGGGACCCGCCTCTCTGACGCAGATCTATGGCACCTTCAACCGGGCCATGCTGCGGCTCATCCCGTCCCTGCGCACGTACGCGGAGCCGCTCACCGCCGCCATGGTGGAGTTCTACACCATGTCCCAGGTACGCGGGGTTGGGCGCCGCTAAAAGATGGAGCTTTATTTAGAGTCCTTGTTGAGCCGGGACTTCCAGAGCCTGTTCTCAAATCATTCTGCCGGGTACTGTGACTGCAAACATTTTCCTTTTTTCTCGTTGCTCTTTTCTGCACACGTTACGTACAGTATTGTTTACAAAATTGGTACTGTATTTCTCTGTTTCTCAAAAGACAAGTGCACAACAGCACAACCATTTGTAGCGATTGCGTGTTGCGGAACTGCTCCCAGCAGCTGGTCCGCTGACGTGGCCGCCAGCAGCGCCCCCTTCCGCCACCCTCGCCACCGCTTTCAAATCGCCCGGTGAAAGGGAGCGGTTCTCCTACGTGGGACTTGCGCATCTAGGACGCCTTCCGGTTCCGGCTCCTCCCGGGGCACTGAGAACTTGACCTTTTCACCACTTTTCATTCACGTCCTGAAAGGGATTTACACACCTCTCCCACTTTTCTGAACCTGCAGGAGAGATTCACCCAGGACACACAGCCCCACTACATCTACTCGCCCCGTGAGATGACGAGGTGGGTGCGAGGTATCTTTGAGGCCCTGAGACCCCTGGAGACCCTGCCTGTGGAAGGCCTCATTCGGATTTGGGCACACGAAGCTCTCCGTCTCTTCCAAGACCGGTAAGGCCAAGGACATGGTTAGCCCTGTGCTCCCGTACCCTGACGCTTACGGCCCTCCGAGTCAGGCTGTGTGCGAGGCTGGCCTGCCCAAGTCTGAGAAGGGGGCAGAGGCAGCAAGGGCAGTCTTGCGTCTGAGCACAGCCACCCCCAGCATGAGGGGGCTCAGGGACACCCGCCCCTGGTTACTTAGTGGTGGTGAGGTGGTGGGGGGGGATGCCTTCCATTAAGCTCAGTAACTGTCATGCATGAGCCCCATAACCTTGTCTAAGCTGGAATTTTCTGGCGAATTTAAATGCCTTCTGGGGGCACCTGGCTGGCTTAGTCGGTGGAGCGTGGGACTCTTAATCTTGGGGTCATGAGTTCAAGTCCCGCATTGGATGTAGAGATTACTTAAAAAAAAATTAAATTGAAATACACCATTAAATGCCTTCTAGCAACTCCCTGGTGTGTGGTTTCCATAACCAGCACTCCTCACCCTCAAACTTTATTTTCATCAGAGGGTTTGCAGCTCTGTCCCTGGACTTTAGTTTTCTCTTTATCTGCTGGCCACTTTTCTCAGGTCTTGCCTCGTAGATTTCTGAGTTTTCTAGTGAAGATGCCAGTACGTAGGGGATGAGCTGCTCATGACTGTAGTGATCAGTGTGGACGCAGAAGGTTTTGTGGCTTGAGTCACAGGAAATGCCACAGTGGAATTGAGCCTTTACTTCTTGAGGAATCTTGAAAATTACTGACATTTTTTAGCCAGAACCAACTTCTTGTATTCTTCGTAGTCCAGTGCACTCTTTGTATTACAGTAAATTCTCAATTTTCCTAGTTCCTGCCCTGTTACTTTGTGCTTTTTTTTTTTTTAATGTATTTTAGCACTGCATAGTCTTTCAGGCTCATTTTAGATTGCTGAGGAAAAGTTAAATTTGTGTTGCTTTAATCCTAAACTTCTAAAAACTAATTCTTGGGGCTCCTGGGTGCTCAGGTGGTTAAGCATCCAACTTTGGCTCGGGTCATGATCTCACGGTTCACACGGGTTTGAGCCCCGCATCGGGCTGTGTGCTGACAGCTCAGAGCCTGGAGCCTGCTTCAGATGCTGTGTCTCCCTGTCTCTGCTCCTCTTTTCCTTGTACACTCTCTCTCAAAAATAAAAAAAAATTAAGAGAAAAATTTTTTAATTTTTAATTTACTACCAAACACATCACCAGTTTCCTTTATTTGAGGGATTGTTCTGCCTGTGAATTGAGCTACTCAAAACAGTGCAGGAGGCCAGGCCTCTTGTGGCCGAGTAGGTCCCCTTGCTCCCAGGTGTAAGTATGAGGTGGCCATACGCAGAGGACACAGTCCCTCTGGCTGCTCATAGTCCCAAGTGTACATGGTTGGCCAGTTAATGTTACTCCTGGGAGAAGCCAGGGCAGATGGCTCCCTCCAGACTGAGGGTATGGACCAGTGCATCCAGTGGCTGCAACTCTAGACCAGTGAGTCCTGCCTCCGGGCTGCTCTTCTCCCCCGAGCTCGCGAGGAGTCTCAGAATCTGCTTCATCCTAGATCCCTGGCTTTGAACCTGGGCTCCTGGGAGTCCACTGGGTCCCACAGCTATGCTGACCGAGAGGCCGGTGTAGGACATGAACAAAGTGAGCTGGAGCAGGGAACATCGATTTGGCATCTTTTTATTTACAAAAACCAAACCAAATCAAACAAAAAAGCCTCTAACCCTTTCTTCTTTAATAATGAAAAAATTTGAACTATGATTTCACAGATTTCCCAAAATACCAGAGATAAAATTGTATTAAATTCTGATTGGCTGCAGTTGCATTAACTGTGCCCTGCACCCGGTGGCCTGGGTGTGCCCCAGTTCGGCTTCTCAGGGCGTGCTCCCCCCTTCCCACCCACGTGGGCACATTCAGTCTCACCTGCCCCGTCGTGGTTTTCGCTATCAGCCTGGGCCTCTGGGCCTCGCGTGTTGGCAGTTCCCTGCTGCTGTTCCCCTGTGGCCCCGGGAACTTTGTGTTGGGCAAGCGTAGAAGCCAGAATCATGTTGGCATTTTTACAGTCAAAGTGATTAAACACTTTTAGAGGATTTTTTTTTTCACTTTTATTTCTTTTTGTTTTTTTAGTAACCTCTGCACCCAACGTGGGGGTTCACACTCACGACCCCAAGTTGCTCTTCCAGCTGAGCCCGCCAGGCGCCCCCTAGAGGAATTGTTTTTTAATGTAATGGTGCCATAGGCTTTAGGGGTTTTATGTTTAATACCAACATTTTGGATTGGTTAGTCTGTCTGGAGTTCAGATTCTTAGATTTTTCCATTGAGAGAAAATGAAAACTTCTGGTAAAGGCTAATTCCAGCCCTGGGAGTTGCCCGCGGCTCCGACGAAAGCTGGTGTCCTCCCCGCACGGCTCCTGTTTGCGCTGATACGCACACCGCTCTTCTTCCAACAGACTCGTGGAGGACGAGGAGAGGCGCTGGACGGACGAGAACATTGATATGGTTGCTCTGAAGCACTTTCCCAACATAGACAAAGAGAAGGCAATGAGCCGGCCCATCTTGTACAGCAACTGGCTATCGAAGGTAACCAGTTGTCCTTTCAGAAATAATTTTTCTGTCCTTTCAGCTAGAATTATCATCGCATCAAACATATCTTTTTCTTGAAAAATGCTTCGAGTAAGCAAGCACCTCATTGGTTACAGGCACAATGCGCCACACTTTACTGATCATTCAGGGCAGACCATCCCAGGAGTGTGGCTGGGGCTGGCGGGCCGGCTGCGTGTGTCTCGCTCCCATGAGACGGCAGTGCCAAAACCCCCGCGGTGCCAGCCGGCGGGATGGGCTTCGGCGTGTTCACAGTGAAGGGAGTCTTCCCCGCAGCTTTCACTCCCCTCATGCTCCAGAAATGAGCTAATTGTGAATAATCCGTGTGAAAATGTTTCCTGTAGTACCACACTAGACAAAGTTGGCGTTTCTAGAATAGGTGTGAGCTGTTCTTTTTCTGAAAGAGAGTAGGATGTTTTAGTAAGGTGAAGTTTCGATATGCATTCCAGTCAGCCAGTAGTATGGGCACAGGGATGAGTAAAATCTTGTAGAGGGCGTGCAGTCCAATAGGGGAGAGGGCCAGATGGAAACAGCTCTGTCTGGAGAGATCACAGTAGCACTGACCCTGGGCCTGGCTCTAAAAGGGGTTTGTACACCTTTCTCAAGAAGGGCGTGAGGCACAGGGCCTGAGGCAAAGACTCAGAAGTAAGAAATAGCAGGACGGGCTTGGTGTTGCCAGAATTTTTGGTGTGTTTCTGGACCCTAGATACTAATCTTTCTCATTTATAGGCACCCTCTTCTCTCAGTGGCCCATCTGTCACTGTCTTTCTGGTGTCTTTTGAAGAGCACATGTTGTCAGAGTTCTGTCATTTAAACCCACAATCCACAGTGATTGTGTGGAGGCGTCCCTTGTCCCGGCACCAGGCTCAGCACTGTTTGCTGAACGATCCCTTACCTGGCAGCGTCTGTCTGTCATTATGGGTTCCCTGCATGCAGGGGTCTGTTTCAGAGGCCCCGTCCTACTCTGTTGCTTGCTCAAAACTACATGGCCTTGATAATGACGATGAAGTTTGATAGGATAGGCCTTCACACTTGGTTCTTCTTTAGGGAGATTTTGACTGTCTTTGGCCCTTTCCGCTTCCAAATGAAATTTGAAATTGGCTTGTCAAGTCGTGCCAAAATCTCCACCACTGCCCACCACTGAGGTTGTGGCTGGGAGTATATGGACTTTCTCTGTCGATTTGCATGGAGCTGATAAGTTCGCTTACCTCTGCACAGCCTTGGTTACCATCTTCATTTATTTATGCCTTCTGTGAGGTCTTTTGGGGACAAGGATGTTCCCTGGTTTTAGATTGAGTCCTGGCTAACTTACATTTGTGTTGCTGTGTTGTAAGTGATGCCTTCTCTTATATGTTTTAACAGTTTCTTGGTACCTGAAATTGTAATTGACTGGTATGATACAAAGAATGGTTTCTTTTACTAATCGGGTCTTACTTCTTTTTCTCCAGGATTACATCCCAGTAGACCAGGAGGAATTGAGAGATTACGTCAAAGCTAGGCTGAAAGTCTTCTATGAGGAAGAACTTGATGTCCCTCTGGTTCTGTTCAATGAAGTGTTAGACCACGTGCTCAGGATCGACCGGTGGGCTTTTTGTGGTTACAGCCTACTGTTCATGTAGTGGTAGGGGTCCTCCCAACCGACTCCCCCACACACACACCTCACCTCTGCCTTCTCAGCTAAGCGACACCCCTCCCTGCTAAGCCCACTTCTGCATCCCATGTCTGCCTGCTCTGCGGCCCCCGCTGGGCTCCTGCTAGCAGTCTGTTCCTGTCTGTTCCTGCCGTGACTGACACCTCCCGTTAGATCCTGCCTTGTGCCCCCTGAGGGTCTGGAAGACAGGACCATGTCCTGTTGATCTTTGCATCCCCACTAGGCCTGGCAAATACCAGTTGCTCAACAGCTGTTTAACATAGCAATTCAAGTTAAAATACATTAAAAATGTTGTAGGTTAACTCCTGAGAAAATGTAGGACCTGAGTGTCAAAAGAACAGAGCATAAAAGCCTTTTAATTACCTTTTCTGATAATGTCAGGATATTCCGCCAACCTCAAGGCCACTTGCTTCTGATTGGTGTCAGTGGAGCAGGAAAAACCACCCTGTCCCGTTTTGTGGCCTGGATGAATGGTTTGAGCGTATACCAGATTAAGGTGGGTCTGGTCGATGCCTCGTAATCCCAGCAGATTCCTGACTCCTGCACATGGATCCTTGAATGAGATTGGACCTAACTTGCCAACTGCCTCTGCAGGTGCACAGGAAGTACACTGGGGAAGACTTTGATGAAGATCTTCGGACGGTGTTGAGGCGTTCTGGCTGTAAGAACGAAAAGATAGCATTTATAATGGATGAATCCAACGTGTTAGATTCTGGATTCCTGGAGCGAATGAATACCCTTCTGGCCAACGGGGAGGTAAGCGCCATGTTGCATGGTGCTGCATGTTAGTGGTGTCGGGTTCCCTGGGCCAGTCGATCGTAGCGCCCTCTCGTTTGTTAGGTCCCCGGCCTCTTCGAAGGAGACGAGTACGCCACTCTGATGACCCAGTGCAAAGAGGGGGCCCAGAAGGAGGGCTTGATGCTGGACTCGCACGAGGAGCTGTACAAGTGGTTCACCAGCCAGGTCATCCGCAACCTGCACGTCGTCTTCACCATGAACCCATCCTCCGAGGGGCTCAAGGACCGCGCGGCCACCTCCCCGGCACTTTTCAACAGGTGCGCTGACGTCCGCTGGGCTCGGTTGTGACAGCTGATTTCTTCCCGGGCATACCCAGCTCCCGGGAGCTGCATGAGACGGGGGCGTCTTTTTCAGGTGTGTGTTGAACTGGTTCGGGGACTGGTCCACGGAAGCGCTGTACCAAGTGGGCAAGGAGTTCACAAGTAAGATGGACCTGGAGAAGCCCAATTACATCGTGCCTGATTACATGCCAGTTGTGTATGACAAACTCCCACAGCCCCCGTCCCATCGGGAGGCAATTGTGAACAGCTGTGTGTTCGTTCATCAGACTCTTCACCAGGTGGGTTCAGTTTTGAGGTCCTGGAAAAAGCAAAGCTGACTATCCTGCTAATGTAAAGGCAAATCGATGAAGTCGACACCTAGGGTGTTTCATGCCACAAGATACCGTTCTTGTCTTTACCTGTCGGGACGCATCACCCTCCTTGCTCCCAGACTGCACCTTCTGGGGTCCTGGACCTTCGCTGCCCTGTGGATGCCACCTCCATAAAACGTCCTTCCCTGCTTTCCTTTTCTCACTGCGCGCGCATCCTGGTTCTCTATTCCAGACCAGGGTTGGCATACCTTTCCTGGAAAAGGCCAGATAGATAACGTGGGAGGCCTTGCGCACCAGGAGGGTCTCTGACTGCCTGGCCCTGCCTGGATACACAGGTCCGCGCAGCCCGCAGGGGTGGGGCGGGCTGTGTGCCACTAACGCTTCGTTTGCAGGAACGTGCAGCGACCAGATCTGGCCCGCTGGCCAGGGTTCGCTGTCCCTTGTTTTAGACTCCTCATCACAGAGGGGTTCAATCTGTTCCCGTCAGAAAGGGCTTTATAAAGACCCCGCTGAGCCTGTGGCTGTCCGGTTGACCGCTGCCCCACCGCCCACCGCCGCACCTGCAAGCCGCCTCCGCTGCCGCCGGAGTGTAGCCCGGCCCCAGCTTCCTCGCTGGTCTCGTGTCCTATCACCCTGCTGTAGCCAGAGGGGCCCAAGCAGATGGTCCCACAGAGCCGTGCCGCTTGCCCTTACTTGGTGCCATCTCTTACTTTGGTGTCCCTGGAAAATAAGCAGAAGGCAGAGGAGGCAGGGCATCACATAGGGCCCCCAGCTATCCACGGGTGATGTCACCAGGGTCACCAGAGGTTTGACAAGAGAGCTTTGGGGCTCCTGAGGCTCCCTGAGATCTCAAAGGAGGCTGAGCTGAGACCCCAGCTCAAGTATGACTCCTTTTTTTTTTTTTAATGTTTGTTTACTTTGAGAGAGAGTGAGCACATGTGTGCAACGGAGGGAAAAAGAGAAGCCCAAGCAGGCTCCGGGCTGTCAGCGCAGAGCCTGATGAGGGACTCAGTCTCACAAACCGTGAGATCATGACCTGAGAGTCAGACGCCCAACCCACTGAGCCCCCCGGGCGCCCCTTGAGTGTGATTCCTCAGGGCCGGTTCCATATTCCGTGTCACTCAGCGGCCCACAAGGCAGCATATTTTCAGAGGTTAAATCACAGAGAACGTCCTCAAGAGTAAAAAGATGTAACTATTCTCTCAAAGGCTAATGCTCGGCTAGCAAAGCGCGGGGGCAGGACGATGGCCATCACACCTCGCCACTACCTAGACTTCATCAACCACTACGCCAACCTGTTCCACGAGAAGCGGAGCGAGCTGGAGGAGCAGCAGATGCACCTGAACGTCGGGCTCAGAAAAATCAAAGAAACTGTCGACCAGGTACATCCCAGGCATTTGCTTACGGGCAGGGGCTGGCGTGAGGAGCCCTTTCCGGGAAATTTCTGTGTGGTTCTGTCCCCCTAATATAGTGCCCATCCTGCAGGTGGAGGAACTGCGGCGCGACTTGCGGATAAAGAGCCAGGAGCTGGAGGTGAAGAACGCGGCCGCCAACGACAAGCTGAAGAAGATGGTGAAGGACCAGCAGGAGGCCGAGAAGAAGAAGGTGCCCACTTGCTTCCCGGGCCCCGGGCCCACCGGGCGGGGGTCTAGTCCGGGGTGGGCTTCAGAGATTGATGGGTTGGGGCAGGGTGCCGGTGGAGCGAGGACGGTTGTTCACGACGCCTCGGCGTCCCTCCCTGTAGGTGATGAGCCAGGAAATCCAGGAGCAGCTGCACAAGCAGCAGGAGGTCATCGCAGACAAACAGATGAGCGTCAAAGAGGATCTCGACAAGGTGGAGCCTGCTGTCATCGAGGCTCAGAACGGTAGGTCACTGCTGTCGGGTCTGGCTTTCTAGAAAGGGTGCCGTCTGTCCACGGTGCTGTGCAGCACGGGGGCTGCGCCTGGGCTTCCCCCAGAGGCACGTACGTGTCCAGAAGCCTCACCAGTAAACATCTGAAGGTTTTTCCAAACACCAAAGATGGTCTTTGTCTCCTAAAACAGACTTTCTGTGGGGCTCCTGCCTTCGCCAGAGCGAGACCCTTCTCATAGACCGTTGACGTAGCAAGCTTTGTGTGAATACTTGTTTGTTTTTTAATTTGGCGATAATTCCCTGAATATGCTAATTCTCTGAATTTCACCCAGAAATGCCTTAAAGTGTGTAGTGTTGTCATCTTGTGGTTTTCTGAGCGGTTTCTGGGAGGCCAGTGAATACTGACTTGGGTGCTGATGGCAGTCACTCCCCGTTCCTCGTCCACACGGGCTCCTGCAGGACACTAGTGCCTGGACCAGGGCCCGCCCGAGGCTGTGCTCGCTTGTGGTTTGTCCCATTGCGCCACGGGAGGCATTGAAATACACCATCCAAACTATACATTCTCCTTGAGAATCTGGTTTCAAGGAGAACTTAATTTAGTTTTTACTGCTGAGTAACTAGTGAAAAAGTGTTTTAGTAAAAGTTTAGGCTGGAAAAATGTGTTTTAGCTTGCGGAAGGTGTTGGTCGTCTTTTTTTAGAACGGTTAATCCTACATATTCACCCAGCCAGGCAGCCAGCTTCTAGATTATGGCAGGACGTAGATACCATTGCCTAGGTTGTGTAAGATAAGTACGTAGTCAAAGTAGTTAAATGTGGGGCGCCTGGGTGGCTTAGTCGGTTAAGCGTCCGACTTTCGCTTAGGTCATGATCTCGCGGTTCGTGGGTTCGAGCCCCGCGTCGGGCTCTGTGCTGACTGCCAGCTCAGAGCCTGGAGCCTGTTTCAGTCTGTGACTCCCTCTCTCTCTGACCCTCCCCTGCTCACGCTGTCTCTTTCTCCTAGAAATAAATAACACATAAAAAATAAAATAAAGTAGTTAAACGTTGTAAGGCTTTGTGGGGGTAAAGGAACTAACGAGGACTGTGAGCTGTCGCTGAAGGTGGCTTCCTGCTTTTTATGGAGCGTAAAAAGTATGGCCTCTGGTGCTGGGAGAGCTTCATAGTTATTTAAAAGGTCAGCTGTTCCAGGGGGTTTAAAGACAGAGAGGCTCGCTCACTGCAGCCTTCGAGCAGGGGCGCCTCGTGGAGCCACGGCTCTGCCACGCCACCGCCCTCACCGCTCCCCCTGTCCCCCACCCCCACCCCTCCTGCTGCCGCGGCACCCAGCTGTGAAGTCGATAAAGAAGCAGCACCTGGTGGAGGTGAGGTCCATGGCCAACCCCCCCGCTGCCGTGAAGCTGGCACTCGAGTCCATCTGCCTGCTGCTGGGCGAGAGCACCACCGACTGGAAGCAGATCCGCTCCGTCATCATGCGGGAGAACTTCATCCCCACCATCGTCAACTTCTCCGCAGAGGAGATCAGGTGAGTGGCTACAGGGGCCAGGGGTGGCGCTGGGGGGAGGGCGGGTAGGCAGGAGCCTTCCTGCCTCTGCGTGGCCGTCACTGTGGCCTGTCCTGTCAGAAGGCGGCGTCTGTTCCGTTAACTGTACAGATGCTTTCTAGGCCATTTCACTCAAAGTAGCAGTCAGATCTCTTCCCTGCGTTCCCGGCAGTAGTTTCTGAATCCCTTAACCCCTGCGAGCCACATCCTGTTCCGTCCGCACGGGGTTCGAGCGCCTCACTGCCCCAGAGCTGGCGTCGGCAGTGCTGCCTGCCGGGGGAGCTTGGGGGCAGGAAGGTCAGAGGCCACTGTCCCCCCAGAACACGGGTGGGTCCAGCTCGTCCTCCGTGGTCACTGGGGCAACAGATGGGAACTGGCCCTTATGTTCGATTTCCTAAACGCATCTTCGCTCTGCACGTGCTTAGAAACCCAGTTCCTGTTTTGCAGCGACGCCATCAGGGAGAAGATGAAGAAGAATTACATGTCCAACCCGAGCTACAACTACGAGATCGTCAACCGGGCCTCCCTGGCCTGCGGCCCGATGGTGAAATGGGCCATCGCCCAGGTGAGCGGCGTGGCCAGGAGCTGCTATGGGAAAGACCAGCTCCGGTCCCGTCACTTGTGAAGAGTAATCACTGTCCGCCCCCCCGCAGCTCAACTACGCCGACATGTTGAAGCGGGTAGAGCCCCTGCGCAATGAGCTGCAGAAGCTGGAGGACGATGCCAAGGACAACCAGCAGAAGGCCAACGAGGTGGAGCAGATGATCCGGGACCTGGAAGCCAGCATCGCCCGCTACAAGGAGGAGTACGCGGTCCTCATCTCAGAGGCTCAGGCCATCAAGGCAGACCTGGCTGCCGTCGAAGCGAAAGTAAGATTATCGTGGGGCATGTGCAGTCTCTGGCGCCCCCCCTGGGTTCTGTTCTTGTGGGGTCTGACGTGAGGGGCTCCGGGCCCTCGCACACGGCACGCCCCCATTCTTGTCTGCCAACCAGCTCTGTCCCGTCTGGGAGCTCCTGCTGGCCACCTGGTGTACCGAGCTGCCTTAATTAGGACAGATGGACACTAGGGGGCGATCTGAAGCCAGGGAGCCCCTCCCCAGTCGGCACCCAACCTGTGTGCTCACCTGTTTCAGTGGGGTCATGGTTGTCGGAGTCTTGCATTCACTGCATTTGCCACACCCATGCTCCTGACTCTCCAGAATATTCTCCTCTCCTGCCAGCAGCATGTCTTCCCTCTAGGCCAACACTCACCTGCCGCTGTTCCACCCGGGCCCTCTCCCTGCCCCATCTCCACTCAGCACACATCCCAAGGCTGAGCCTGCTCCTCCACACCCCCTCATGCCCTGATTAGATTCTAAAGCCTGTATTGTCCTCAGTTGTGGTGGAGCCAGGTCCTCCGTTCTCTGGGACTGTGACCAGCCTCCCAGAGCTGTGGGGAGCAGATTCTCACTTTCTGCCATAAATCCTGTTGGATCTTCCCTGCAGGTAAACCGGAGCACTGCTCTCCTGAAAAGCTTGTCCGCTGAACGTGAACGATGGGAAAAAACAAGCGAAACTTTCAAAAACCAGATGTCTACCATCGCCGGGGACTGCCTCTTGTCCGCCGCGTTCATCGCCTACGCGGGTTACTTTGACCAGCAGATGCGCCAGAACCTGTTCACCACGTGGTCCCACCACTTACAGCAGGCCAACATCCAGGTAACGGGCCGAGGGGCTCCAGCCCGGTTCTCGGTTAGCCGTTTCCGTGCCGGCTCGGAAATGACGCACCTGGAGTTGTGAGGAGACAAAGTAACCACCCTCCCTTTCAGTTCCGCACAGACATTGCGCGGACCGAGTACCTCTCCAACGCCGACGAGCGCCTTCGCTGGCAGGCCAGCTCCCTGCCCGCAGACGACCTGTGCACGGAGAACGCCATCATGCTGAAGCGCTTCAACAGGTGCGCGCTCGTGCGCCGGGGGCAGTGAGGAGTCCTCACGTGCGGGGCCCCTGTGGTTTTGTGTTTTTTCAAAATACATCCCTGAGGAAATGAAGGGAAACTTGGACGTGGTGAGCAGCACGCGCAGGCTAGGCGCTCATCTCTGACGGGGGGCGCGCAGCTCTTCCCACCCCTGCTTCCCCGCCGTCCCTCAGAGCTGATGAGCGCGGGGTGGGGTGGACGACCAGAACTGAAAACAGCTGGCTGGAGCGAAGGGGGAGGGTGGTGCCCAGTCTGTGGTCTCACAAGGCCAGAGTCAGAGGGGGAGGGCGACTGCAGGGAGGGCAGGCTTGACACCGGCCCAGGGGGTCCTGGGGCCACCCCGCGTCCAGGGCCGCACACCCCGAGGCTTGACCCTCCTGTGCCGCAACTCTTAAGCCCAGACGCCTTCAGTGTTTTCTCACTTTATCTCCACGTCTTGAAATCTTTGGGCCCTTGAAGTATGTTACTGTCCCAGGGACACGCAGAGGATGAAGACCCTTGTGGGTGTCCTTGGACTTTATGAGCAAGTGGGACCCTCAGGTCCCACCAGTGGCTCCGTGTCTCGCCAGGTGTGCTGAGAATATCGGCCCATCAATGTGGCCTGTGCAGAACGGGAGCCACTAAATGAGAAATACGCACTCTCCTAGGTGCTCATTCAACAGTAGCCTGGCCCGCGTGAAGAGTGACAAGTGTAAGGACAGTGTGACTAACAGACTAAAAACACCTCACCTGCCCCTCATTAGGAGCCAGTTAGCGATTACAGCGCATCTCCACAGCGGGAGGCTGGGGTCCTGCACACCAGGCCGTTCCTGAGTGTGCGTGCAGGGAAGGCTCCGGCAGACCATGAGCAAGGGGAGCGGGCGTGGCATGAGGGACACAGGTGCCCAGGCACGGCTGCGAACACCTGAACCTTCCCTGGGTAGCTGGGTCAGAAGCCAGTAACAAAAATGGGGGGGTGGGGTCTCACTAAATATACTTTTTTGCAGCTTCTAGGTTTTGTACACACGTGTGCATTGCATATTTTAAAATTTTTAATCAGTCATGTGACTAGACAAATCCCTGTGGCCTCCTAGTGCCCTATCTTCCTCATTTGTAAAACAGACATGCTCACAGTACCTTTTCACGGGCTGCTGTGAGGATTAAGCTGTGTCCGCAATTTGTCAGGGTCCCTGGCAGCTTGAGCCGTCTATACCTGTTAGCGGTAGGTGTTGCTGAGCATTGGTGCGAATACCTGAGTTCTGGAAGGGCAGTAAGTAATACACGGAACAGTAATCCCAGCAGAGTGTGCTCAGCATCTGGAGAAAAGCACATGCTGGATGCTCAGGGAAGCACCTGTGTCCCAGCAGGAAAAGAGCTTCGAACCAAGGCCCTGCTCCAGAGAGTCCATGGCTTTGTTAGCTCCTTGCAGAAGGTGCTTCAAGAAGGCTTCAGGGACAAGGATTTGTTACGATTGTCTGGAAGCCGCACTTGAGTAGTGGGAATGGCCTTCTCATCGTCTTGTTGGGGGATCCTCGAATCCACTCTAATGTGGCCTCCTCCTTAGGTACCCGCTGATCATCGACCCCTCTGGCCAGGCCACAGAATTCATCATGAATGAGTACAAGGACCGCAAGATCACACGCACCAGTTTCCTGGACGACGCCTTCCGCAAGAACCTGGAGAGCGCGCTGCGGTTTGGGAACCCCCTCCTGGTGCAGGTGCGGGCATCAAACCTGGTGTGGACTGGCCTAGATCGTGTGGTCTAAGCAGTGGTAGCTTTTTACCCAGAAAAGATAAAGTTTTACGATTGTTCTATGAAAAGTGAATCCAAAAGACAGTGTTTAGTCTCTGTCATCACAGTCCACTAGAATTTTCTGCACTGTCAGAAACCTTCTGCTTTGGGCTGTGTGGCCAGTACGCCTGAGGAGCTGAATTATTTATTTAAATAAACAGCCACAGGTGGCTAGCGGCTGCCGTGCTGGACAGTGAGGTTGAAGCGGCTGGGTGGCTTCTGAGTGTTTGTCTGGAGTAGGTCAGTGTCAGTACACCGTCATTTGGGTAAACATAACGTGATGTAAAACCCCAACTGTGAAACTTCCTGTGCACGTCTAGGATGTGGAAAGCTATGATCCAGTTTTGAATCCAGTACTGAACCGCGAAGTTCGGCGAACTGGGGGGAGAGTGCTGATTACCCTCGGCGACCAGGACATAGACTTGTCGCCATCCTTTGTCATCTTCCTGTCCACCCGAGATCCAACCGTAAGGACTGGGGCATTTGGGATACGCACCTGTGGTGGCACTCTGTGTCACAGCTCAGGTGACAAAGCGGACTGTTCTCTTACCCCTTTTGGCAGGTGGAGTTCCCCCCAGACCTGTGTTCCCGGGTCACTTTTGTCAACTTCACAGTCACCCGTAGCAGCTTACAGAGCCAGTGTCTGAATGAAGTGCTTAAAGCAGAAAGGCCTGATGTGGATGAAAAGCGTTCTGATCTTCTCAAGCTTCAAGGTATGTTTCTGGGTCTGTAGCTTTCGGAGTCTTGGAGCAGGTTGGGGGCTGAACTTCTTTCCTTTTTTTGTAAGTTTACTTATTTTTGAGATAGAGCGAGAATCCGAAGCCAGTGCTTGGGGCTTGACACAGGGCTCAAACCCACAAACCGTGGGATCATGACCTGATCCAAAATCAAGAGTCAGACGCTCAACCTTAAGACAGCCACCCAGGCACCCTGGGGCGGGGGAGCTGAACTTTTTCTGTTAAAGTCTATTTTGAGAGAGGGTCCCAAGCCAGCTTCGCACCATCAGCCTGACACAGGGCTCAAGCCCACAACTGTGAGATCATGACCTGACCAACTGAGCTACCCAGGTGCCCCCTTGGGGCTAAACTTTTAAATAAGGTTCTAGAACCTGCCAGGTTTATTCAGACATTCGAGGGAACTCTCTTTCCCGAAGAACATAAGCGGTGCAAACTCTGAATGTGGTGACCCTTCAGGGGAGTTCCAGCTGCGCTTACGTCAGCTCGAGAAGTCTCTGCTGCAAGCTCTGAACGAGGTGAAAGGGCGCATCCTGGACGACGACACCATCATAACGACTCTGGAGAACCTCAAGAGAGAGGCGGCCGAGGTGACAAGGAAGGTGGAGGAGACAGACATCGTCATGCAGGAGGTGGAGACCGTGTCGCAGCAGTACCTGCCGCTGTCCACTGCCTGCAGCAGCATCTACTTCACCATGGAGTCCCTGAAGCAGGTGACCGCAGGGGCCGCCCGCCGTGTGACAGCGCCCGCTCTGGGCCCTCCTGCCTGACAGCCGGCGCCCGCTGTTCCGTTTCAGATCCACTTCCTGTACCAGTACTCCCTCCAGTTCTTCCTGGACATTTATCACAACGTCCTGTACGAGAACCCGAACCTCAAGGGCATCACCGACCACACGCAGCGCCTCTCCATCATCACGAAGGATCTCTTCCAGGTAGAGAGCCCAGCGCTTGGCTGTCCCAAGGGAGGGGAGGTGGGAGGTCGTTCTCCGGGGGCGGCAGCGTTTCCCACTCTTGTCCCTAGGTGGCGTTCAACCGGGTGGCCAGAGGCATGCTGCACCAGGACCACATCACCTTCGCCATGCTGCTGGCCCGAATCAAACTGAAGGGCACCATCGGGTACGGCTGCCGCCCTGCCCCCACAGAGCACGGTCATTCTATGTGTCGGCTGCTAGCATTTTAAGGGCTTGAAGAGAGGAAAAGAGACGCTTTCCTACCAGTGCTTTTTTAGTGGCTGCAGAAGTGAATCTGAGGCCCTCGCTGACTCGATGCCCTCTTCCCAGGGAGCCCACCTATGATGCCGAATTCCAGCACTTCCTGAGAGGGAAGGAGATCGTCCTCAGTGCTGGCTCGACTCCCAAGATCCAGGGCCTGACGGTGGAGCAGGCCGAGGCCGTTGTGAGGTTGAGCTGTCTCCCTGCGTTCAAAGATCTGATCGCAAAGGTCCAGGCCGACGAGGTGAGTGTTCCGAACGCGTCCTGGCCCCTCCCTGGGGCTGGTGAGGAATCGCGTGTGTCATGCGTGCTCCTCAGCCGTCTGCTACGTTCGTCTCAACTTCTCTGCCCACAAAAACGGGCTCTGCTCCATGGCGACGCTTCCTCCGTTGTGTCCACAGCAATTTGGCATCTGGTTGGACAGCAGCTCCCCAGAGCAGACGGTCCCGTACCTCTGGAGTGAAGAGACCCCTGCAAGTAAGCCCGCATCAGGCCTCCCCTGCGCTGCCTTTCTGGGCCCAAATGTAAAATGGGGTTTTGCTGCTGGAGTGAAGGGACGCTTCCAAGAAAGTCACCAATTCCTGAAACAAGCGTCTCGGTGTAAAAATTTCAGGTCCTAATCCCTGTTCCAATTCTTGCTTCAAGACCAAAAGAGACGGGTAGGAAGGCCCGGTATTAAGGGAGAGACTGGCTTGTTCCGAGTGCGGGGCTGCAGGGGTGGGGCTGGCGGGGGCGTGATTCTCTCTAGCTGGCTCAGAATCCGAGTATGTTCTGTCTGCACCACACGGGGGCCGCCCGCTGGGGTCATGTGAAGTCGGCACCTGCCGCCGTGCCACACAGTCACCGGCGTGTCCAGGGGCTTCGCTGAGGACAGCAGGCAGTGGCAGAGAAGACAAGAGGTGGCGGCATGACTTCTGAGCCATCGTCTGAGGGGGGACCGTAGAGAGACCAGTCCGGGGGGTGGGGGTTGGGGGGACGGTCTGTGCTGTGTCCTCCCCCAACCTCCCCCCTGCCTGTTCCAGCGCCCATCGGCCACGCCATCCACCGCCTGCTCCTGATTCAGGCGTTCCGCCCCGACCGCCTGCTGGCCATGGCGCACGTGTTCGTTTCCACAAACCTTGGGGAGTCCTTCATGTCCATCATGGAGCAGCCACTCGACCTGACCCACATTGTGGACACAGAGGTACGGCTCTGCTCCTGGCAGGCACGGGTGGTCCTCAACCTGCCTCAGCTCCTGGGCGCTGTCTAGTCATCAGGCCGCACGCCCGCCTCGCGCTCCCCACCTGGCCTGCTCCCGACAGGCTTCCTCTTAGTTCTGATCTCCTCACCTGCAGGTAAAGCCCAGCACCCCTGTGCTGATGTGCTCCGTGCCTGGGTATGACGCCAGCGGGCACGTGGAAGACCTTGCAGCGGAACAGAACACGCAGATCACTTCAATCGCAATCGGTAAGGGCGCTTGATGGGTTTTTTGGGCCTGAGCCCCTCTGAATTCAGGGTGGGCACTGCGGTCCACGCCTGCTGTGCTGACACTAAGCTTTCTGGCCCCAGGCTCGGCTGAAGGCTTCAACCAAGCAGATAAGGCGATCAACACAGCCGTGAAGTCGGGCAGGTAGGCCTGTTTGAGAAAGCCTTTCAGGTCCCCAGAATCCAGACGGGAAACCTAAAGTGTGGCCGTGGCTCTGGCTTCCTGCAGGTGGGTGATGCTGAAGAATGTGCACTTGGCCCCGGGGTGGCTGATGCAACTGGAGAAGAAACTGCACTCGCTGCAGCCGCATGCCTGCTTCCGGCTCTTCCTCACCATGGAGATCAACCCCAAGGTGCGTGCTTGGTCATGGTGCTCTTGGTGCTCATTTGACGTCTTCCTGTCCTGAAATCCTAGGGGTGTGAGTCGGGGGTGGGGAGGTTGAGGGCGTGGGGTATGTGGAGTTGAGCCGCAGCACGCCATGAACTAGAGCACCGACAGCAACTGTGTCCTCCTCAGGTGCCCGTGAACCTGCTCCGTGCGGGCCGCATCTTCGTGTTCGAGCCGCCCCCCGGGGTCAAGGCCAACATGCTGAGGACGTTCAGCAGCATCCCCGTCTCTCGGATCTGCAAGGTAAGCGTCCCTTCCTCCTGGTGCGCCTTCTCTGGACAAGCCCGGGAGACCGACTCCCATCACTGAATTCAGAGGTGGGTCCCCACGCCTCCCAGAAATGCCAGAGTGGCTAATTGCACCGGAAATTTTTATGACTGTGCTGTAGGCAGAGTTCCCTTCCTGTGGACAGATTGAGGAGGGTGTGCCCACCAGGCCCCCAGGAGAGCAGACTCCTCTTGGAGCTCTAGCTGGAGCCGATTTGTGTCCTGGGTAAATGGGAACCCTTCGCTCCTGACCATGGTCCCCTGAGGCTGGGCAGTGCCCACCCAGGCACCAAACGCTGAGCTCATTGGGAGGAAGAGCAGAATTCTGAAGCACTATTTTATTTTGTTCTGTAATCCTTTTTTGACAGTTTAAGGTTTGTTTTCTGTGTCATTGGGTTGCTTCTTTATCAATAGGAAAACTGGCACATAATTTCTGACATTATTATTAGTGGTGCTGCGTTAGAAGCCCTTTTAAAGTTCAGCGTGGTTGAGATTGAAAAGCTCTTTATTTTGTGTTTGTTGTTTTTTAATGTTTATTTGAGAGAGAGAGTGTGTGCAAGTGGAGGAGGGTCAGAGAGAGAGAGACAGAATCTGAAACAGGCTCCAGGCTCTGAGCTGTCAGCACAGAGCCCGACTGGGGCTCGAACCCAGACAGCAAGATCAGAACCTGGGCTGAGGTTGGACCCTCAACCTACTGAGCTTCCAGGCGCCCCAAGAAGCTCTTCTTAACACTTGGGTAGAGCTGCTGTACTCTTTTCTTAGATAGAAGGGAAGTTGCTTTCTAAGGGTTCCGTCTTGGGTAACCTTCCTCACCCAGTCTCCCAACGAGCGTGCCCGCTTATACTTCCTGCTGGCCTGGTTCCACGCCATCATCCAAGAGCGCTTACGATATGCACCCCTGGGGTGGTCAAAGAAGTATGAATTTGGGGAGTCTGACCTGCGGTCGGCCTGCGACACGGTGGACACGTGGCTGGATGACACGGCAAAGGCAAGCGTGGGCTGCCCTGTCCGGCGGGAGGGGCGCTCGGGAGCGTGCACGGCACATGGGGGGTCGTGTTCGAGAGTGGGAGGAAGGCCCTGCCCCCCCAACACGGAGCGCCAGCATGTGCTGGCCTCCACCAACCACACCCCCCGGCCTGCGCCCACAACCCTCCGGCTGGCCTCGCGCAGGGGAGGCAGAACATCTCACCAGACAAGATCCCATGGTCCGCGCTGAAGACCTTGATGGCCCAGTCCATCTATGGCGGCCGGGTGGACAACGAGTTTGACCAGCGTCTGCTCAACACTTTCCTGGAGCGCCTGTTCACGACGAAGAGCTTCGATAGTGAATTTAAGCTGGCCTGCAAGGTGGACGGGCACAAGGACATTCAAATGCCTGACGGCATCAGGTACACGCTGCCTCCCGGGGCCTAGACCCCAGCCGCAGCCCGCGGTCCCCGGCGCCCCCGGAATGGCGTCTCTAAATGTGCTGCCTTTCCAGGCGAGAGGAGTTTGTGCAGTGGGTGGAGCTGCTCCCCGACACGCAGACGCCCTCCTGGCTGGGCCTGCCCAACAACGCAGAGAGGGTCCTGCTCACCACTCAGGGTGGGTACCCCACGCGGCCGCCCCCCCAATCCTGGCTCTACCTGACTCTACCTGACCCCGTCCCCGGACAGGCTCAGACATGGGAGTGGGTCCCCGTTGGTGCCTCTTCTGCGCCCCAGGCTCGGTTCTGGCCAAAAGTCTGCTGTTTAGGTCAGTGAGGCCCAAAAGTTACATCTAGGATTCCAGCTTCCCTTCAGACATCATTTTATCTGTTTCGCCTAAAAGAGTTAAAAGGCACCTGGCATTGTGTGAGGTTTTAAAACCATCAGTTTTCGTTAGGATACTCCTTAGAACTTGTTTCCTTTTCAATTTTTTTTCCGAGCACATTCAAGAGGTAACGTGGCAGTTTTAAAAGCCTGGTTCTCAGGCCAGCAGCATTAGCCTCCTTGGAACTTCTTAGAGATTCAGGTTCTCAGGACCTGCCTCAGACCTTCGGGTTTGAAATGGGGGTGCGGCTGCTGCTCTAACCCAGACTTCTCTTTATGGGAACCGGGCCCCGAAAGAGCGCGCAGGTTGCCCAGACTCACACAGTGAGCTGGCGGGACAGGATCAGTTCCCCTGGGCAGTGGCCCCAGCTCTGCGCGCCAACCCCTGCTTCCCGGGCTTGCTCTCTGGGGGGGTTTCCACTGCGGTCCCCACCTCGCTCTGGCCGGGCCGTTTCCTGAGCTCCAGAAACACGTACCTACTTGTGCCTCGTGGGTAGACGGGTTAGGTGGCCTTCGCGTTCAAATCCTTTTCCCTCTGGTCTCCCTCCCTCCATCCCCCAGGCGTGGACATGATCAGCAAGATGCTGAAGATGCAGATGCTGGAGGATGAGGACGACCTGGCCTACGCGGAGGCGGAGAAGAAGGCCAGGGCCGACTCCACGGCGGACGGCCGCCCCGCCTGGATGAGGACGCTGCACACCACCGCTTCCAACTGGCTGCAGCTCATCCCCCAGACGCTGAGCCACCTCAAGCGGACAGTGGAGAACATCAAGGTGCCGGCAGCGGGTGGGGCTGCCCCCTGGCGGCCGAGGCCCAGCCTACCGCCAGCGGGCCTCTGTGCCCAGGTTCCGGCAGGAGGGGGTGACCCCGTTAAACTGGCCAGAAACACTCTAGAAGGTTGTCTGTCTGCATACACTAGGTCAGCGATCCCAGGGCCCAGCCCACAGCAGGGAGCCACCCAGCTCCGTCCAAGGCCCAGGGTGAAGCCGCGAGCTCCCCCGAGAGGGCCTGGTATGGACGAGCCTCCCTCCCACTGGAGAAGGGGCCTCTCCCTGATGCTTCCGTTCACCCCGGCCTTCTCGTGTCTTTGAACCGTTTTAGGACCCTTTGTTCAGGTTCTTTGAGAGAGAAGTGAAAATGGGGGCTAAGTTACTTCAGGACGTTCGCCAGGACCTCGCGGATGTCGTCCAAGTGTGTGAGGGGAAGAAGAAGCAGACCAACTACCTGCGCACGCTCATAAACGAGCTGGTGAAAGGTGCGGGCCTCCCGTGTGCCCAGGAGCTCAGGCCCAGGGCAGCCCGGCCCCCCTCCCCCCACTCACTGCGCGCAGAGCAGGGCACACCGCTGCCTCCAGCATCGGCAGGTCCGCCAGGCCACGCACGCGTCGCCGTCTGTGCAGACCTCCCTGTCAGAGCAGCTGGGGGCCCTTTCTGGGGGGGACATGCTTCGAAGGGCCCAAGAATTTGCTGGTTCACTGAACATTTACTAAAATCTTAACAGTTTTTAGGAGGGTGGCCGCCACAAAGTGGGGGGACTCAAGTCTAAAGGTACAGGGAGCCCCCAGGCATCTCAAGAGCCTGACTTAGCGGTGACACCGAGCCACTTATGTGATGGGGGTTAGTAGCTGAGTGTCCCTTGAGGATCACTAGGGTCCTCCGTGCACACCCCTTCAGCTACACTGGACTGGGCAGGGCAGAGGTGGTGCGTGCCCAGCCAGGACAGGAGGGGTGGGAGGGGGTGGGCGGAACACTCTCACTCAGGTACAGCTCGGGAAACAGGCGAGCTCTAGCAGGTTCGAGCGTCTGTGCAAGGGACTGTCAGAGCCGAGCTTGGGGTCACCTTGCTCGCAGGGATCTTGCCTCGGAGCTGGTCCCACTACACGGTGCCCGCGGGCATGACCGTCATCCAGTGGGTGTCTGACTTCAGCGAGAGGATCAAACAGCTACAGAACATCTCTCTGGCGGCTGCGTCTGGCGGCGCGAAGGAGCTGAAGGTGAGGAGGCCGCTCCTGAGTGCCGGGGGGGTTGGCGGCCCAGGCAGCTCGGGGACAAGCACAGAGCCGTGTGGCCGGAGGGAAGGGTGGTGCCCGCTGCTCACGGGGAGCTGCTCCTTCCCCCAGAACATCCACGTGTGCCTGGGCGGCCTGTTCGTGCCCGAGGCCTACATCACCGCCACCAGGCAGTACGTGGCCCAGGCCAACAGCTGGTCCTTGGAGGAGCTCTGCCTGGAAGTCCACGTCACCACGTCCCAAAGTGCCACCCTCGACGCCTGCAGCTTCGGGGTCACGGGTGAGTCGGGGTCCGGGCTGGGTGCCGCCTCTCCCCCGCAGGCGGTCCTGCCGGCGTGGCTTCCGGTCCGTGTGTCTGAGGTGGCGGGAGGCAGCCTTTCCCGAGGACGACAAGGCCGCCCTTGTCCCCGCAGGTTTGAAGCTCCAGGGGGCCACCTGCAGCAACAACAAGCTGTCCCTGTCCCACGCCATCTCCACGGTCCTCCCTCTGACGCAGCTGCGCTGGGTCAAGCAGACCAACGCAGAGAGGAAGGCTAACGTGGTAAGCGGCCCCTTCCCGTCACCTAGGGTTGGCAGGGGCCGTGCACACAGCCGCGAGTCACCAGGTGCAGCCATCCCCCCTCCCGGTCCCCAGGGGCCTGCCGGTCGCTAGGACCCCAGGGCTGCACAGAGCAAAGCCGCGGTCCGCCGTCTCCACCCTGTCCCCGCCTCTCCCTGAGCCGGCAGTAAGGCCCAGCCCTCCCCCCTAGGTGACCCTGCCCGTCTACCTGAACTTCACCCGCGCGGACCTCATCTTCACGGTCGACTTTGAGATCGCCACCAAGGAGGACCCGCGCAGCTTCTACGAGCGCGGCGTCGCCGTCCTCTGCACGGAGTGAAGCCCGACTCCTGGTCCCTTTTCTGTAGTAACTACTATTTAACGTCTCTTCATCATTAAACTGTTCGAAGCAGCGGACTGGTCAGAGGAAAGCCGTGGGTTGGAGGAAGCGCAGTGGAGGCGGGAGGACCCGGTCGTGTGCTTTGGAGGGTCCGGGGCCTGGCTTTGCTGGCGAATAAAACACTAAGCACGATCCACTCTCGCCTCTTCTGTCCGCCCCGCGCGGGCGCTGGGGGCCCTCGGCAGCCCCCGAAACAGCTCCCGGGCCGAGCGGCTCCGGCCAGCCCGACTCCGCGCCCTGCAGGCCTCCACCCGCTCACAGCCCCTCGGTGGCTTCCGGGTCACGTGAGCGCGCGGACACCCCCGGCATGTCCACGCCCCCACACCCCAGAGAGGCAGCGGGTTCCCACGTGCCGCTCACTGTTCACGGTGTGTGGGGTCTCCCTTGTGAACCGGTTTCATCTGGGCGCCTTGTGGCAGCTCCTAGGGGTGACCGGCGACCAGCTGAGCCTGAGCAGGACCCCAGTGAGGAAAGCCTCTTCCTCCTGCTGCCGGGCCCCCAGGAGCAGGCTCGTCCCCCAGCCGGCCGGGGAGTGGGGGGAGCCGGGTCTGAGGGGCGCCTCGGCCCCTGCCCTCAGCCCGACCTCCTCAGGGCCCCTGCCAGGCTCCAAACACCCCCACCCAGGGCCTGGCCTCCGGTCAGAGTCTCCTCCCCACCCAGTTCTGGGAGGTTCTATCAGGGATCCTCGGGAAGCCTCTAAAGTTCTGATTGAAAATTGAGGTCCGTTTTAAATGTTTTTCTCTGAACCAATAAATAAGGATTCTTAGTTTTTCTGCAGCGGTAAGTTCCTGACCAGGCTACAGGCTGGGACCAGGCCCGCGGAAGGACGAGGGGAGCCCGCGGAAGGGCCGCCACGGGCCTCTGTCCTGCCTGCCTCCCCTGCCCGCCCAGTGCAGGTGGGGGGTCGCGAGCACAAGAGAAGCAGTGACCCCCCTCCCCCCACCCAGGCACAGAGCAAGTTCCTGACCGGGAGGACCGGACGCCGGCCCGGAGCCCCAGAGCAGGAGCCGCCGCGCCTACCGGAGCCCTGGCCTGGGGCGAGGGCAGCTTCCCAGCAAGGGCCCGGGGCGCCTCCCGCTGCCTCCTAAAGGCCAGCGTGCCCATCCTGGGCTCCAGGGCCTCTGAGCCTCACCCCACACTAGGCTCAGTCCGTGGGGCCTCAAGGGGGGCCCCCACCTCTAGGACCCCCCCATTCACCATCCACTTGGGGGGGTCAGGCTGAAGAGTGGCTACAGTCCAGCGCCCTCAGCAGGCAGAGCTGGCGGACAAGCCAGAGGGCCCCGGAGCCCAGACCAAGCACCTGGGCCCAGGCGGCCTCCCCACCCCCACCCCCACCCCGGTGCCCTGCCCACCACGGGGCCCAGCGCTCTTCTCCCGCTTCGCTTTATTGGCCCTTGGGAACCTGGGGTCCTGGGGGGTGTGGGCAGCGGCCACCCAGCGCCGGCACCAGACGTGCTCAGTTCATGCCCTGCTGGGGAATGAAAGGCACAGTGAGCAAACCCCCAGGAACTGGGGAAAGGGTAAAAACCACCCCGTTATTTTTAAATAGCACATCAAGAATGGGGCCCCTGGGGGCCTCCGTCGGTTGAGTGTCCGAATTCCGCTCAGGTCATGATCTCACTGCTCATGGGTTCGAGCCCCACATCAGGCTCTGTGCGGACAGCTCAGAGCCTGGAGCTGCTTCAGATTCTGTGTCTCCCTTTCTACCCCTTGTCTCTCAAAAATGAACATTTATAAATAAATAAAAAACACATCAAGACCATGATGGTGTCAGCAGCCAAAACCAAGTGCTCAGAAAATCCTCACTTTGTAAACACTGTGACAGGAATGGAAGTCGGGACACAGTGGAGGCAGCTGCACGGTCCTGGGGAAGGGGGGCGGGGCGTCCACACCAGAACCAACAAGCGTGTTGTCTGGAATATTCTGGCCTTGACTGTGTCAGCAACCCCGAGAGCCCCTCCCCTGTCCGCCCCGTCCCTCACCCCTGCTCCCCCTCCCCTCCCCTCCTCTCCCCCAGAGCACACACTCCGGGAGGGTGGAGAACAATGGGTACCATGAATTAAGGGTTTAAAAGAAATTACTAGTTCTACAAATGTATAAACAGGAAATGCTCGGATTTGGGGGAAGTGGGTTCTGCGAGGGCCACACAGGACCTTTCCTCCCCCGGACACCCATCTGTCAGCAAACAGGTGGGCGCCCGGCTCTCCTTACTGAAGACACACAAAGGACACGCGTCCGTTGACGTTGGCTCGGACCAACCCCGCTCACCTGGGTCTGGGCCGCACACCGCCTCTTCCTCTTACTTTTCTCAGGCTCTGCAAGTAAGAGTTCCAGTTTCCTCTTGGAGACGGTGAGCTTGGGCCCCCTGTCCTTCTCACTCCGGAGTCTGGGTGGCGGCCGGGACCCTGGGGTCCTGCGTGGCATGTGTCTGCCGGGCTCAGCGGGCTCCGTGGCCGGGAGGGGGGGGCCGGCCGCCGTGGGCCACTCCTCCGCCATCCTCCAGTCCTCTGGGGCTCCGGAGAGCCTGGGCCACCCGCCCCCGGGCTCCGCTGGGGGCATGTCCACGTCCTCGGCCTCCGGGGACGCAGGGACCCCGCTGGCAGCTTCCCTGAGGAGGTCTGGGGCTCCTGAGGAGAGAGGGTCTTCTGCGTGGACTTCCGGACTCTCGGGGTTCAGTGTGTGTGAAGGGACAGCACAGGTCACGTCGCCCGGACAGCAGGTGCCGAAGCTGTAGACGAAACGGCCGGGGGGGTCTTCCCAAGACTCGCCGTCGCAAGGATCTAAAACCTGGGGACATCGTTTGTTTCTGAGCCAATTGGCAACTTCTACCAGGGCAAAGGACAACACGCCTAAATTATTCCTTCCATCAGTGATGGCGGCAAATCTCGCCTCTCAGCCTCACAATCGTTAAAAATGCATTAGACGGCGCCTGGGTGGCTCAGTCAAGGGTCGACTCTTGATTTCGACTCAGGCCATGATCTCACAGTTCGTGAGTTCAAGCCCAGCATCAGGCTCTGCGCTGAGGGATTCTGCCTCTCCCTCCCTCTGCCCCTTCCTCACCAGCACTCTCTCAACTCACTCTAATAAACTTAAAAAAAAAAAAAAGGAATAATAGGGGCACCTGGGTGGTCCAGTCAGTTAAGCATCCAACTTTGGCTCAGGTCGTGATCTCTCAGTTGACAGGTTCGAGCCCCGCCTTGGACTCTGCTGACAGCACAGACCCTGCTTGGGATCTTCTGACCCCTCTCTGTCTGCCCCTCCCCAGCTTGCACTCTCAAAAATAAACACTTAAAAAATTAAAAATAAATAAATATGCATTAGACAAACACCCCATAGCATCCAAAAAGCCTGAGGGTCCACCATCACTGGGCGCCCAATCTGAGCACCGCCGTCACTTGAAGCCCTTTTCCCAGTGCTGTGCACAGGCCGGTCCACGCCCCCCAGCCCACCACCCGGGGGAGGGGAGGGTGTCTGAGCTCACGCCCTCCCAGAGTCCCTTAGCACCCAGCTCCGCTGTGTGCACCTGACCTTGTACCCCAGCTCCTTGACCTGAATTTCCTACTTCTGACCTGACCTTATACCCAAATTTCCTATTTCTTACTCTAGCTTTTTACCTTCCTGCCTGACTGATTAGCTCTGGGAGCGAAGGTCTCCAGGAAAGTCTAAGGCCCCGTGACTGACCACCGTCACCTCCCATGCTAACAGTGGGGAGCTGCACCCCCAGAACTCCCAGAGCTACACAGACGCCTCCTCCCAGACACGCCAGGGGCCCTGTGAGGACCCGTAACCTGCCTGGTCTCCCTCCTCACCGACCACGGGGCTTCAGCCACACCCTGAGAAAGAGCCCCGGGGCCGAGCCAGTGCAGGGACCCCCATGGGGTCATCTCACGTGGGCGGTGAAAACCTCCCAAGGCGGCCATTTCTTCTATGGACGGCCAATGCGGTTACATATTCCCCAAAAAAGGGAATAAAAATAGCTAACGCCGTCATCTGTAGGCAACAGTAATCATTTCAGATTCAGAAATCACTCAGAGTTGTCGGAATTCACAAAGCCAACATCCTGCAACCCACGATGGCCTCAAGGTCCAGGCCCGAGGGGGTGTGAGTGGGCAGGGGGCTAACGGTCCCAGCCTGCCAACCAGCCAACAGCATCCATGCTTACACGAAGGGACGCCAGGATAGGACGTTTGTCCCCTGGCTAGAACGGTTCAGAAGGACAGGTCAGCAGACACAACCCCTCTCTCCAGCATGACCTGTGTCTCAAAACACCATCAGATCCCCGAACTGATTACGGAGACTGGCTTTAATTTTGACTGAAATCAACGCAGAGGGGCGCCTGTCTGGCCCAGCCGGCAGAACGTGCCACCCCTGGTCTCCAGGTTGCGAGTTTGAGCCCCATGTTGGGGGTAGAGATTAATTTTGAGATTGCAGTTACTCACACGGTCTTGTCATCCCTCCAGGACAAGCTACTGTGAGTCTTTTTCTTAAAATTTTTTGGGGAGAAAAAAAAAGGAAACATCCTTTTAAATATCAAAGTGAAGCTTCTTCTAAAATACAGAAACTCCGCTCTCACCAGAACAGCGCACACACAGCAGGCCCCAAGCAGGCCCCTTGGGAAGGCCTACTTGAAAGGTTGGCCTGTGCCTGGTTCCGGGGACTTGGACTTGGGGAGAGCTGCCCCGTCCCCTAAGGGCGGGCACCGGCCGCCAGCTCATTCTAGCACGCACCTCTCTCCAGAGACCTTCAATTAAGTCCATGTGATTCTTTTTGTGATTGATCTGGGGAAACGTGTAAAAGAAAGAAAAAAAAAAGAAAAGCGCTGAATAATCTTTCTACAAAAGCAGGTGGCCAGCAGCTCAGCGTTCAAGAGCAAGGCACCGAGGGCAGCCTGCAGCCCTGCTACGCCGGACCCTCGGTGGGCGGCAGCCCTCGGGGTGGACAAGAAGGACCCCCTGGTCTGAGGGACTGAAACGCAAACCTGGGCCACCGCGAATAGGGAAAGTAGACCCAGGAATGAGGCAGGAGAGCGGATTCAGCAGCTGGATTTAATCAGGGAGAGAGAACCCCGGAACTTATTCTAAACCCAAAGCCAGGAGATCATGGAAGATTCTAGATCACCCGTCCTAACCCCTTCCTTTACGGATGAAGCCCAGACAACAGCCAGGCCTTGCTTGCTCAGGATCCCTAGAAGAACCCAGGGCTGGCACCAGATATTCTAGAACCTTCCTCACTAATCCCAGGCTGCCGGGGAAAGCAGCTCTTTCTCACCAAAAGACAGACTCCCAAAGGACAGGAGTCTGAACACATCTGCTTTTGAGAAGAGAAGTCCCGTAAAGATTTTACTAAGAACCGCAGAGAATACCCCTTCCACGGAGGGTGAGGGCTCCAAGCAAGGGTTTCTGGTCTCGGGCACACGGGGTCTCCCGCCCTC
Organism: Proteles cristata cristata; assembly: GCA_017311185.1. NCBI lineage: Eukaryota > Metazoa > Chordata > Mammalia > Carnivora > Hyaenidae > Proteles > Proteles cristata. The sequence continues at coordinate 293,916 of JAESUZ010002676.1, forward strand.
CCTGCCCTGCCCCCATCTCCGCTAGCAGGGGAGGGGCAGCGAGCAGGAGAGCACCTTGAAGCGATGGGGCATGTTTCTCTGCCTCTTCGGGAAGGCGGCCCTGGTGCTGGCAAATGCTGCCCTGATGCAGTTGGGCCGGCGGGACCTCAGAGCAGCCATGGCCGGGGAGGGGGCCTCCTGGGACGGACTTTTCACTTCACTAAAAAACATCAAGTTCACAGGGACAAAGCACAGGTCACTCGCTGGTTGCTGGGGGTGCGTGAGGAGTGGACCACAAAAGGGCAGGAGGGAACCTTCTGGAGCCGTGGGACTGTGTGCCGTGGCTGTGACGGCCACCGCTGTGCAGGATGCATGTCAGAGGCAGAGCTGCGTCCCGACACGACTGGATTCCACGGCGGGATCCCCTTTCCCAGGACAAATCCAGGGAGTCTTCAAAAAGTGTCTTAGTGAACCCACGGAGCTGGCGGCGTGGGAGCGTGGCCCGTGGGCTTCGCCTCGTGTGGTCTGGAAAGCCCCTTCGCACCGAGAAGCTCACTCGTCGCAAGCTCATCGGAAATGTCACGCATTCACCGACACTGAAAGTTCTAGACTGTTGGGGGGCACCCACTCACTTCAAATGTCCTCCCCGTTTAACAGATGAAGAATGTGAGCCCAGGGTGGGGACTGACTCCTCACCCGAGGTGACAGAAACTCAGCTTTTTCCCAAGGGTGAGGTTGTTAAAAAAACAACTTTTTAAAAACACGACAGGCACCCAAAGAGCGAGAACACCCACTCAAAAAACAAAACAACTTACCAACGGCACGAGGGCTGCAAACCTACCCCCGTGGCGTCTCATGTCACTTGCTTTCCTCAAGAGTCCTTGCGCGAAGGCACCGCCAGGCCCTGTGGGGAAGCGCGTCCGTCACAACACGCATGGCTGCCTCCCGCTTCCCAAAGTGGGCTCCGTGGAACACCGTTCCCGGCAGAGGTCAGGGAAACAGGAAAGGAGATAAACAGACCCTAAAGCACAAGGCACGTTAGCATTTTCACGGCCAGAAAGGTTCCCAGCAAAAATCAATTTCCTTAAGTATTAACCGAAGTCAATTTGTCCTTCCTTCAGATGTCACTAGTTTTCACCTCGTGTCCTATCCCAGGCTCCGGGTCCCACCCAGGACCCTACACTCCATTCAGTTGTCACGGCCGTGACAGCCTCTCTGGTCTCCTCGCTCTCGATGACTTGACGGTTCTGAGGACCGTCTTGTAAGATGTCCGTCACTGGGGTTCGTCTGACGTTTTTCTTCTGAATCCACAAGGACTATGGGTTTGGGGAGGCCGCCCAGAGGGCCAGTGCCCTCATCACAAGGGTCACCACGGGGGCGCCTGGGGGGCTCAGTCAGTTAAGCGTCCGACTTCGGCTCAGGTCATGATCTCACGGTTTGTGGCTTGAGCCCCGCGTCGGGCTCTGTGCTGATGGCTCAGAGCCTGTTTTGGATTCTGGGTCTCCCTCTTTTTCTGCCCCTCCCCTGCTCACACTCTGCTTCTTTCTCTCAAAAATAAGGATTAAAAGTTAAAAAGAGAATCATTAAAAAAAAAAAAAAAACTATTAAACGTTATAAATACATGAGGACCTCCAGACCCTGACCATGGACCGCTCTGTGCGTCCCCAGGACATGCTGGCCGGATCCACACATGGGCTTTTTTTTAATGTTTGTTGGTTGAGAGACAAATGCAGTGGAGGGGCAGAGAAAGGCAGAGACTCCTTTTTTTTTTAATTTCCTTTTTTTAATGTTTTATTTATTTCTAGGAGAGAGAGAGAGAGAGACAGCGTGAGCAGGGGAGGGTCAGAGAGAGAGGGAGTCACAGACTGAAACAGGCTCCAGGCTCTGAGCTGGCAGCACAGAGCCCGATGCGGGGCTCGAATCCACGAACCGCGAGATCATGACCTGAGCGAAAGTCGGACGCTTAACTGACTAAGCCACCCAGGCACCCCAAGAAAGGCAGAGACTCTTGAGCAGGCTCCACGCTCAGTGGGGAGCCCGGTGTGGGTGGGGCTCAATCTCAGGACCCTGGGGTCATGACCTGAGCTGAAATCAAGAGACGCTCAAATGACTGAGCCACCCCAGGTGTCCCCACACTGGCTCCTTTCTACTCACTTGTCCACAAGCAGTTACACCTGCGGGGCAGGACTCTAGCTCGTGAACTATTTGCAGGTGGGATGTAAGGGCTCCGAGGCTCAGCCCTTTACCCCAAGGGCCGCCTGTCCCCTCACAGGTGGGTGGGAGGCTCATGATTTCAGGGGAGCAGGTGAGGCCCGGGGCAGCTGCGGGAACGTTAGCCCATCCCCTTCGGGCGCATGTTTGAAAAATCTCCTAATGGAGAGTTTAGAAGTCACCACCTCTGCCCCGAGAGCCACCAAATCTCTAGCTTCGAGGGAGTCCTGGGTGTTAAGCTCTAACCCTCAGTGCCACACCGCCTCCCCCCAGCATCTGCCCCGGGGCACACACCCGCTCCTGTGCACCCACACGCACCTGCACCCAGGCCCCACCCCCAGCCTCTGGGGACCCCGGTCTCCATCTCCCGGCTCCGCGCCTCCGGGCCCGGCTGCCAGGCCTCTGCTGGGATCTCTAACAGGTTCTTCCAACTTGACTGGTCCAAGGTCAGCAGCTGACCTTCTGCAAGCCGGTCCCCCCACCCCCCGCCCCCGGCCCCCAGGCCCAGCGCCTTGCTGCTCAAGCTAGAAAAGTCTTCCCATCACTCCCCCCCTTCCAAACTCCACACCCGCTGACCAGCCAGCACGGACTTTACCCTCCAGAGGAGCCCAGAACCCCATTGCTTCTCCCCACCTTCTCCACCAGAGCAATGCCGGTTCCTCCCTCCTCTCCCCTCCCAGCTCCGCTCCCTCCACCCCTCCAGAGCTGGGGGTCCCACCTCAAGGCTTGAGCCCCTCACTTCTAACCTCTCTTTACACTAACTAAGGCCCCACTCCCACGAGGCCCCAGCTCACATTTCAACCTCCCCCTCACACCACCGCCTCTCACGCACGCGCACGGCACCCACCCTGGTCCCTGTCACTCTGGCAGTCCCCGCGCCCTCCTGCTCCTTCTCTGGGGCCCGCGGCGCCTCTCAGCGGGGCTCCATCACCTGGCCGTCCTGCTCTGTCCACAGCTGTGTCCCCAAAGCCTGGCACAGCACGGAACACGAAGTCGACGCTCAACAGAGATTTCCTGGACGCCCGTGTGCGTGTCCCACAGACCCCCACATCCGCTACATCCAAGGCCAAGTGCATTTTTTAATATCCAGTAGTCACGGACGGTTCTATTTTTTTATTTTTTTAAATATTTAATGTTTATTTACTTTTGAGAGACAGAACGCAAGCAGGGGAGGGGCAGAGAGAGGGAGACACGGAATCCGAAGCAGCTCCAGGCTCCGAGCTGCCAGCACAGAGCCCGACGTGGGGCTCGAACCCACGAACCGTGAGATCATGACCTGAGCCTAAGTCAGATGCTTACCCGACTGAGCTGCCCAGGCGCCCCAGGGTGCATTTCCCCCCAGGAGGTGTCCCTGCCCCGCAGTCTCCAGGGTGGCTACACTGACCCACCCCCAGCCCCAAGCCAGACACGAGGCCCCTTTGATGCTGACATGACCCAGCTGCCAAATGGCTCAGAGTCAACATGGTAATTTGTTTCAAGATGAACACTTGGCCCATTTTCCTAACAAAGCTTTACAATTTCTGCTTTATAAACAGAATGTTTTAGTGCATTAATAAAACGCTGGATAATAAATAGCAAAGGGGCACCTGAGTGGCTCAGTCTGTTAAGCATCCAAATCTTGCTCTCAGCTCAGGTCTGATCTTATGTCGTGAGTTCAAGCCCCGCATTGGGCTCCATGCTGGGCATGAAGCTCACTTAAGATAAATAAATAAATAGGGGCGCCTGGGTGGCTCAGTCGGGTAAGCGTCCGACTTCGGCTCAGGTCATGATCTCGTGGTTTGTGGGGTTAAGCCCCGCGTGGGGCTCTGTGCTGACAGCTTGGAGCCTGGAGCCTGCTTCGGATTCTCCCTCTCTCTCTCTCTCTCTCTCTCAGAAACAAAAATTAAATTTTTTAAAATAAATTTTAAAAAATTAACGAATGAATGAACATATAGCCATTTTTACACTTTTCTAATTGCGAGGTTAAATGCCTGCCAGCGAGGCAGGAAGAAGGAAAAGGTGATGGGCCAAGACTTTCCCCAGAGTCCAAAGCCCCAGAGACTGGGGTGGCCTCGTCTGGGGGGAGGGCAGAAGGCGGGACGTCCAGGTCCAAGACTCCTTAATCTTTGCTTCAAGCTCCCTGGGACCCGCCCCAGCCCCTTGTCACTGCGCCCCTGGAGCCTCGCCCAGGAAGGGTGGCCCTGGGGGGGGTCAAGCCCGCTCCCCAGCTGCATGAAGCTGCCTCTGACGGTTCCTACCTGGAGCCCAGAAGCCCAGGAGCCGGGGCTACAAACGGAAGGTGAAGGTGAAGTCCAGACAGCCAGCTTCCGAGGGGTGGGGGCCGCGGGGAAAGAGACACTGGTCTGCAGGGAGGAGCAGAGCACATGCAGAATGATCTTTTGACAAAGAGGAACTCAGTGAGTCTCCTCTCAAGATCTAGAAAAAAGGAGAATACGGTGAGCCGCCTCGCCCCGCCCACCGCTGTCAAGAGGCCGGGTGGGGGTGGGGGGAGCGTCAGAATTGGAACCAGGTTTGTTCTAGGTTGATCACTAAGGTGACCTCACTACTCAGTCCATTTTGCATCTTTGCTTTAAAGGAAAAGAATCTAAAAGTTGTCTCTTGGGGCACCTGGGTGGCCCAGTCGGTTAAGCGTCCGACTTGAGCTCAGGTCACGATCTCGTGGTTTGTGGGTCCGAGTCCCGCGTCGGGCTCTGTGCTGACAGCTCGGAGCCCAGAGCCTGCTTTCAATTCTGCGTCTCCCTCTCTGCCCCTCCCCTGCTCGCCCTCTGTCTCTCTCCCTCTCAAAAGTAAATGTTAAAAATGTTTTAAGTTATCTCTTAACAATATTCATTAATAGCGACAACCCTAGTGCAAGCACAGCACCGTTTCTTTGCAATAAAATTTGTTCTGGAAGACTCCTCAAACTCCACATCCCCGAAAGCTGTTCCTGAGAGGACTGGCTTTATTGGGGTGGAGACGGTGGTGGTCACATGTCTATCGTTTCACGGGACGCTCTGCCTTCTTTCCTCTACCTGCTTGAAACAAACTTAAGATCTGGTTCAGGCTTCAAATATCTGAGCCCCTTTCCTGGCCCAGGCACCGGGGAGCACAGGAAGCTGGTGAGGATTTCTCTTCCGAGTATAAACACCACCCCCCAAATACACACACACTCTATGTCCCTCGGACACGTGCCCTTTAGGGACGGCTTCATCGTCCCCGCAGCCCAGCCCCTGGGCCAGGGTCAGCGCCTGGGCAATAGTCACTCAAGTCTAACAGTCTAAAGTGAAGTTAGAGGAAGACTTGGGTGCTTCAGTCGTGCGACTTCAACTCAGGTCATAAGAGTTCGTGAGTTCGTTGGGGCGCCTGGGTGGCTTAGTCGGTTGGGCGTCCGACTTTCGCTCAGGTCATGATCTCGCGGTTCGTGGGTTCGAGCCCCGCGTCGGGCTCTGTGCTGACTGCCAGCTCAGAGCCTGGAGCCTGTTTCAGTCTGTGACTCCCTCTCTCTCTGACCCTCCCTGCTCACGCTGTCTCTCTCTCTCTCTCTCTAGAAAAAAAAAAAAAAAAGAGTTCATGAGTTCGAGCCCTGCACCAGGCTCTCAGCTGTCAGCACAGAGCCTGCTTCCGGACCCTCTGTTCCCCTCCCCTCTCCCGCTCAAAAACATTAAAAAAAAATGTTAATAACAAAAAAAAGACAAAAAATAAATGAAGTCAAGACAGAGACTGAGAATTATCTCCCTTTCCTGCCTGCGGGTCCCACCCTTTATGATCGGTTGTTGAGGGCAGGCTTGGGGGGGCATCACGGTTTGTGCTTCGGTACACAAATACGTGTTTTTCTTTTTTAATGTGTATTTAGTTTTGAGAGAGCACAAGCAGGGGAGGGGCAGAGAGAGGGAGGCACAGAATCAGAAGCCGCTCCAGGCTCCAGGCTGTCAGCACAGAGCCTGATGAGGGGCTCGAACTCACAAACCACGAGACCATGACCTGAGCAGAAGTCAGACGCTCAACCGACTGAGCCACCCTGGATCCGGAGGGTTTTTTCCCCCGTTCCTTCTGCCCCGTATTAAATCTTATGATGGACACCTTCCTACCATACCTGATATTGTTTTGACCAGACATGTTTTGTGTACAGTTACTCTGAGCTATAATAACAAGGAAAGAGAGGATTTTCTTTTCATGTCTCTTATCCCAACTGAAAAAAACGACAAGCTTATCACTCCCGGGGGGGCCTGGCCGGCTCAGTACGCCGAGAGACTCTTGATCTCAGGGTCCTGAGTTCAAGCCCCATTTAAGCACAGAGATTAATTTAAAAAAAAAAAAAAAAACAACACCTCACAATTCGCATTCCAGACAATGTTGACGAAGCCTTAAAAGGGGGGAAACAGCCTTTCCGATGAAGTCAATTCTCCTTTTACCTTGTGTTTGTGAGTCAACCTCTCTGAAGCCCCGGGGCTCGTGTCAGAGTCCATCGGGTCACAAATTTCTACAGTGAAAATGAGAACAGCCATTCAGACGGAGGGAATTCACGGAAAAGCTGGAGCACAGGACCCCAGGGTTTTATTTATTTTAAATCAGGTTGCCCTGGAGAAAACCACGAGTTAAAATAATATTCTGGAGAAATACGCTGTAGCTTTGCAGAGAACCACCGGGTAATTCCCAGGTGTCCTAGAACTTTCCTGAGGGTTTGAAGGGGGAGGGGAAGGTGTCCAAGCTTCTCAACCACAAACGGTTTCATGTCTGAGGGCAAAGCAGGGTCAACCTGGGGCCACCCTCCCACCCTGACCCTGACCCTGGGCAGAGATGGCCCAGTACCCAGCACCCCCACCCCTCCCCACACAGAGGCACCCCTTCTTTTTTTTTCTTTAATGTTTTAATTATTTCTGAGAGAGAGAAAGAGAGCGCGGGTGAGCAGGGGAGGGTCAGAGAGAGAGGGAGACACAGAATCCGAAACAGGCTCCAGGCTCCGAGCTGTCAGCACAGAGCCCGACGCGGGGCTCGAACCCACGAACCTGAGATCATGACCTGAGCCGAAGTCGGACGCTTAACCGACGAGCCCCCCAGGCGCCCCCGGAGGCAGCCCTTCTTAACCCCTCACACTTCATACCTGGGGGCAATGGAGGACCCCACCCCCACCCCACCTCGGTCTTGACCACACACCCTGCCCTCCCTGGAAGACTGGATGTCCCTCCACAAGGGGGAAAAGGGGGGGTCTCCAAGGCAAGGACCCCAGACCCACTGGGTGGGGGCCGGCAGCCGCAGGGACAGGCGCCGGCTGGGGGCGGGGCGGGGGGCGGGGCAGCAGCCCGGACGCCGCGAGGAGCCGGCCCCGGGGCGGGGCGTGGTGCCCGGGTTGGCCCCGGGGGACCCCCGCTCACCTTCTGAATGGCTTGTCCATTTCGGTCCCAGTGGTCACCGCCGGGTGACCCCGAAGGGGTGGGGGGCGAGGGGTCTGCGGCCGGACCTGTGTGACGTCACAGCCACCTCCGCGGCGACGGGCGAGCGCCCCTCCCTCCCGGCTCAGGCCCCTGCGCCCCGCACCCCTGCGCCCCAGCTCCCTCGCGACCAGGGAAGCCCTCCTAAGGACCTCATTTTGTCACGAAACCTTGAGCGACTCCCCTGTGCCCCGGGACGACCTCCAAGCCTCTGAACGCGCCCACCCGCCGCCCCCTCCGGCGGAACCCGAGGACTGCTCGCGCCCCAGGGCTGCAGCCGCTTCCAATCTCCTTCCACATTCAGGGTGGCCCGAGCCCCTCCCCTCCCAACCACTCACCGCTCGGACTTCACCCCTCCCCCATCTCTGGCTTCTTAAACCTTCGGAGCTGAGTTTGGCGCCTCCTCCAGGAAGCCTTCCTGCACCTCGAAGTATTGGTTACAGGCTCCTCCTCCGCGTTCCCACCGCCGGCCAGATCCGCCTGTGTGGAAGTTGCCCACGGATTTCTGCTGGCCCAGGAGTCTGTGGTCTAAGGGTTCCAATCCCAAGGCCCCCTCCCCGCCCCACCCATCCCCCAGGCGGCATGGCACAGTAACTGCTCAAACATAAGTTTTGAATGAATGACAGGAATTGGCGAATTGTATATGCCACAAGTCATGTCAGCTGTGAACTCACTACTTTCTTTAGTACCTTTTAAAAAATTTTTTATGTTTGTGTATTTATTTTGAGAGAGAGAGAATACACGGACATAAGTGGAGGAGGGGCAGAGAGAGAGGGAGAGAGAGTCCTAAAGCAGGCTCTGCTCGCTCTGCACAGAGCCCTACGTGGGCGCCGACCCACAAACTGAGATCGTGACCTGAGCAGAGATCAAGAGTCGGACACAACCAGGCCAGCCGCCCAGGTGCTCCTCTTCAGGAATTTTTGAAGTCAGGAAGCATGAATCTTCCAACTTTGTCCTTTTTCAAGATCATTTCAAGACTCTTCTGGGTACCTTGCATTTCCACGTGTGAATTATAGGACCTGCTTGTCAATTTCTGCGAAACTGCCAGCTGGGATTTTAAAATTTAAAATTATTTTAATTTCATTTTATTTTAGAGAGAGCACACGTGCAAGCAGGGGAGAGGGACAGAGGGAGAGAGAGAATCTTCAGCACTCCTCCCTCAGCCTAGAGCCTGACTCAGGGCTGGATCTCATGACCCTGGGATCATGACCTGAGCTGAAATCAAGTGAGATGGATGCTCAACTGAGGAACCAGTCAGGCGGCAACCCCACCCCCACCCCCCGCCCCTGCCCAAGCCAGCTGGGATTTTGGATAAGGACTGTGTTGAATCTGTAGGTCAATTTGAGTAGTATTGCAGTTTAACAATATTATGTCAGATGCTCAACATCACCAATCATCAGGGAAATGCAAATCAAAACCACAATGATAGGGGCACCTGGGTGGCTCAGTCATTTAAGCCTCCAATTTCAGCTCTGGTCATTATCTCCTGGTTCATGGGCTGCAGCCCCGCACTGGGCTCTGTGCTGACAGCTCAGAGCCTGGAGCTGCTTCAGATTCTCTGTCTCCCTCTCTTTCTGCCCCTCCCCTGCTTGTGCTCTGTCTCTCTCTGTCTCTCTCTCTCTCTCTCTGTCTCTCTCTCAAAAATCAATAAATCTTAAAAAAAAAAAAAAAAAAAGTTAAAGGGGTGCCTGGGTGGCTGAGTCAGTTAAGCATCAGACCTTGGTTTTGGGCTCAGGTCATGATCTCATGGTTGGTGGGTTCAAGCCCCTTGTTGGGCTCTGCACTGACAGGAGCCTGCTTGGGATTTAATCTCTTTCCCTCTGACTCTCCCCTGCTCACATCTCTGCCTCTCTCAAAATAGATAATTTAAAACCTTAAAAACAATTTTTTATTAAAAAAAAACCCACAAGGGACAGCTGGGTGGCTCAGTCGGTTAAGTGTCCGACTTCAGCTCAGATCATGATCTCATGGCTGGTGGGTTTGAGTCCTGCGTCGGGCTCTGTGCTGACAGCTCAGAGCCTGGAGCCTGTTTCCAATTCTGTGTCTCCCTCTCTCTCTGACTCTCCCCTGCTCAAGCAGTCTCTGTCTCTCTCTCAGAAATAAAAACATTAAAAAAAAAAAATAACAAAAAAACCCCCCACAAAGACATATCACCTTACATGTGTCAGAATGGCTAGTATCAAAAAGACAAGAAATAAGTTTGGGCAAGGAGGTGGAGAAGAAGGAGCCTTCGTGCACTGTTGGTGGGAATGCAGCCTGGTGAGGCCACTACGCAGGTTCCCCAAAAAGTTAAAAATAGAATTACTGTATGGTCCAGTAATTCTACTACTGGGTATTTACCCAAAGGAAACAAAAACACTAATTCAAAAAGATACATGCACTCCTGTGTTTACTGCAGCACTATTTACAATAGCCAAGATATAGAAGCAACCCAAGTGTCTATCAATAGCTAGATACATATAGATATCTATAGATCTATATGTATCTATAGATCTATACTCAGCCATAAAAAAGAGGGAGATCTTGCCATTTATGACAATATGGATGGCCTAGAGGATATTATGCTAAGTGAAATAAGTCAAATAGAGCAAGACAAATACCATATGATTTCACTTATATATAGAATCTAAAAAATAAAACAAATGAAAATAAAAGGCAGAAATAGACCCATAAATACAGAAAACGAACTGATATTTGCCAGAGGGGAGAGGGATAGAGGGATAGGTGATGGGGGGAGGGGAATGAGAGGCACAGGCTTCCATTAGGAATGAATAAGCCAAGGGGACAAAATGTACAGCACAGGGAATCTAGTCAGTGGTATTGAGTAGTGTTGCATGGTGACACTCGACAGCTACACTTGCCGTGAGCACAGGACAATGTGTAGGCTTGTCACATCGCCATGTGGTACACTGGAAATTAATGCAACACTGTGCCATCTATACTTAAATAAAATACAGACACACACACAGTATTATCACTTCCAATCCATGAACATAGGATACCTTTTCATTTATTAGATCTTATTTCATTTCTTTCAACAATGTTTTATAGCTTTCGTGGGCAAATCTTATGGGGTTATTTGTTAAATTTATTGCTAAGTATTTTATTCTTTTTGATGCTATTGTAAATGGAGCTGTTTCCTTTCTTTAATTTTTTTTTTTAATGTTTTGTTTATTTCTAGGAGAGAGAGAGAGAGACAGCGTGAGCAGGGGAGGGTCAGAGAGAGGGAAACACAGACTCTGAAACAGGCTCCAGGCTCTGAGCTGGCAGTCAGCACAGAGCCCGACGCGGGGCTCGAACCCACGAACCGCGAGATCATGACCTAAGTGGAAGTCGGACGCTTAACCGACTAAGCCACCCAGGAGCCCCTCCTTTCTTTAATTTTTAACATTTATTTTTGAGAGACAGAGAGAGAGAGCGTGAGCAGGGGAGGGTCAGAGAGAGAGAGAGACACAGAATCCGAAGCACCTCCAGGCTCTGAGCTGTCAGCACAGAGCCCAACACGGGGCTCAAACCCATGAACTGAGATCATAACCTGAGCCAAAATAGGACGCTTCACCGGCTGAGACCCCCATGCGCCCCCAATGGAGCTATTTCTTATTTTTATTTTTGGTGTGTTCATTGTTAGTATATAGAAATACAATCAATTTTTGTATATTGATCTTTTATCCTAAGACCTTGCTGAACTGATTGTTGTAATAAGGGTGTGTGTGTGCGTGTGTGTGTGTATGTTCATTCTCCTCTGGGTTTTCTACATGCAAGATTATGTTATTTGCAAATAGAGATAATTTTTACTCCTTCCTGTCCAATCAGGATTCTTTTTATTTTTTTATTTTGACTAACTGTGCTGACTCAAACCTCCAGCACAGTGTTGATTAGAAGTGGTGGGAATGAGCTTCCTGTCTTCTTTTTAATTGTGCATTTAATTGTAGACCAAATAGCCTGAGTATGTTTGAGTTATAAAAGTATGTTAGGGAAAAGATGAAATACTCACAGATTAAATGACATGATGAGGGAAACAAAAGGAAAAATGAACAGTAGGACCTCATCAAGATCAAAAGCTTCTGCACAGTGAAGGAAACTATCAACTATAAGGCAACTGATGGAACGGGAGAAGATATTAGGTTAGTATCCAAAATCTATAAAGAACTTATCAAACTCAACACCCAGAACACAATCCAGTGAAGACATGGGCCAATGACATGAACGGACACTGTTCCAAGGAAGACTTCCACATGGCCAACCGACACCTTAAGAGATGCTCAACATCACTCATCATCAGGGATATACAAATCAGACCACAGTGAGACACCACCTCACACCTGTCAGGGTGGCTGCAACTCAGGCGACAACAGAAGTTGGTGAGGATGCGGGGGAAGGGGGACATTTCTGCTCTGTTGGTGGGAATGTAAACTGGTGCAGCCGCTCTGGAGAACAGTGTGGAGGTTCCACCAAAAATTAAAAATAGAGCTACCCTACGACCCAGCAATTGCACTACTAGGTATTTATCCAAAGGCCACAAAAATGCCTATTTGAAGGGGCATACCTATGAAGAATTGGAAGGTGCATAAACTATGTACCCCATAGTTTAAAGCACCACGATCAACAATAGCCAAATTATGGAAAGAGTCCAAATGTCCATTGACTGATGAATGGATAGAGAGGATGTGGTACATATATAAGCGGTGGAATGTTACTCAGTGATCAAAAAGAATGAAATCTTGACATTTGCAACGATGTGGATGGAACTAGAATGTACTATGCTAAGCGAAATAAATCAGTCAGAGAAAAACAAATATATGATTTCACTCGTGTGGAATTTAAGAAACAAAACCAGATAAACATGGGGGAAGAGAAGGAAAAATAAGATAAAGAGAGAGAGGGAGGCAGACCATAAGAGACTCTCAAATACAGAGAACAAACTGAGGGTTGCTGGGGGGTGCTGGGTGGGGGGAGGGCCTAAATGGGCGATGGGTATTAAGGAGGGCACTTGTTGGGACGAGCACTGGGTGTTATACGTAAGTGATGAATCACTAAATTCTACTCCTAAAACCATTATTACACTATAGGCTAACTAACTAGAATTTAAATACAAAGAAAAAAATGGTATGACGCAATTCAGGAATTGCTTCAGAAAGCCGGGGGGAGGGAGGGGGCGGAGGTGGGGGGCTCCTGCAGTGTGGATGGGCCCCGCTGGCCACCACCCGTTGGCTGGACAAGGACAGGCACGTGAGCTGCCATGTTATTCTATCTACTTTGTACCTTTGCAAGTCACCGCATTGGAAAATGAAGAAAGTAAAAGGAACAGGTAGAGCCAAAAAAAAAAGAACTAAGGAGGTGAGGAGAATATTAAGGGAAACAGAAAGTGCACCGGGGAGCCGGGGCCCCAGGCACGAACGCTGGGGCCGCCACCATCCGGTAGAAGTACCTCCCCCCGCGGGGCCGTATCGCCTGCGGGCTGCCCTGCCCCACGGTGCCGCCAGGCCTTCAGGCTAAGACTGGTTGTATCCCTCAGGGGCCTTCTAACCTAGAGCTGTTTCTCTTTGTTTTAACGGCAGGGATCTGTGGAAGGGACCAGGCCAGATACCCTGCAGAATCTTCTGGTGTTCTCTTGCTGCTTCCTCAAAGCGTTGTTTAGCTTTTCCCTCTCTCTCCCTCCCCAGTATTTCCTAGCGACTAGTTACCAGGATGGTCCCCTGTTATGGGCACTCAGGCTATGTTCAAATTTTCCATGCTGCAGTCTTGCAAAGAACATTCTGGTACGTGTCCCCTTGTGCAGGTGGGTATGACTTTCTCTAGCACCAACCAAGAAGGGGAAGTAAGTTCTTTGTTAGATACACCAAACTGCTCTCCAGAGAAGTATCAGTTCGCACTCCCAGCAGGAGCACACGTGAGTGCCCATCTGCCGACGCTAGCCAACATTTGGTGACTTCTGACTTAAATTTCTGCCATTCCGATGGGTGCAAAATGCACCTCCTTGTATTCGTTTCCCCTTTTGTGATCACCAGAGACCTTCTCACATGTCTGCTGAACTTTCAGGCAAAGAAGGGCACGAAGAGAGAAGAATCCATAGATTCCCATGTAGGGGGTTTGTAAATATCCTATTCCCACAATGAATGGAAATTATACATTAAGTGCTTTATTGGTTTCATCCATTCAACTATTTAAAAAAGCAGGTAGCCGAAGGGCACCTGGCTGGCTCAGGTGATAGAGCATGCAACTCTTGACCTTGAGCTCAGGTCATGATCTCACGGTTGGTGAGTTCGAGCCCCACATTGAGTGTAGAGATTACTTTATTTTTATTTTAATATATTTTTAAAATTTTTTATGTCTATATTTTATTTTGAGAGACAGAGACTGAGAACGAGCGGGGAGGGGCAGAGAGAGAGGGAAACACAGACTCCGAAGCAGGCTCCAGGCTCTGAGCTGTCAGCACAGAGCCCGAGGCGGGGCTCGAACCCACAGACTGTGAGATCATGACTTGAACCTAAGTCGGATGCTTAACTGAGCCACCCAGGCATCCATTGAGATCTCTTTAAAAGTAAAAATAAGGGGCGCCTGGGTGGCTCAGTCGGTTAAGCGTCCGACTTTCGCTTGGGTCATGATCTCGCGGTTCGTGGGTTCGAGCCCCGCGTCGGGCTCTGTGCTGACTGCCAGTTCAGAGCCTGGAGCCTGTTTCAGTCTGTGACTCCCTCTCTCCTCCCTCACTCTCTCTCTCTCTCCTAAAAATAAATAAAACATTAAAAAAAAAAAAGGTAAAAATAAAATAAAGGCGCCTGGGTGGCTCAGTCGGTTAAGCGTCTGACTTTGGCTCAGGTCATGATCTCACGGTTCGTGGGTTCGAGCCCCGTGTCGGGCTCTGTGCTGACAGCTAGGAGCCTGGAGCCTGTTCCAGATTCTGTCTCCCTCTCTCTCTGTCCCTCCCCTGCTCATGCTCTGTCTCTCTCTGTCTCAAAAATAAATAAATAAACGTTAAAAAATTTTTTTAAATAAAAGCAAAAATAAAACCTTTAAAATAAAAGTGGATAGCTGATTTATCCTTTTTTCTTCTTTCATTCTGATTTGTTAGGGTTTTTTAAAATCTGTATTAAAAAAAAAGCAGCCAGCGTTGTTTTTTGGACTACATTTCAAGCCCTAGAATGTCACTGGTCCAGTGAGGACCTTAGAGAACTTCCGGTAGCAGCTAATGTATGTTCCGAGCAGACGGATACACTTGGCGGACGGCACGCTCAGCTCGCTGGCTCTGCAATAACATCATGGAATCTTCGTTCAGAGTCGGCCGGCGCTATTAATACACCATGACTCACCCAGAGCCCTGCCTCCTGGAATGTTCCCCCCGGGGAGGGGAAGCAATGTTTCTTCCTATAGAAGAATAATCTGTAATCACACCTTCAAAGGTTTGAGTAGATCTTGAAGGCTTGGGAAAGGGGCCAAATAGCCTCCGAAGTTGTACAGAATGAGTTAAACAAATTGCCGTCTACCCAGAGAGGGGGAAATTGCAATGAAATCGACCCATTATTCATTCACGTCACAAATACGTAGCAGGTGCACCAGGCTGGCGGCCAGCATACGGGGCACGCGCCTGCCTTTGTGGGCAGACAGGGCAGCGGAGAGGCAGCAAGACGGGCCATCAAGGAAGCATCGAGGGACAATGGGGACAAATGCCAGGAGAATGGGAGAGTGTGGCAGGGGGTTTGTGAAGGGAGCGGCCTGCCTGGTGCAGAGGGGCAGCGGAGGGGGGGCGTGAAGGCCTCCAGAGAGGGCGGCCGTCAGTGCTGAGCTGCTGCCTGCTGTTATAGGGACACCTGTGTCCCGGGACAAGCCGTGTGACGAGGCTCAGCCGGTCACACGCTTTGAGTGGGCTCTTTGACCCGAGTGGCCAGTGTGGGAAGAAGCCAGGGTCTGTAGGCCGTGCGCGTGGGAAATGGGTGCTGGAAGATACTAGAAGATACCGCGTGTCGTGGGTCCAGCTCTTGCTTCTCATGTGACCACCCTGTGCTCCAGTCCCCTCATCTCTCAGAGGGGTTGATGACGTCCTAACCTCACGGGATTCCCAACTCAAGTGAGATCCCGTGACAGCCTTGCTGAGGCTGGTGAATGGGTGTGTGGTGGTTCATACAATTCCTCATACTTTGTGTGTGTTCAAAAATATAACAGGAAATTTGCCATTTTGACCATTTTAAAAAAATTTTAATTTTTTTAATTAAAAAAATTTGTAATGTTTACTTACTTTTTTGAAACAGAGAGAGACAGAGCATGAGCAGGGGAGGGGCAGAGAGAGAGGCAGGGTCTAGGCTCTGAGTTGTCAGCACAGATCATGACTTGGGGCTTGAACCCACGAACCACGAGATCATGACCTGAGCTGAAGTCGGATGCTCCATCGACTGAACCACCCAGGTGCGTCCCCCTCCTCCCACCAATTTAGATCATTTTTAAGTGTAAGCTCAGGGGCATTAAGCACATTCACAGTGTGGTGCAGCCCTCACCGCCATCTACCTCCAGGACTTTTTCTTTTCTTTCTTTTTTTTTTTTTAAATAGTTTATTGTCAAGTTGGTTTCCATATAACTCCAGGACTTTTTCATCTCCCCAAACCAAACTCTGTCCCCATTAAACATGAACTCCCCTCTCCCCATTTCCCCAGTCCCTGACGCCCCCGGCTTCTGTGTCTGTGACTCTGACCACTGTGGGGATCCCCATCGGAGTGGAATCACATAGCACTCGTCCTTCATGTCTGCCTTATGTCACTCAGCATGATGTCTTCAAGGTTCATCCAACACGTAGCCTGTGTCAGAACTTCCTTCCCTATTAATATCGAACATTGTTCCATTATATGGGCAGAACACATCATGTCCGTGCACTCATTCCGTCAGTGGTCATTTGGGTTGTTTTTACCTCTTGGCCACTGTGAGTACTGGTGCCATCGATGTGAGTGCGCACATGTCTGTTCGAGTCCTTGATTTCGCTTCTGGGTAATATACATGGAAGTAAAATTGCTGGATCATGTGGTAATTGTTTCTTTCTTTCTTTTTTCTTTTTTGGTAGGATAACTATATTCATTCTACACTTTTTAAATAACAGCTTTTTAAAATATTTTTATTTATTTTTGAGAGAGAGAGAGAGAGACAGAGCATGAGCTGGGGAGGGGCAGAGAGAAAGGGAGACACAGAATTCGAGGCAGGCTCCAGGCTCCGAGCTGTCAGCACAGAGCCCGACGCGGGGCTCGAACTCGTGAACCACAAGATGTTGACCTGAGCCAAAGTCAGATGCTCAACTGACTGAGCCACCCAAGTGCCCCCAAATAACAGCTTTTTTTGAAGTTTATTTGTTTACTTATTTTGAGAGAAAGAGAGGGAGCGTGAGTTGGGGCGGGGCAGAGAGTGAGAGAGAGTCCCCAGCACGCTCTGCAGTGTCAGCGCAAAGCTGGACTCAGGGTTCAAACTCACCAACCAGGAGATCATGACCTGAGCTGAAGTCAACAGTTGGACACTTAACCAAGTAAGCCACCCAGGTGTCCCCAAAATAACAGCTTTATTGAGATATAATTCACATACTGTACAATTCATGCATTTGAAGTGTGTGCTTCAGGGGCGCCTGGGTGGCTCAGTCGCTTGAGTGTCCGACTTCGACTCAGGTCACGATTTCCCAGTTTGTGAATTTGAGCCCCGTGTCGGGCTCTCTGCTGTCAGCTCAGAGCACGCTTTGGATCCTCTGTCCCCAGCTCCGCCCCAACTCATGGTTGCTCACTCGCTCGCTCTCTCTCAAAAACATTTTTAAAAAAGTGGACCCATCTGTGATTTTTGAGTATAATCAGTTATTCAGCCGTCACTGTAATCCATTTTGGAACACTTGGGCACCTCAGAAAGAAACGCCATAGTCGTCAGCAGTCATTCCTCAGCGGCCCCCCCAGCCCATGGCCCCAGCCCATGCACCCACGCATTTTCTTTCTGTCTCCATGCATTTTCCTGTTCTGGAAATTTCGTGTAAGTGGGATCATACAATAAACATATGGCCTTGTGCGCCTGGCTTCTTTTGCCTGCATGTTGTCAGGTTTCATCTGAGCAGTGGTATGAATCGATCCTTCATACACACCTTTTATGACAATAACACCGTATCTGGAATGATTTTCCATTGCATGGGTCGCATTTGCTTTATCTCTCCATGTGTGGATGGGCATTTAGTTTGTTCCCAGCTTTTAGCCGTTATGACTAATGCCAAGAAAAGGTATGTGGATGTTTTTATTTTCATTTCTCCTGTGTGGACACCTAGCAGTGGGGTTGTTGGGTCCAGTGGCAAGTCTATGCTTAACTCTTTGAGGAACTGCCAGACTCTTCCAGAACAGCTCCGTCTCACATTCCTGGCAGAGGTTTAGGAAGGCTCCAGGTTCTCCACATCCTCACCAACACTTGTTACTCTTTCTCTACTTGTGCATGAGTTTAAGAAATATGCCTAGGTGGCTCAGTCGGCTACGCATCCAACTTTTTTTTTTTTTAATGTTTTATTTATTTCTGAGAGAGAGACAGCGTGAGCAGGGGAGGGTCAGGGAGAGAGGGAGTCACAGACTCTGAAACAGGCTCCAGGCTCTGAGCTAGTTGTCAATACAGAGCCCGACGCGGGGCTCGAACCCACGAACTGTGAGATCATGACCTGAGCCGAAGTTGGACGCTTAACCGAGTAAGCCACCCAGGCGCCCCTAGCATCCAACTCTTGATTTCAGCTCATGTCATGATCTCACGATTTGTGGGATTGAGCCTCGTGTTGGGCTCTGTGCTTGGGATTCTCTCCCTCTCTCTCTGCCCCTCCCCTGCTCATTCTGTCTTTCTCAAAGTAAATAAACATTAAAAAAAAAAACCACACACACACACACACACACACACACACACACACACACACACAACCAGCCAGAATAAAAAGTTAGAAAAAAGAAATCAGAAACTGTGAGAGTGTGTGTAACTGAAGTGCTTTGGCTGATTTCTTAACAAATACTTGATTGTCCACCACCCGCTGTCATGCATATTCGGGGCAGATAGTGGACAGAACAGATGGTGATCTCTAATTCAAAGTCAGGGCTGCTCCCGTTGGCTCTTCCTGGACCATCTTCGGAGGCCGAGCCGAGCCTGGGACTTTGTGTCTTCAGAGGTGACGGAGGGGGAGTGGGCGTGTCCTCCCCCTCGTGCCCCCCGGATGGCCCGCGTGCCTGCCCCCGGCACTTGCCGCCTGCAGGAGGGACGGGGTGGCCTGGCGTGGAGAACGGGGCCACTGGGATGAAGACGAGGTGACCGCGTGGAACAAGACGGTGGAACGCCTTACCGCTTCCTGGTATTAAGGACATTCCCCGAGGGGTGGGCCCAGGCCCCACTATTTTGAAGAGGCCGCCCCCGGGCTACTGCCTTCCCCCAGGTCAGTTGCCAGCCAGACGCTCTGTCTGATCGGCTCTGAGGCCGGGACTAATGGCTGGCGTCCCAGGCGCCGTCACCCACTTTTTCACCCTCCAGCTTCCTCATTAGGACCGTATGTGTGTCCCTTCCCCGGGCAGAGTGTGCAGCTTTGTCAGAGTCACCCCCTTCTAGGAGCTTCTGCAGACCCTGTCCCGCCAGCGGAGCCCCTCCTTGCCGTGCTCGGACCTCAGCGGGAGACGCTGTGGCCTTCATGGTGGCCGTCACAGCTCGGCTGGCCTCCAGCACTGCCGCCGCTTTGGCCACCGAGCCGTGCTGGGCACGCTCTTAGTGCAAACTTGAGGACGACATGCCTGCTGGGAATTCCTAAGAACTGAGAAAACCGAGGATGAGGGCGAAGCAGTCAAGGAACTTGCTGGAGGCCATGAGGCTTAGGCTGGGGCTTGATCACACCCCCCAACAGCGTGGGGTAGAAGTGAGCCTGTGCGAGGGAACCTCGTAGGACGGGCAGGAGAGGTCCTGAGACGAGTCCTTGCAAGTCCAGGCTGTGTCACTGAGCACTTGTTCCACACCGGGGCACCTGCTGAGCCCACTGCCTGCAAAGTGCCGGGGCGGGGGGCGGGGGGGGTCTTTCAGGCATTTTTATTTTTTTCTTTTTATTAAAAAATATTTTTTTTGCATTTATTTATTTTTGAGAGACAGAGTAAGACAGAGTGTGAACGGGGGAGGGGCAGAGAGAGAAGGAGACAGAGTCCAAAACAGGCTCCAGGCTCCGAGCTGTCAGCACACAGCCCGACGCGGGGCTCGAACCCACAAACCGTAACAGTGTGACCTGAGCTGAAGTCAGGACGCTTAACTGACTGAGTCACCCAGGTGCCCGTATTTCTTTTTTTTTTTTATTAATTTTTATTATAGGGGTGCCTGGATGGCTCAGTCATTTAAGCATCTGACTCTTGATTTTGGCTCAGGTCATGACCTGACAATTCGTGAGATCAAGTCCTGCCCAGGGCTCTGCGCTGACAGTATGGAGTCTGCTTGGGATTTTCCTCATCTCTCTTAAAAAACTAAAAAAAATTTTTAACTATTTTTTGAGAGAGAGCAAGCACAAATAGGGGAGAGGGGTGGTGGGGGCAGAGAGAGAGAGAGAGAGAGAGAGAGAGAGAGAGAGAGAGAGAAGACAGACTCAGGCAGGCTCCACAAGTCAGGGCTCAAATTCACCAACCCCGAGATCCTGACCTCAAGAGCCAGACACCCAAGGGACTGAGGCACCCAGGCGCCCCCAGGCATTATTATTTCTAACTTACAAATGAGCTCAGAGGCGTGGGAGGCCCAGTGACCGGCTTACGGTCACTTTTAAACACCGCCTTCCATACTTGTTTTCATTTGCCATTTAAACAAAACACACCATCAAAATGCACCCATTTTCAGCTCCATGGATTTTAATACAGTCACGCAGTCATCAGCTCGCCAGGTTTCTGGACTTCCGTTGCTCCCTCAACGTTCCTTCTTGTCCTTCGCAGTCACCCCCACCTGGACTCCTGGCCCTACGCAAATTGCTGACCCCCTCCTGCCTTTTCTAGAACTTTATGAAAATGAAATCAGAGTATATAGGTTTTTGTCTGGCTTCTTTCACGTGACGGACACTCGGTAACGCACCCCATCCTACTAACGCGATTTCCCGACACCGAACCTCCCTCCCCACTTGATCTCAATGGCGGGCTTCGGTCGGCAGTGTTGCAAAAGCTTCGTCAAACATGTTCAGCTGGCTGCTACGGACGCATCGTTCGAGAGTTAACGTCGGTTTGATGCGAAGTCCAATGGATTTTGTACGTTGATCTTCGGACTCTGCTCAATTCGTGGACTGTTCTTGCTCCATCCTTGCAGCTTCTTTGCTGGTTGTCCACCTGCAGCCACGTAACGTGGGGACGGCCTTCCCTTCCTCGGCAGGATGGGGCGGGTTCCGGAGTGTGAAGCAACACTGGATTTGGAGGCCATCCCTACGCCCCTCCCCCAGGCATGGAGCATCCATCTTGGGGGGGGGGTCCAGACCCCACATGGCGTCACAGGGGGTATGGCTGCAGACGCAGCACACACCGGCCTGAGTGCTTGCTCAGTAATCCAGGGAGGAGGCAGTCAGGTGGGAGATTCAGTTACTGGGAGATTCTCCATGTTGACTCCCTCAGATGCCCCAGACTGTCTTCAGCTTCTACCAGACTTTGCCTTGTGACACCCCCTACCATGCACTTCCACTCCCTCCTAACTGGGAACACCACTAAATGGCAAAAACAGAACTTTAGGCTTTGGGGATCAATCTGGACTCCAATCCGGACCCCTCCATGTAAGCAATTCCTGTTCATCCCAGGGGAGGATTTTAAGGATTAAACGGGATTCCTGCTCACCTGGTGCTTAGCAGCTACCGTTCCCACCACCCCAAGTTCTCTCCCAGCCCATCCCCTACATCAGTCACCGTCATGGTTTGTGCGTGATCTTGGCCTGGGAACCTCATGTGGGCCCACTACCACCCATTTTCCGGGACTGAACCACTCCGTCTTAGGACGGGAAGGCAGACTTAGCCACTGCTGCTCCCAGCTCCTGCGGGGAACGAAGGGGGGGCCCCACCTCCTCAGCTCTCCCCCCGCCACCCCCTGCTTGCTCACAGGGGTCAGACACCACCCTCCCCTCCCCCGCCAATCTCGCAGGAGGCTCAGAGAATAATCGGATTTCAGATGAGGGGCTGGAGTTAGGGTTGCTAAAGGCGGGGGAGGCAGAGGGCTTAAGGAGCTATATTTAGACAGCTACTGAGGCAGGTCTTACAAATACTACAGAAAGCGGTTTAGACAGGAAAAGCCCAAGGAGAAAGGAGTTACTGGGAAATGTAACATCAGGAACACAGAAGGCGTGTTGGGTGATCAGCCCTTCTGTGTGGTTCTGGAATATGCTCCAGACCCTGCAACCGCGACCCAAGGGCGTGGGGAGGGTCACAGACGACCCCAGGCCAGCACCGTCCCCCAGCGCCGTCTCCTGGCCGGCAGAGCGGGCAAACCGCAAGTTCTCACAATCTGCAGCCGCCCTGTACCCACTTCCACACACAAAACGTTCACAGAACTGTTTTTTAATTTGTATTTGTTACAACCTTTTAAAGCAGAACGTGACTTGAGCACTACATTTCCACTCACGAAACTTGCGGAGTTACTTCTCCAACAGCTTTACCACACGCCCGAGCGGGCTTCACATGTCACTACTCTAAAGGCGCTTCTCTTTGGCAAACAAGCCCTAGGGTTACTCCCGTCAAGTTGGTTCGGTTTATTTAACACTAGTTTCTAGAGGCCCGGGACATGCAGCTGTGACTACAGGGAATGGGAAATTTAAAAAGTAGATCCTAGAAAGTGAAAGTCGTCTTAACTGAGTTTTTTCTTTTAAACATCAAGGTACAGCTCGGAACACTTCAGGGACGCACAAGTTTGGTCTAAGGAATCCACCTGACCGCTAACACCTCAGACCACGCAGTTCACACGAGGTCACGTGCACCTTCCGACAAACGTTACCTTGTTGTGAAGAGCGTGGCGGTAGAAGGAAAACTAGCCGGGCTTCAGGCCCTACGCACCACAGGTCCACACGCACAGAAAGCAGGCTTATGCACCTTCCCCGGAAGTAGTTCTGGTCATGCCATACAGGTTTTTAAAAGGTTAACAAAAATAAAGAAAAACATCCTTGAAAATATATTATCGGAGGGAATGAAGGTAAAGTACAGAATACATGTACATGGGATTCTCGGGGCGGCGCTTAGTCGACCTCTTCCATGCGCGACGTGTCGTCATCGCCTTCCAGGGGCGGCATCTCCTCGGTCACCGCGGCACTGCTGTCGTCGGCAGTGGGGTCGTCTTCATCAATACCTTTTTGGAACCGAACCCCTCAGGTCAGGCCCGCCCAGAGCCAGCCCGTGTGCCCGGCCCCACTACACACCCACCTTCGAAGCCGCGATGGCCTCTTCATCCTGCAACGCTAGGGGCCCCGAGGGGTTTCTCGGACAGGGTGCCCAGGGGACGCTCACGGGGCTCCTCGGGGTGCCCGGCGAAGCTTACCGAGACCAAGCTTGATCATCCTGTAGATCCTGTTGGCGTGCGTCTGCGGGTCTTCCAGGCTGAAGCCGGACGACAGGAGCGCCGTCTCGTAGAGCAGGATGACCAGGTCTTTCACCGACTTGTCGTTCTTGTCGGCCTCCGCCTTCTGCCGCAAGGTCTCGATGATGGAGTGGTCGGGGTTGATCTCCAGGTGCTTCTTCGCTGCCATGTAGCCCATGGTGGAGTTGTCCCTTAGCGCCTGGGCCTTCATGATCCTCTCCATGTTGGCTGTCCAGCCGTACGTGCTCGTGACGATGCAGCACGGGGACGTCACCAGCCGGTTCGACACGACCACCTGCCACGGAAGCGTGAAGCGAGCACCGGGCCTGCGAGAGCCCGGATCCCCGGCTTTCTCGTCAAAGGGGCGGCAAGACCCCAACTACGGTGTTCACGAGACCAGAAACAGCACGTGCAAACCAAGTACCCACAGCCTCCTCCCCGCAGACCCGAACCCGCTTGAGGGCTTCAAGGACAAAGGTTTTCTCGCTCACTAAACAGGCCGAATTTTCTGCCTGTACGTGAAAGCTGAGACAACTTGGGAGAAAGGGACTACTTGTTTGGACAACCTGGAAAAGAAAAAACCCACGGGCCTTTCAAAACCAGGCCCACAACCAGGAGCCAGGCGGAAAGAAAACCACGTTCACACACCTTTTCTACTTTTTTCTCCAAAATATCTTTCATGATCTTGCACAGATTTTCAAACTTTGTCTTCTTCTCTTCCTGTTTCTTTTTCTCCTCTTCGTCTTCTGGAAGTTCCAGGCCCTCTTTGGTGACTGACACGAGAGTCTTCCCCTCGAACTCCTTCAGCTGCTGCACACAGTACTCATCGATCGGCTCGATCATGTAGATCACCTCCAGCCCGTGCTTGCGCAGACGCTCCACGAAGGCCGAGTTCGCCACCTGGTCCTTGGTCTCACCTGAGGCATCGGGAGAAAGCGACAGCTTCGGTTAACGAGAAGCGGTTTCGCTTCCTCTGGGCTTTTCCCAGTCCCGTCAGATGGAACCAGACGCCGCACGCGTGGTCCCGGCCCGGTCGGTGCCTGGGCACGTCCGCGTGACCCCCGCGCCGCCGGCCCCCACCTGTGATGTAGTAGACGTGCTTCTGGTTCTCCTTCATCCTGGTGCAGTAGTCCTTCAGCGACACCATCTCGTCGCCCGAGGCGGACGTGTAGTAGCGCAGCAGCTCCGACAGCTTCTTCCGGTTTTGGGAGTCCTCATGGATTCCCAGCTGGAAGACAACGTTCGCTTTAAGTCCCCTCCGCATCCCGAAAGCCCCTCAGAAACAGAGAAGCCAGTTCGATCCCCGTTTACACGAACCTTGATGTTCTTGGAAAACTGCTCGTAAAACTTCTTGTAGTTCTCTTTGTCCTCGGCCAGCTCGGTGAAGAGTTCTAAGCACTTCTTGACCAAGTTCTTTCTGATCACTTTTAAGATCTTGCTTTGCTGCAGCATCTCCCGGGAAATATTTAGGGGAAGATCCTCAGAGTCCACCACACCTCTAATGAAATCTGAGAAAGTGGAAACAAAGAAATCAAACTTCTACACCCCAAACACTGAAGGGGGTTCCCTGCCCCACAGGCCCAGGTCAACGCCCCGAGCAGAGCGGTCCCCACACCCGCGCGTGCTCACTCAGGTATTCCGGGATCAGCTCCTCGCAGTTATCCATGATGAAGACTCTGCGAACATACAGCTTGATGTTGTTCTTTTTCTTCCTGTTTTCAAATAGGTCAAAGGGCGCACGTCTTGGGACAAAAAGAAGGGCTCTGAATTCCAACTGTCCCTCGACTGAAAAATGCTGTAAGAGAACACCCCCAAATCGTTAAGGCAACGCCAGCAACTTTGGCTTCAGCTACAACAGTGACAGAACAGGGAGCCCCTCCAGGCAGAGGACAAGGGCTAGGATGGCCAGGCCCCCAGCAACCCTCAGACCCCCAACCTGCAGAGGCCGGCCGCACGGACACTCACCTTCACTGCCAAATGATCTTCCCAGTCGTTGGTCAAGCTCTTATAAAATTCTCCGTACTCCTCGTTAGTAATGTCGTCAGGGTTTCTGGTCCAAATAGGCTTCGTCTTGTTCAGTTCTTCTTGGTCAATGTACTTCTCCTTGATCTTCTTCTTCTTCTTCTTGTCCCCGTCCTTCCTTTCCTCCTCCTCCTCGTCAGAGCCCACGTCCTCTATTTCAGGCTTGTCATCGGACTCCTTCTCTTCCTTTTCTTTCTCTTCCTCTTTCTCTTCCTTCTCTTCCGCCTCATCATCACTCACTTCTTTGTCTCGTTCTTTCTCCACCTTCAAAGGAACAGGTGTAGATCACATCACCTTCTGCGTTCTGGAAGGGAGCTTCTGCCCTTGTAACCAAAGCCTCAGCTAATGAGCCAAACGCGAAGATTAAAGAAGCAGAAAGCTCCTCACGAACATTTAATGTATCTACCTGAATGGCCTGGCTTCCTTAAGAACACAACAGAACTCAGACTAGCCAGGTCAGTACAAGTTTGGGCCTTTCCCTCACCACTAGATCTAGAGCCTCGCTTTGCTAACTTGATCCACATACACAACCTGGGACACTCACAAACAGAGTAATGGGATAGCCGATGAACTGGGAGTGTTTCTTCACAATCTCCTTGATTCTCCTCTCCTCCAGGTACTCCGTTTGGTCTTCTTTCAAATGCAAGATCACCTTTGTTCCACGACCCATAGGTTCACCTGTGAGGGAAGGAAAACAATGGACTCCATTTCAATCTGAATAGGCAAATTCAGCTCTCAAGGCCACCCACACCCAACAGTTCCTGAGCAAGCGACGAAATGGGGTTCACCGCTGCTGTGGATCAAAGGCGCCCCAGAGCACGTTGCCCACCTCGCCCAAGCCAGATGGGTAACCAGAAGAGCCCTGCTACTGCACCAACATGGGCTTACCAGGCTCACTCCAAAGAGACCGATTTTTACGGCACCTTCAGGGGTCCCCTGCCTACAGCCCCAGCCCTGCCGCGGGAACGCGGGGCCCAGAGAGGGCTTCCACCAGGCGCCTACCTGTATCAGTCCGAACGGTGAAGGACCCTCCTGCCGAGGACTCCCAGGCGTACTGCTCGTCGTCGTTATGCTTAGTGATCACCGTCACTTTCTCAGCAACCAAGTAGGCAGAATAGAAGCCGACGCCGAACTGGCCAATCATGGAAATGTCTGCGCCAGCCTGCAGAGCCTCCATGAACGCTTTGGTCCCAGACTTGGCGATAGTACCGAGGTTGTTGATCAAGTCGGCCTTCGTCATGCCGATCCCGGTATCCACGATGGTGAGGGTTCGGTCTTGCTTGTTTGGAATGAGGTTAATGTGCAGCTCCTTGCCGGAATCCAGCTTGCTGGGGTCGGTCAAGCTCTCGTATCTGATTTTGTCCAGGGCCTACCCGAGAAACACGGGCCGGTGAGCACAGAGCTCCCGGCGGGTGGGACGCACACCGGGACCGCGACCCCTTCCCGCAGCGCGACACTCACATCGGACGAGTTGGAGATCAGCTCGCGCAGGAAGATCTCTTTATTCGAGTAGAAAGTGTTGATGATCAGGGACATCAACTGGGCGATCTCCGCCTGGAAGGCGAACGTCTCCACCTCCTCCTCCTCCATCGGCTGGTCTTGGGTCTGGGTTTCCTCGGGCATCTGCAGAGGCCGCGGAGCCGGTTAAGCGGCGCCACAGGCCTCCGGGAGGCCCGGCCCGCCGACAAAGGATGACCTCATTTCCAGCTGCGACGCCGAGGCCCGCGCGCACGCCTCCGCCAACCGGCGCCGAAGGCCTGCGGGGACCCCCACCCGGAGCCGGGGCTCCCGACCCCGGGGCCGCGGCCGGGCGAGGTCCCCTCGGTGAGCCCTCCCCGCCGCCCCTCCAGCAATCCGGGCCTCCCCCGGCCGCGGGCGAGGGTCGAGGCCGTAGCAGGCCGGAGGCCTTGGCCACCCAGAGCACCGCCGCCCCGCCCCGCGGGGCCCGGGGAGCCCCGGGAGCCGCCCCCAAGCCCGCCGCCCCACCAAACCGCCCCCGGCCAACCCCTCACCTTGGCTCAACGACCGCACAAGCTCCGCGACGAAGCAACACCGGGACGCAGAAGCAACTGGCGCGCCGCCCCCGCGCTCCCTTTATATAGACGCGGGCCCGCCCGGCGCGCGGCGCCTTTTCCAGAAGCCTCCCGAACCTTCCGGAAGAACCCTCCCCAACCGCCGCCGCGGCCGCGCGCCTGCGCCTGCGCCCTGGCCACGGCCCCGCCTCTCTCCCGGGCGCGCGCGGTCCCGCCCCGAGCGCTCCACCCCCAACGGCCGCCGCGCGCGTCCCCGCGCCCGTCCTCGTGCGCCTGCGCAGCCCGGAATTCTCGCGAAGGTCTGGCGCCTTCCGGGGCCCCTGCCCCCCACCCCGGGCCTGCGCTGCCAGCTCGGCGCGCGCGCGCGGGCGCACGGGCGCCACCCAGGCCCGGGGCTGGGTATCCGCAGCCGTTGCTTCTGTGAAGTCCGGGGAAGTAATTTGCCGGCTCTTAGACGGTGTCCCCAGGCAGTGTGGGCTGCGGGGCCCCGGGCCAGGTCTAGGGCTCTGGCGGCGGGTTCAGGGGCTGGAGGACGCAGGGGTCCGGCTCGCGTCTATACGCCTGGGGCAGTGGTCAGAAGCCCGGGGTTATGGCTGAAGGTTCAGGGGTGCGATGCCACGTGTCTAAGGCCGGGGCGGCGATTAAGGGTTCAGGGCCCTGGAAGTGGGGCGACAGGTGCCCGCCAGAGCCTCGCGGTGCGGGGGCCCTCCCTGCTCACAGCCTGGTTAAGGGGTGCCGAGGCGCGGGGCCCTGACAGGTGTGAGGGGCGGCCGGGGCCTCTGCGTGGGGAGGCCGAGCCCACCCCTCCTTTCCGCCCTGAGGCCAGGGGGCGTCCAGCCACGTGGGGGTCCGTTTGGACGCGGAGCCCCTGGAGCCTGGTCGGCGGCCAGGAGCCCGGAACCGCACAGGTGACAGGGGCGTCCCTGGCTGCTCCCACTGCCCTGGACTCGCCAGACGCAGGATTTGGGGGCCGGGCACAGGGGAAGATGCGAAGACGGACCCTTAGGCCTGGATTCCCGAAACCCGTGCTCCATCCCTTGCGGCTTTCTCTCTCTCTCTTTTTTTTTAAGTTTGAAGAGTCGAATTTGGCGATTCTTCACCTCCATAGAACACCCAGTGCCCGTCACAAGCGCCCTCCTTAATACTCATGGCCTCAGCCTGCTTGTGGTTTGCCCGAAAACCGTGACCTTCACACTAGTCTGGGGCTTCCGGATGGGTGAACCAGCGCGTGCTCAGCCGGTACCCTCACCCGTTTTGTAAAGCCCTTTATTGCCCATTTTACGTAATTTGCGGGATCCATGTGCAGTGTCCAGTTCGCGGTTTTGAGGACTAACTTGGTCCCCAAGCCAGTTTCTAAATGGGGATTCCTGAGGTGTTTTGAACAAGGGCAGATGGGGGTCGTGAGAATGTTGGGAGTGGTGGGGCCCTCGGACGCCGCCCAAGTCGGCAACCGGGTGGTTTCTGGTTTGAGGACACACTTCCCCCCCCCCCCGCACTGCACGTCCCGGTAAATGAGCTCAGCCCGTGGCTCCTTTGTCGCTAGCTCCTCCCAGTACTCCAGCCTCCCCTCCCCCTCCCCCCGGAACAATCTGGAAGCTCCTTGCGTTGTAAACAAACCTGACCGAACTCTCCTTCCACTTCCTTTCCCGGAAACCTCGCTTTTCCAGGAACGGGGTTTTCAGACTGGGGCTTGAGACCCATGGGGAGCGTGTGAAATCAGCACAGGGGCGTCCTGGGTGGCGTTAAAGAGCGGAGAGAGCGAATGGAAACTTCCAGCCACGTGGCCGGGGGAGGCGGGGGTTGCTGTGCCTTTTACGGGGGCACCTTGTAAAGCGTGTTCGTGACCCCGGCTGTGTCTGGGCGCTCCCGCCCGGGTTTTCCCTGCAGCCTGGGCCAGGCGGGCGCCGGGGAGAGGAGGCCGCAGGAGGGCGGTGGGCGTGCTGGCGCCCCTGTGCGAAAGCGACGGCGAGGCCGCCGCGCCCCAGCTGGAGGCCTGGCCCGCTTCCTTTCCGCCCTCCTCTGTCGCCGCCCGGGAAGCGTAAGATGCCTCGTAGGCGAGCCAGTCAGAGCCCCAGCTGTGCAAGTCTCCGTTTCCGGAGACTTCGCCTGCCCCCGCTCCCCCCTCCTCCCCCCAAGGTCACTCCCGGATCGCTGTTGCCCGGCTGGTTCCAACTCTAGCAACCCTCCCTCCTGCCGCGTCCCCCCCGTCTTTGCGGCTCTCTCCTGCCTGCCTTAGTCACTAAGTAAAAGAACTTTCTCATCCTGCCCCCTCTTGGCCTCCGGGCAACATCTTACACCGACCAGCATTGCCCTGGGGACCTCTGCCTCGGTTCCCCCACCGGCCCTTGTGGGAGCTGTTGGAACCGGACCTCTGTGCACGTGATGACGGAAAAGCCCAGACCGGGCCTCTAGTGCCCACCCCACCCACCTGGCCTTCGGGGACTCACGACCCCGCTGGCTGCCCCACCACCTTCTAGAACTCCCAAGCATCCCCACAGGGGGTCTGGCCTGAGCCCTGCCGCTTCTGCGACCCAAATGCCTCTCCAGTCCGTCTGCTGCTCTCCATCTCTGTCGTCCACGTCCCTCCGCAAGTCGCTCGCCCCGGTCACCACAACCAGTGGCTCAGCGGAAAGGCCTCTGTAGCCCCCAACGGCGCCGTCTCCATCCTGTAGCCCACAGCTCCCCTCACGCCCCCTTGTCACTCTCTAAGCTCCGCCCTGAACTACGGCCACAGGGCTGCCCACAGCTGGCTTCTCTGGGCTGGACACCATTCGCCTGCTTCCTTCTCTGTCCCCTCTCTGTAAAGCTCCCCTGTTTCCCCAGGGGCGCTTCCCATCCTGACTTACCTATCAGGCCCAATCCCCTGTGTAAATAATTTCTCAGAGTGTGGGGACCCCCCCCGTGGGGCGTGTGCGCACCCACGCCAGCCAGTTCTCCGACCCCTGCCCTCCCGCCCCCCTCCCCTCCCTTTCCAGCCAGCCCCCTGCTCCCGCCTGTGTTCTGGTCCTGTATCCACGTCCTGCAGACGACAAGCGCCTAAATATTTGTTGAACTGTTGTCCAGGCAGCCTGACCATTGTCCTTCACCTGAACCCTTCGGCGTCCCTCCATTAGGCCGGAGCGCAAGGCATGGACTCTGGGCCCAGGTGTCCTGGATTCAAATGTTGGCTCTGCTACTGCCTGCCCCTGCGACCTGGGCACATCGCTGCCGGTGTGCCCGCCTCTGTGACGTCGGCACGGGAAGACTGTAGGCTTAGGAACCTTACGCGAGCAAAGTGTGTTTTGGGAAATGACTGAGGACAGGGCCTGGCACGTGCACACAATAAATAACTCTTCATTTTCCCTTCGATTTCTTCTTTGACCCAAGGATTATTTATAAATGTGTTAGTTTCTAAATATTTGGAGGTTTTCCAAAAATCTTGTTGTTACTGATTTCTAGTATTGCATTTCATTGTGGTCGAAGGACACACTCACCATGATATGAATCCTTTCAAATTTATTGAGACTTATTTTATGCCCAGATTATGGTGTAAACTGGTAATTATTCTGTATACAAAGTCATTACGCCGAAGGAAAGGTGCCAGTCAGTGATAGAACTTTAGAAAATGCAAGCCAACCTTCAGCGACAGAAAGCAGACCCCAGGCCGCCTGGGGGGGTGGGGCCAGCAGAGGCGGGGGTAGGGGGACCGAGGAAGCTCTGGTTGAGGCACCTGCTCACCCTCTAGTTTGCAGCCAGGGTTGCCCAGGTGTACATGTGTGTCAAAACATACCCAGTTGTGCTTCAACGTGCGGTTTGCTGCGTGTCAATTACACCTCACAAAGCTGTTTTTAGGAATTGATGTTGTTTGGCAAAGACCTGGGAGAGACGTTCAGAATCGAGTTATATAGGAAAATTCAGTGGTTCATGCTTGGGAAAGAGACAGTTGATTGGAGCAGCACAGCTGGACCGTGAGCCCTGTCCCTGCCACTTACTGGCTGTGTGACTTTCAGCAAGCTGCTCAGCCTCTCTGTGCTCTGCTCTTCTCATCTCTACAGCAGTGACAATCACAGTGAGGAGGTGGGAGGCTGCGTGAGCTGATCCCGGGAAAGCGTGCAGGGCCTGACGTGCAGCGAGTGCTTGAAGGATGGACGCGCTGTTCTCTTAAGGGAGACCGAGGAGGCGGCCGGGTCACAGGGATGGTGTCCTGCACTTGGGCCCAGCGGGGGTGCGCTCACTGCTTGGGGGGCCGGAGAGGGCTGAGAGCACCGTCCCGCAGCAGGTGAGGGAGCGGCGGCCGGTGGAGCAGCTGGGCCGTGGGGTTTCGAGTTGGGCCTAAAGTGGATTTCCGCCCAGCACACCACGTTCCCACTGCCCAGCCACAGCACGGGGGCACTTTGCTACCCGAACCGTTCTTCTCCTGGCAAGTTTTAACCTGCCCTTGGAGGCCCAGCCTGGGCAGCCATTCCTGGGAGTCCCGGGTGGGGTCGATACCGTCCCTGTCACTTGGCACACGCTGTCGCCAGAAGGAGGCACAGCGAGCATTCCCTTGCCCTGCTCTCCCACTGTCGTCAGCAGAACATGGCCATTCTGACAGGGGAAGCGGTGCCGTGTTGCTCACTGAGAACCATCCAGTTTTTCTTAAGTTTATTTTGAGAGAGAGAGAGAGAGAAAGTGAGTGGGGGGAGAGAGGGAGAGAATCTCAAGCAGGCTCCGTGCTCAGCACAGAGCCTGACGTGGGGCTTGATCCCGGGAACCGTGAGATCATGACCTGAGTCAGACACTCAGCCGACTGAGCCCGCCGGGTGCCCCGAGCACCATCCGTTCAGTGCCTGTTTACGGCAGGCTGGCGCCCCGGCCCTGGGGGACAGTGGGTGCAAAGTCAGACCTCCGAGTGCACGGTGGAGACAGCCGTGAGGCCGCCGTCACGTGAATACGCAGATTTATACACAGATGGGCGCTGGGAGGTGTCGGGGCGCTGCCCGAGGTGTCTGGGGGGGAGCGTGGTGTTAGCTGCTGGAGGGGGACGGGGGAAGGGCATCTGGGAAAGGGAATGGCGTCTGCAGAAGTGAAATCTAGAAGGAGTACGAGGGGTCCTAGGGAAGAGTCAAAGGCAAGGCAGAAAAGGAAATGGAGGCTCGAAAAGCCTTTCTGTGTGGGGGGTG
Source organism: Proteles cristata cristata (assembly GCA_017311185.1). NCBI lineage: Eukaryota > Metazoa > Chordata > Mammalia > Carnivora > Hyaenidae > Proteles > Proteles cristata. The sequence continues at coordinate 326,225 of JAESUZ010002676.1, forward strand.
GGATGGGGGACACAGCCTGCGGGGGGGGGCATGGGGGCTACCGGAGCTGAAGCAAGCGGTGGGTGCCAGTTTGCAGCGCACTGTGCCAGCGGCCTCAAAACGTGGCCTGTCCCAGGAGGCCCGGGGGCTGTCCCGGGGGCCCCCATTGAGACGTCTCACTCTGTCATGTGCATGACGTCAGGCCCTGGGAGAGCTGGGTGGGGCCTGCAGCCACCGAGCTGGAGGGTGGACAAGGGGCAGGCTTGTGAGAAAGGTCCAGGTGCGGTGAAGGAGCCCGCGTGGGGGACACTGGAGTGGCCATGGCAGCATGTGACCTGTTTGGTGTCACCGTGTTGGGCTGAACTGTCTGTGGGGCACCCAAGTGGATGGACATCCAGCAAACGGGACCCTGGGGTGTGAGCAGGGATGTGGAGGGAGGGGTGGGTGGGGAGGGCCACCGGATCTGCTTGGCAAGCACAGGCCTTCCCTAGGGTGTGGCCTCAGGGTAGTGAAGAGCCGGGAACGGGAGGGACGGGAGACTGATCTGCTGGTGGGGTGCAGTGCGACCCCCCACCAGCCCCTCCCAGGCCTCTCCCATGAACCCCCCCAGGCAAAGCGCAGGGAGCTGGACAGCCTTAGCCTGAGCCTTCAGGGGCTTACATTCTAGTGGGGGAGAGAGAGACCATAAACATGCAAATGACAAGTGGGACAGTCTGGGCCATTCTTCAGGCCCCCAAAAATGGGCCTGGGCTCGAACTTCCTGGAAGCACCACACTTTCCCTTGACTCACTTTCAAACCTTGTTGAGTCACCTTGGACTCATCCCTCGGCCCCCACGTTCGGACAGCTGCCAAGTGGGCTGGAGTTTTCCTTTAAAATGCCCTTTCCGTCCATGTTCAGGGTCCCACCCCGCCCCGCCCCTCAGCCCCCAAGCCCTGGCCCCCTTAGCTGGCTCTTGCTGGGTTCAGCTGTTCCACATTCCCGTTCTCATCTGCCCCCCACCCCACCCCCGGGCAGGTATGTCCAGGGGTCCTGGGGCACCAAGCCAGCCTTACCCGTGCAGGCATTCGAGACCCGGGGCCTGGCTGTCCGGCCCATGGCACCTGCAGGCCCCTTGCCGCTCTGCCCGTGACCCCCGTCCTCCCCGTCTCCGCACCTGACCTTGGCGCTCTCGGGCCTGGAACGCTGGCTGCAGACCCCCCGCCCCCGTAGCCGTCGGCCGGCCTGACCGGGTGGCCCGGAGCTGAGGATGACTGCAGCTGGGAAGCAGACGCAGAGGGAGGAGGAGGGGTGGGGCAAGAATACGCTGCCGCGCTGTTTTCCGGTTCTGTTCCGGCCGCCCCCCCCCCCCTCACAGGCAGCCGCGGGACCCCCGTAGGGGACAGGATCGCCCTCAGGTGGCCCAGCTTCGCGGCAGGCTCTCACACCTTCACTGCAGCAGCGCAAGGACTCTGTGGTCTGGCCCGATCTTCTTTCCCAGACCCTCCTCTGCCGGCTCTCAGTCGTCTCCCAAACACACCTGGGGCCTCAGAGCAGCTCTCCCTGGACAACCTTCTCCGCAGGTAGACACATGACACACACGTGCCTAGCAAGCTCAGCCGGGAAATCCCCTCCCTCAGCCCAGATTCACTCTAGAAGTCTCCTGCCCTTCCCATGGGGCTGAATTAAAATTAGACCTTGTCTTCCTCACCTCATTACCTTCCCACCCCCACCCCCAGACGCGGCTCCAGACAGGGCAGGTGGCCTTGTAGGCATGGAAAAGGCTAGGAGTCTGGCTTTGAAGGCCCCAGGTTAGAGCCCTTGGGCCCAAAGGCAGTGACTAACCTCTGGCGCCATCTACCGGCCAGAGGATGGGTGGTTTGGGGTCTCTAACTGCAAATGACTTTCCTGTTCTGGGATTCCTCGTTTTTTCTCGTGAACAAGAAAACTAGGAAAGAGAGAATTATATGAGATCCAGTCTAGATCACCATCATTAATGTCTCACCCTGGAAAGTTCACGGCAAAGCCTCCAGCCTTGCAGTGAGTAGGGAAGAAACTATCAGAAAACAGGGGCCAATTGTCTGAAGTGAAAACAGTAATTGTGTGTATTTCACTACTAAAACCTCGCACACGAAGAAAGACTGGACAGTCAAAGGCAAAATCTGAGCACCGACACGGAGAGTTAGTGTGTCCAGCCTTCCCTGCTCCTCTCCTCCACCTCCCTCGACGGCTCTCTCTTGGGCTAGCAGGGAGGTGGCCACAAGGCGGGGCTGGTGGAGCCCGCCCCTCACCCCTGCTCCCTCCTGTCACAAGGGCAGAGCCTGTAGGCTGAGACCCACCCGGACGCAGCCACTGGTGCAGCCAGTGGAAGAACAGGTCCAGCTGGGCCGGACGGGTCCCAGAGGGGCTGCTGATTCTGCTACCCACTCCCCCACCCCCCGTGGGGCGGGGTGGGCTCAGGAACTGAAACGGGGCCGGGGGAACGAGCAGCTGGAACGTTCCGGCTGGCAGTTCCTTTCTGTCTGCACTGAGGCCGGCTGATTGGGGGCGGGGGGGGGGCGCCTTCTGCTCACGTTGCAGCGAAGGGCGTTGTCGTTTCCAGCGCCGACTCCCTCACGGGGTCCTGAACTGGGCTTGTCAGGCCCTCCACGGCCCTGCTGCTTCTCCCCACCCCCCACCCCTGCAGCCAGGCGGCTCCCTGCCCCGGCGTCCTGTCCTTCACAGCTTGGCCCTTGATCTGCCCATTCAGCTGCCTGGAAGGCCCACCCACTCCCTTAAGAACCCCAAGGGAGAGGAGTCTGCTCCTCTGTCGTCCTGCTCTTCCTCTTCTGCTGATTTTGGGGCATCTTTCCTCTTTATTTTTTAATTTTAATACATTTTTGTAAAGGTTTGTTTATTTTTATTTTTTACAGTTTATTGTTTATTCTTTTTTTTAAAATTTTTTTATGTTTTATTTATTTCTAGGAGAGAGAGAGAGAGACAGTGTGAGCAGGGGAGGGTCAGAGAGAGGAGTCACAGACTGAAACAGGCTCCAGGCTCTGAGCTGGCAGTCAGCACAGAGCCACGCGGGCTCAAACCCACGAACCGCGAGATCATGACCCAAGCGAAAGTCGGACGCTTAACCGACTAAGCCACCCAGGCGCCCCTTTTTACAGTTTATTGTAATATAGTTTATAGTTTATTGGTTTCCATATAACACCCAGTGCTCATCCCCACAATTGCCCTCCTCCATGCCCATCACCCCCCCTTCCCCTCCCCCCACCCGCATCAGCCCTCAGTTTGTTCTCAGCATTCAAGAGTCTCTCATGGTTTGCCTCCCTCCCTCTCCCCCACTATTTTCCCCCTTCTTCTCCCCCACGGTCCTCCGTTAGTTTCCTCCTAATCCTCCTATACGTGCAAACATACGGTATCTGTCCTTCTCTGCCTGACTTATTTCGCTCAGCATAACACCCCCAAGTTCCATCCATGTTGCTACACATGGTCAGATTTCATTCTTTCTCATTGCCATGTAAGATTCCATCGTTTAGATAAACCACATCTTCTTGATCCATTCGTCAGTTGTTGATGGACACATAGGTTCTTCCCATGTCTTGGCTATTGTGGAGAGTGCTGCTATGAACATTGGGGTCCATGTGCCCCTGTGCATCAGCACCCCTCTATCCCTTGAGTAAATTCCTAGCAGTGCTATTGCTGGGTCATAGGGGAGTTCTACTGTTAGTTTCCTGAGGAACCTCCACACTGTTTTCCAGAGGGGCTGCACCAGTTTACATTCCCACCAACAGTGTAGGAGGGTCCCGTTTCTCCACATCCTCGCCAGCATCTAGGGTCTCCTGATTTGCTCATGTTAGCCACTCTGACCGGCGTGAGTTGGTATCTCAGTGTGATTTTGATTTGTATTTCCCTGATGAGGAGGGAAGCTTTGTTTATTTTTGAGAGAGGGTGTGAGCAGGAGAGGGACAGTGGGTGGGGGTGGGGAGGCGGGAGGGGAGGGGCAGAGGATCTTCAAATCGAACTCCGCACTGACAGCTGCAAGCCCAATGCAGGGCTTGAACTCATGAACTGTGAGATCATGACCTCAGCTGAAGCCTGTTGTTCAATCAACTGAGTCACCCAGGTGCCCCTAATTTTTTTTTATTGGGGGGGCAGAGGTCGAGAGAGAATCTTTTTTTTTTTTCTGAGAGAGAGAGAGACAGCGTAAGCAGGGGAAGGTCAGAGAGAGAGGGAGACATAGAATCTGAAGCAGCTCCAGGCTCTGAGCTGTCAGCACAGAGCCTGATGCGGGGCTGGAACCCACGAACCGTGAGATCATGACCTGAGCCGGTCGGACGCTTAACCGACTGAGCCACCCAGGTGCCCCAAGAATCTTAAGCAGGCTCCCTGCTCATCGCAGAGCCCAACTCAGGGCTCAGTCCCACTTCCCTGGGATCAGGACCTGAGCCGAAATCAAGATTTGGATGCTCAACCAACCGAGCCACCCAGGGACCCCCAGTGTCTTCCTCTGAAGCTTCAGTTTTCTCATCTGGAAAAATGGGGGTAGAGATGGGACAGCTGAGCCAGCTTCCAGTCATTTTGTTCCATAGACCCTTTCACTGGAGGACAGACTGACTGGAGGCCAAGTGCATCGTTCAATAGACCTGCACAATGAATGAGTTACTGGAAATTTCCACATACTACAGTCCTTCACACCTTCTCTGAAGTTAGGGCAGACAAGCACTTATTTGTGTCTCAGTGAATATGTTGTGGCAAATCATAATGCAAAGTTCAGGGTTCAAGCTGTTAATGGCTGTATAATGAGAACCAATTTAAATTTGAAAGCTACTTCACAATTACTCTGGGCAGCACTAGGGTGCCTACACATTCAGAACCCCGTCAGCAACTCTTCAGGTCATTTAGGAAGACAGGATGGGGGCGCCTGGCTGGCTCGTCAGTGGAGCACGTTGACTCTTAATCTTGGGGTCATGAGTTCAAGCCCCACGTTGGGCATAGAGATTACTTAAAAAAAAAAAAAACCCAGGAAAAATAAACTCACCCAACACTACATTTCAGTCAACATTCAATCTTGATATCCTAATTAAAATAACTAGTGAATTAAAACTGACAAGTATATGAAGGGGCCGGTGAAACACAGTGTTTTGTGTTTTTTTTAAGCACACACACACACACACACACACACACACACCTCTACGCCCAACGTGGGGCTTGAACTCATGATCCTGAGATCAAGCATCACGTGCTGTATCAGGTGAGCCAGCTGTGGGTTACTCTTGTGGGTGAGAGGCCAAGCATGTTTACTTCTGTGCCCACCCGGCCCTGGGTTCCCTTGCCTGTGGCTCATTGGTGTTCGTGTCATTAGTGGTATCCCTTCTAATTTTTATCTTCAATAGTCTATGAATGAAATATTTAAAAATCAACCCTTTAGTAGCTCAGGTCATGATCTCACAGTTCTGTGGATTCGAGCCCCGCGTCAGGCTCTGTGCTGACAGCTCAGAGCCTAGAGCCTGCTTCGGAGGGGCAGAGAGAGGAGGAGACACGGAATCCAAAGCAGGCTCCAGGCTCTGAGCAAACGTTCAGCACAGAGCCTGATGTGGGGCTCAAACCCACAAACCGTGAGATCATGACCTGAGCCAAGTCAGATGCTTAACCAACTGATGCTTAACCGACTGAGCCACCCAGGCGTCCCTGAACTGTTTTTTTTTTTAGGTTTATTTATTTATTTAATTTTAATTTTTTAATGTTTTATTTATTTCTAGGAGAGAGAGAGAGAGACAGTGTGAGCAGGGGAGGGTCAGAGAGAGAGGAGTCACAGACTGAAACAGGCTCCAGGCTCTGAGCTGGCAGTCAGCACAGAGCCCGACGCGGCTCGAACCCACGAACCGAGATCATGACCTGAGCGAAAGTCAGACGCTTCCGAGCCACCCAGGCGCCCTGAACTGTTTTTTTTTTTTTAGGTTTATTTATTTATTTAATTTTAATTTTAATTTTTTAATGTTTTATTTATTTCAGGGAGAGAGAGAGAGAGACAGCGTGAGCAGGGGAGGGTCAGAGAGAGAGGCAGTCACAGACTCTGAAACAGGCTCCCGGCTCTGAGCTGGCAGTCAGCACAGAGCCCGACGCGGGGCTCGAACCCACGAACCGCGAGATCATGACCTGAGTGAAAGTCGGACGCTTAACCGACTAAGCCACACAGGTGCCCCTATGTTTATTTATTTTTGAGAGAGAAAGAGAGAGAGACAGAGACAGCGAGAGACAGAGCGTAAGTGGGGGAGGGCAGAGAAAGAGGGAGACAGAATCCAAAGTAGGCTTCAGGCTCTGAGCTGTCAGCACAGAGCCGGACACGCGGCTCAAACTCAGGAACCATGAGATCATGACCTGAGTTGAAGTCTGACGCTCAACCGACTGAGTCACGGAGGCGCCCCAGTGTTGAACTGTTTTACCACATACATACAGGTGTCCTTAAATGATGGGTGTTTGAATTTAACTAAAGACACGGTTGGCACACGTGTTCTGTGACTCCTTTTCCTCGGCACCACGTCACCTGTGCGGGACTCCTCTCTCCTGCTGCAACGCTTCCCACCACGAGGCTCTCCCACAATCGTACCTCTGTTCTGTCGGTACACAACAGGCTTGTTTCCAGACTTCTGCTATTGTGAACAATGCTGCTATGGATATTCTAGTAACATTTTCCGTTTTCATTAGGTTTCATTAAACTCATCGATGTTAGCAGATACAGCCGAACTGCTTTCAAAATGATGTTATCAATCGACACTCCCAGCAGAAAAGGAGTCTCTCTTAATCCACACCATCGCGAACACCTGGCATGGCGTTGTCACATTTTTCTGGGCCGGTCTGCTGGGTGTCAAGTGGTACCTCGCTGTGACTTTATTGTGCGTTTCCTTGGTTAGTGACCGTATCTCTTCATGTCTTTATGGGCACGGGTCTCACTCCCTGCTCCGTCGTCAGGCTCCAGGGCCTTGGGGAGGTTAATTTCTGTGGGCCTCAGTTTCCTGGCTGGTGAAGTTCCCCTCTAGAGAAATGGACCACTTTCAGAGACCTATAGACTCTGACATTGGGGGGGGTTCCCCCAGAAACCACTGGGTCGTCACCCACAAACCATGAAAACTTTCCAGTCGGTATTTTAGTGTCCCCCTCTCTTGCTCCAGCTCCCGAGCCCGGACGCGGCCCCGGCTGGCAGCTGTGAGTGCGCCGCTGGCCAAGGGAAGGGCAGCTCCTGCCTGTCCGTCTGCTTCCGGCCATCCAACCCGCGGGTCACTGCCCCCTCCTGCTTTCTCATCTCACTCCTTTGTTCTGTGGGACACACACGTGTATAATCTCCAATTTTATTTATTTGAAAGAGTGAGTTGGGGAGAAGCAGAGAGAAAGGGAGAGAGAGAGAGAGAGAGAGAGAGAGAGAGAGAGAGAGAGAGAGAGAGAGAGAATCCCAAGCAGGCTCCTCACTATCAGTGCAGAGCCTAATGTGGGACTCAAACCCACGAACCGGGAGATCATGACCTGAACCGAAGTTGGATGCTCAACTGACTGAGCCCCCCCAGGCGCCCCGCATGTGTATAATCTTTCCCGCCATCTATGAGGGGCTCCAGAAGGAGCAGAGGTGAATAGAAATGTCCCACCCACTGTGTCTAACCAGAGGCCAGAAAGACAGCCTTAGGCACCAAATGTGACAGTGCCTCTGTGGCTCCGCTCCTTCTGTGGTTCATTTTCACTTTTGGATCAAGTCTAAAGTCTTCAGCTCAGCCTTCCTGGGGCCCTACCGCCATTTCCCAGCTCATCTCCTGCCACCACCATTCTCCCAAGACTCCACATGCCCCTCCCTCCTGTGTTCCCTCTGTGAGCAGGTGCTCAAGGTGTGGCCCTGGGAGCCATGGGAACGGTATTGTGTCTCCTCTTTCCTCCCATAGCACTTTTCCACGCATGTGCAGCAGCCCTATTTTGTGATCATGTCATGTGCACTCCAGGCAGGGACCTGGTACCCTCCTGGGCACTGCTGGGGCTTGGGATGGGACCCGAAGAGCCACTAGGTGCAATGAAAGAAGAATGGGCAGATGAGGGGGTGAAGAAGAAAGTCCCTGTTTTGCCATTCTGTGGCCCTCACCAGGTGGGCTGGATGGCTGGTTAACTTAGTAGAAATGTTTAGTCAGTTTATTTTAGAGAGTGTGCAAACGTGAGCAGGGGAGGGACAAAGAGAACCTTTATTATTTTTTTAATGTTTACTTATTTTGGGAGAGAGAGAGAAATCAGGGAAAGGGCAGAGAGAGAGAGGGAGAGAGAGAATCCTGAACAGGCTCTGAGCTGTCAGCCCAGAGCCCGACGTGGGGCTCCAATTCATGAACTGTGAGATCATGACCTGAGCTGAAATCAAGAGCTGGACGCTTAGGGGCGCCTGGGTGGCTCAGTAGGTTGAGTGTTTGACTTTGGCTCAGGTCATGATCTTACGGTTCGGTTTGTGAATTGGAGTCCCATCAGGCTCTGTGCTGTCAGCATAGAGCCCACCTCCAGTCCTCTGCTCCCATCTCTCTCAAAAATAAACAAACATTAAAAAAGAGTTGGATGCTTAACTGACTGAGCCACCCAGATGCTGAGAGAGAGAAAGAGAGAGAGAGAGAGAGAGAGAGAGAGAGAGAGAGATCTTAAGAAGGCTCCATGCTTAGCATGCCGCTGACACAGGGCTCAATCACACGACCCTGGAATCATGACTCGTGCAGAAATCAAGAGTTGCATGCTCAACCGACTGAGTCACCCAGGCGCCCTTAGGTGGAAATATTTAGAATAGTTAATTTCAAGCCTTGGTCTCTGCCCCATTAACAACATAAACCATGTAAACAGCAGGAGTGACTCATCTCGCAGAACTCTCTCTCTCTGCCCTAGGTCCAGCCTGAGGACACAGCAAGTGGTGCACAGGGACCCGGAGGAACCGACCACAGGGAGCCGAGCGGTGGATCCCGACACACATGCCCAACGCCCAGGGAAGAGTCAGCCTTTCTCTGGGCGCCAGTGAACAAGGGCCCTGATGGCAACACAAACCCAACGGAGCCGCGGGACAACCTGCTGGTAAAGACTGACCCCGCTGATGGTGGTGCCGGGATTTCTCCAGGGTCAGTCAGGAAAGTGTTCAAGCCAGAACCGCTGGAAGCCTGCTTGGGATCGTGGCCACCAAGTCACGCAGACGCCAGCTGGCGGGAGAGCAAGCAACACTGGCTGGAGGGAAGGGGGCGAGAGCAGCTTTGTGGGAGGCCCCCCCCAATTAGGCAGAAACAGATCTAACACCTGTACTGAGCACCTGCTGTGTGCCCGACCCTGTGGGGGGCACTGGCTGAACGTGGACCTGACCCAGCAGGGCACACCCTGGCTTCCTTACACTTTCCTGGGAACCATCAAATGGACTGAAGTACACAGCACCTTATCTTCCTACTTGGAGAACCGACGGTGGGAACCCAAGCACGAGGCTGAAAGGCAGTGTCAGAGATAAAGGGGCGGGTGACTTCACGGATGTCGTTCAGCACACGCCCCCCTCCCGAGTGATTGAGGAAGGTGGCACTTCTGCCGTGGGGCGCTCTTGGCTAGAAGGTCAGCAGTCAAAGCCGGAACGTGTCTATTTCCCCAGGCTCCATCGCAGCTGTTCTGATGATGCAGGCGAGCCACACGGAGAGCGTAAGGTTCTGGCCAGGTTCTCAAGCTGGTGGCTCTGGAAAATCCCTCTTGAAAGTCCCTCAGGACCATACAGGCCGCCTCCTTGTGGCTGGATGCAATCAATTTTCTGCCGCCTGGAAAGGGTGTCAGTGCTTCTGTGAGCACTGGATGGGGCGAGGGTGGGGGTGTGTGTGGGGGGAACTTGATAATAGGAGCCAAGTTGTCTGAAACCCAAGGCTCTTTGCTCTTGGAATCACACGAGGGCGCATCCGACGATGCCCAGGGCGCGTGTGCACGGGGCGGGGGGAGTCCCGCGCAGGTGGGACAGCCGTGTGCGCTGCAGGCTTCCGTGAGCCATGCCTCCGTGCGTCAGTCCCCGGAGATCACACTCCGCTCTGTACGGAGGGGCCTCGGGATCAACACACCCGTCCACGTTCCGGCTGGCACACACTTGCCTCCTGAGAGTTTCTCATCAGTCAAATGGGGATAATTATACCTACTTCCTGCGAGTGTTTTGGGGATGAAATCTGATGAAGCGTGGCCAGTGCCCAGTACACAATAAGCGCTCAGGGCCAGTGGGTTCTCAACTGTTAACATGCAGCCCTCAGTTTGGTCTCAGCAGCAGCGCCGCGACATAGAGCCTCTCAGGAGGGGCTGACGCTTCTCACTGTGACGGACAAGCCAGTATAACAAGGTGGGGTGCTCCCGGCAGGAGTGGAAAGCCCCCCGGACCGGGAAACGGAGCTGAGATTGCGGTGGGGGAAGGGGTGGAATCCTGGGCAAGGGCTGCCTCCTGGCACAGCAGTGGCCCCAGGACACGGTGGCGGAAAGGCTGGATGCGCACTGGGCACAAGAGCTGTTTGTTGGGGCCCCAAGGAGACCGTGTGGGGGTGTGAACGGGCCCCAGGCAGAGCGTGGCCTGGGCGGAGGGGTGAGGGATCGCTGTGGGCGGGGAGCCCTGAGGACAGAGCCCCCACTTAGCCACGAACCGTTCCAGTCCGTAGCAGGCGGTGTCCCGCTTCTGTGACAGCTTCGGCAGGTGGGGCCGTCCCAGCCTGAACCCGGGCCAGCGGGGTGGACGGCGGCTGCGTGCTCGGTGCTGGGTCCCTCTACCCGCTCTCGTGGGGACAGGGCCATCGTTCCCGGGGGTGTGCTCCTCACCCATCCCAGCCCGTGACTCCGGTGGGGTGAGCAATCTTAGCGCCTCACCACACAGAGGGTGGGCACCCGTCCCTGGCTGTGGGGACTAGTTCAGGAAAGAACCAGACTGCAGTCGGACCCATCAGAGTCCTTTCCTGGGCGTTTTCTGACGACCTGGTGGGAAGAGCACATGCTCCTTTTCAGCTTCAAGGTTTCACGGAAGCCACCAGGGAGACGTGGAGATGGGAGATGGGCAGCGAGAAGCTTTCAAAGCCGCAGGCCCTGCAGCCCGCTCCTGCCCCTGCGCCTCCCATGGCCCCGCCTGGCCCGGGGAGGCGGTAACCCGCTTCGTTTCTGCTGAGTGGGGGGTTCCCGTTTCTGGTAACCAAAGCGGCTCTGAAGGGCGCACCAGCGCTCCCAGGCCTTGCTGTCGGGTAGGTGCGGGGAGGACCTCAGGGTGATTTTTCCTAAGAAGGGCTCGGAGGGCCTGACAACTTGAAGAGAGGAAACCTTACCTGCTAGTGACACAGGGCTCCTGGGAAGGAATCTAACCAATGACTCTTCAACACTATTTACATTCAGTGGCAGACATTCTCGGTTGTTCACAAAGTCATTTCCAGCAGCCTCTCCCTGAACAGCTGTGGAGCAGAACCCACGGTACCCCCTGCCTTCCCAACCTCTAAGTGACAGGGCCGTGTGACCCGGTCCAGGGAAACAGGGCGGGAGCACCAGTCTGTTGCTGGCGGCGGTGTGGCTTCATGGTTTGGTATTTTTTCTTCTATTATAACTTGCCTCAAATAACTTTTAGAACTTAGTGGATGTATAAAAATAACGAAAAAGTTAAATAGAGGACTTTTTTAAATTATAAAATTCCTAGCTTCTTTTTATTCTGGATAAAAACAAATGTAATACAGTATTTCAAACTTTCCAAAATAATTTACAGGGTAGATGAAAGAACACACAATAGGCAATGCAAATGCCTGATATTCTTCCTACGAGGCAAGAGATTTCACTCAACCTTCATTCGACACACTGACCCAGGTCGGGGGACTCAGAGGTCCAGAGAGTCCACTTCCTGTCCCGGGAGCTCGCTGCGGGGGAGACAGACACACGAATAGGTGACTGTAAACTCTGATGTAAGTGCCGTGATAAAAACAGGCTCCAGGGGTTATGGGAGCACGGTGGGGGCCGGAGAAGACTTTCCGATGGCAGTGACACCTGAGCGGCGTCGGCAGGGCCATCTGGTCGGGGCACAGGAAGGGCAGGCCGGTCAGGGCCCTGTGCGGGCAGAGCTATACAGCATGGTGTGCGGGAAGGCGGCCTGGGGAGGCGGCGGGGCCCTACGGAAGGCCTGGGCCGGCGCGTGGGGAGGGTGGCCTCTGTCCTACAGGAGAGAGCGGGGGGGGGGGGCAGGGAAGGTGATACAGGTATCAGGTCCTGGAGGCTGGCGGAACTGGGATTCGAGGACCACAAACCTAGGCACAGGGAGACAGTTAGAAAGCTGATGCCAGGGTCCCGGTGGGGAAGGGGAGACGCCTGTGTGCTTTCCATCCCATCTGCACCGCGTGAGGAGACCCGCCTTCTCCAGTTCCCTGTTCAGAAACAGACCTCCTGACCGATGGTTCTTGACCTCTGAAAGCACTGGTCCATCCAGCCATGCAATTGCTTCTGGAAGTTTTTTCCTATTCTTATAGAATGGATATCAAAATTCATTTTGATCAAAGTATTGCATTAGCTTTTGACTTTCAGGGAGCAGAAAAGAGCCACCATTTAATCAAGAACCTTTTGTTCTGTCAGCTAATATCAAGTGAGGAGCTTCTTTAAAAAGAAATCCTGATTATACAATCATGAATAATCATGATGAAGATAAAAAGAGGGAAGTAATAGGAGTCCAGCGTGCCAGCACGAGCTCCCTGTTGAGCTAATTTTTTGAAAGGACGAACAGAATATAAAGGAAAGGAAGCATAATCAGAGATGAATCCTGGAAAATGACACAATCCTGAAAACGACAGTCGGGAAGACTATGCTGCGGCTTGCTGGAAATCCTAAGGAAAACAAAAAAGGCCTTTACCCCTCCTCTTAGAGCAGGGAGAACAAAGGGAGAAGGTCTGCTGCTCAGGGGACGGTATGAGGGGCAGACACGCTCCCCTTCGTTTCAGCAACGTACAGCCTCCTGGCAAGCTCGGCCCCTCAAGAAGGCCTGGGGATGGGGACCCTGGAAATGAGCGACGTCGGTGGTGGTGGGGGAACAACTGCCCTCCGCGCCCCCCCCCACTGTCATATTGCCATGTGGAAGGGCTTCTCGCATTTCTACAACTATAAGGAATTCTTCGCTGAAACAAATGATCACAAAACGGGGGTGGTTTAAAACAAGACACTTATTCTCTCACAGCTCTGGAGGCCAGAGTCAGGCTAAGAGACGAGCCTTTCTGGAGTCTTCCAGCTGCTGCCGGCTCCAGGTGTTCCTCAGCTTCGCGGCTGCACCGCTACGGTCTCTGCCTCCCTCCATCTTCACGTGGCCTCCTCCTGTGTGTCCATCTCCTCTGTGTGTCTCTTTAAGGACACTTGTCATTGGATTTAGGGCCCAGCTGGCTAGTCCAGGATGCTCTCCTCTCAAGATCCTTAATTACATCTGCAAAGACCCTTTTCCTGAATAAGGTGACACAGATTTCATGGGGCCGCCATCCAACCCACTACGGGATCATAAACCACTTTGAGGATCTGATGAGAGCTCAGGAACTCTGAATCATGTCAAGTTCCTGGAAGCTGAGGCGGAGACAAGGGCTCTTGTAGAAGTAATTTATGGAGGGAGGGCTCCAAGAACGGGCGAGGGGAGAGCAGGCTTGGGCAGGGGACAAATGCTCAGCCAGAAGTGACTCAGCTGGAGACGAGCTCTGCCTGATCTCCCGAGACGCCTGGAGCATGATCTGCACTAGAGCTGTTCCCACCTGGAGGCAAGGGGCCTCTGTGCCCCCGAGTCAGTCATCTCCCCTGGTGGGGGCAGGTGTAGTCTCTCTGGCCGGGAACTCCCTTTAGGGCAAGGAGGGCTCGGCGAAGGAGTGGGTGGGCAGGAACACTCAGGGCAGCCCTTGGGGGTGGGTTACAGGGCTCTGGTCAAGAACCTACAACAGATACTGCAGAATGTGCGTGTGCGCGCACCCCCACCCCCCATTCAATCTCAGGGACTTCACAGACCCTTTAAAGCTTGGAATCCAGGTTAAGGACTGTGTCCACTGCTGACCTAACACTTCTAGTCACTCATGCCACCTGGCCGCCTTTCCTCCTTTCCCAGGGGAAATGACTGGTGGCGTCTGGGAGGCGGACGGAGCGCCCTGCAATCAGTCCTCTGCTGACGGCGCACCGGCAGAGCATGCATCCTGCGCAGGGACCTGCTCCAGGGTAGGTGAGACCAATCCAGAGGGAAGTCCCTCTTGGCACAGCGTTCCTTTCTAATCGGCTTTTCAGTAGGAAAGCTAACAGCTCTATCCCCACCTGTCTGGCTCCTGCGTGTCTCAAGCAGTTCTGAACTCAGGCAGGGACATGAGAGAATATTTACAAACCTCCTAAAACCCCGAGGCATCTCGTCAGAGACAGTGTCCCCCTTGAAGTATGACCTGTGGGCTGGCTGCCAATTCACTGACTGCCACCTGACCCCTCGCCCCAGGACACGATCAACAGTGGCTTCCTCACTAGGGTAAAGCTCTCTACCAGAGCAGGCAGCTGGCCTCAGCGTGCACCGGAGATGGAGAGAACTTACATTCTGCTGCCAACGCGTGTCCTCACACACCGGCACTTGGAACGGCACCGACAGAGGCAGCTGTAGTCGAACCAGGGGAGCTAATGAGACCGGTGGGCACGGCCTGAAGGGCTCTCATCTGGAACAGGGAGGACACGATAACAAGCCTAAGTTAAAGAGGCAACATCGGACTCAAAATAATGCAATGGTAACAAAAATGATTAGTGGGTCACTGTCCAGAGCCTTCGCCACCGCTGCTGTGTTGCTGGCTTGGATCCTGGAGGCCTGATTGGGATGAGGACAGAAAGGCTGTCCAAGGACGCAGAGTATTTGTAGGAAGAGAACAAGACGGAGTAGAAAGCAGGGAAGGTGGTCCAGAGGGAGGTCCTGGGAGCCAGATGCAGGAGTGAGTTCGTGGTTGGGAGCGGAACAGGGGGTTGGTGTGTTTTGGAGAGCAGCTGGGGTCTTGGGGGGAGGACTAAAAAGAGAAGGGCCCCTCACTGGCCTGGCCCCTTGGAAGGTTCTAGCAATGTGCTCTGGTTTTGTAAATTTTGAAACTTTAAGCTATTTACCGCAAATGGCCAAGACCCCTGTCTCTTTCTGCTCCATTTCCACTCCTGTTGGATGGCTATACTTAGTTTAGGTGTGGTGGGCGGTTGTTGACATGACTCAGTGGCTTCTCTCATTGGGCTCTGTGCGGACAGCCAGGCTCAGAGCCTGGAGCCTGTTTCAGATTCTGTGTCTCCTTCTCTCTCTGACCCTCCCTTGCTCACACTGTCTCTCTCTCTCTCAGAAATAAAACATTAAAAAAAATTTTTTTAAATAAAAATTTTAATGTTTTTATTTATTTTTGAGAGAGACAGGAGTGTGAGCAGGGGAGGGGCCCAGAAAGAGACAGACACAGAATATGAAGCAGGCTCCAGGCTGAGCTGTCAGCACGTGGGGCTCGAATCTACGAACCGTGAGCTCATGACCTGAGCTGGAGTCAGAAGCTTAACCCGCTGAGCCACTCAGGTGCCCTATTTTCTAAAATTTCTTACAAAAATGTCCTGTTTGTTTCATAGATGCAATATGTACTTATCTGAGAATGTCTGCATGTTTTAAATTTCTCATCTTCTTGCTGTTTTCTTCAACATTGCTCCCCACCTCCCCGTTCATTTGTCTTGATCTCTGAAACTCATGTTTAGAGGCTTTTTGCTGACGTCTGCATAATCGTTGGTTGCCTGCTATGACTGAGAGGCAGGGACTAAAAAACATTTTGGAAGATCTGAGCACATCATTTTCAGGACTTTGAGATTTTGGGGTTACTGTAGGGTACTGTGTATGGGCCATTTATTGGGGAAACTCTTATGCCTGTATCTTGGGAATTGTAACTCTCCAGAAAATAATCTTTTAAAATTTTTGCATGGAGAGTAAAGATTTAGTTTTCAGCACTAGCTTAGTGAGGAAAACAGGATGAGGACCTCAGCATTCAGTAATCACATGCTCTCGTAATCCCCATTTTCAAGATACTACTTGTGACCTTAATTTAGCCTAGTATCCCCCGTATAGAAACTCTTTTGCCTTTTCCAGAAAATAAACGTTTAGATTTCTGCTAGGATGAGAAATCTAGATTTGTGAGGAAATATGCAGGATAAACTCCAAGAAGTGGACTTGCTGGATTCAAGAGTGCATGCATTTTTTCCCCTATGTACATATATATATAGATTTATTTATAAAACCCGCCCCCCACCCCTGAGGCGGGAGGAGCTGGGGCAAGTAGAAGAGGTGGAAAAGGGGCCCAGAAAAAGTGGAGGGGTGGAGAGGCATGGCTGGAAAAGGAGGGAAGAGGGTCCCTTTCCTCAAGTTAAGGGGGGCACAGGAGCTCCGTTGACAGTCATCTTGCGCCCCACTCTGATGCCTCGCTGGTGTTGGTGCCCTCCGAGGGGGTGGGTGCTGTGGGCAAGGTGAGCCTCTTGCAGGCCGGCTGGACCCGATACTTGAGGGGGAGAGGGCCATTCCGCCGCCAGGGATAGATGTAGGCTATAGCCATGAGAGTGTAGTATTCCTTCAGTGGCTCATCTTCATACAGAACTTCCACCTTGTACTTGCTGGGCACGTCCATCTTGTTGCGAAGAAACTTGGCGAGATGCGTGACGGTCATGGCTGCTGGGCATTGCAGGCATCGGACCCCTGTCTTCTCTTTGTCCCCATCCCCATTCTCCAGAGGACCTTTCTTTTCCTCCCGGTCCCTGACACCTTCATAGAACTCGATGGAGAGGCTGACGATCTCGCTGTCACTCAGAGCTCCCTTCTCCTGCTCCAGGACCTCACCACGGTCCCGGTCCTCGTTGGAGCCACTGGGGACTTCAGTCAGGGGGTACGCTGCATAGAAATCCCGCCGTCGTTTCATCTCATCTTTAAAGAGCCCAGGGACCAGTTTATAGACGATGTCTTGGAGGGTTTTGTCAGATCTGAAGCTCAGCAGCGGCCTGGTTTTATGCACCTGCACGTCACACATGGGGCAGTACTTGTTGGTCTCCAGGTACGCACAATGCAGGTTTTGCAGAAGGAATGCAAGCATTCCACGATGGTAGTGGCGTCGATGAAGTACCCCCCACAGAGGGCACACATGAGGTGAGGGTTCAGCTCTGTGATTTTGATCCGTGTGGTCCGATGCATGATGCCCGGGTGGGGGGCAGGGGGCCTGGGGAGGGTCACCCTGGGTTCGGGGTCCGGTGGGTCTCAGGGAGGGGGAATGGGAGGGAGGGAGGAAGGGGGAGGGGGCCGCAGCCGTGTCGCTCACTCTGGCGGGGGAGGGGAGCACATTTTTTTTTTTTTAAATGTGACTTATTTTTGACAGCAAGAGAGCGAGCAGGGAAGGGGCAGAGAGAGAGAGAGGGAGGGAGGGAGGGGGAGGGGGAGGGAGGGAGGGGGAGGGAGAGAGAGGGGGAGGGAGGGAGGAAGGGAGAGAGGGAGAGGGGGAGAGAGGGGGAGAGAGAGAGAGAGAGAGAGAGAGAGAGAGAGAGAGAGAGACAGAGGATCCAAAGTGGGCTGACAGCAGAGAACCCGATGCAGGGCTTGAATTTATTAACTAAGAGATCGTGACCCAAGCTGAAATCAGACGCTTAACTGACTAAGCCAGCCAGGTGCCCCAAGAGTGCATACATTTTAGATTTGTTTTAGTCACTGCCGAATTATTCTTTATTGAGCTTGTATTACATACAGCACCACCAGCAATATACGAGAGTATGTTTCCTCATACTCTGTAGTCATCAAACCTTTTGACTCTGAAACAAGGTGGAAGATATTTTGTTATCTTAATTTACATTTTTCTTGTGTGAGACAGAGCATCTTCTCATAGTTGAGAGATCGATTTCTGTTTTTTTCCCCTTGTTTGTTCACATAACCTTTGCCTGTTGCATTAAGGATCTGTAGGAACTCTTCACTTTTTCCAGTTTCTTGTTTGTTGAATTTGCTTATAGTGGTTTATCGGAAAGGAAAACTTTATTTATTTTAACAAATAGTTTATTATCAAATTAGTTTCCACATAACACCCAGTGCTCATCCCCACAAGTGTCCTCCTCCATGCCCATCCCTCCTCCCCCCCACATCCATCAGTCCTCAGTTTTTGTCAGCATTCAAGAGTCTCTCATGGTTTGCCTCTCTCCCTTTCCCCCACCATTTCCGCCCTTCTTCTCCCCCTTGGTCCTCTGTTAAGTTCCTCCTAATCCTCCTATACGTGCACACATATGATATTTGTCCTTCTCTGCCTGACTTATTTCGCTCAGCATAACACCCTCAAGGTCCATCCATGTTGCTACACATGGCCAGATTTCATTGTTTCTCATTGCCATGTAGTATTCCATGGTATAGATAAACCACATCTTCTTGATCCATTCATCTGTTGATGGACACTTAGGCTCTTTCCATGTTTTAGCTATTGTGGAGAGTGCTGCCATGAACATTGGGGTACATGTGCTCCTATGCATCAGCATTTCTGTATCCCTTGGGTAAATTCCTAGCAGTGCTATTGCTGGGTCATAGGGGAGTTCTATTGTTAGTTTCCTGAGGAACCTCCACACTGTTTTCCAGAGGGGCTGTACCAGTTTACATTCCCACCAACAGTGTAGGAGGGCGCCCGTGTCTCCACATCCTCGCCAGCATCTAGAGTTCTCTGATTGGCTCATTTTAGCCACTCTGACTGGCGTGAGGTGGCATCTCAGTGTGGTTTTGATTTGTATTTCCCTGATGAGGAGCGATGCTGAGCATCGTTTCATGTGTCTGTTGGCCATCTGGATGTCCTCTTTGGAGAAGTGTCTGTTCATATCTTCTGCCCATTTCTTCACTGGGTTGTTTGTTTCTCGGGCGTGTAGTTTGGTGAGTTCCTTATAGATTCTTGATATTAACCCTTTATCTGATATGTCATTTGCAACTATCTTTTCCCATTCCGTTGGTTGCCTATTAATTTTCTGGATTGTTTCCTTGGCTGTGCAGAAGCTGAAAACTTTATTTTTTTAAACAAAGCACTTTTATTTTCCATGCAAAGGTGAGTCAGAGACTTTACATAAAACTGTGAGATGGGCAGCTGAGAAGGGAGTTTCCAGCGTGTGGCTTGGGCGATGCTGCCGCGGGAGCATGGCCAGGGCCCCTTCCCCTCCACAGGCTGCTTGCTGGGCCTTCTGCTTTCCCTGCCAGGGGAGAGCAACGGAGCTGCCACTGCGCCTGCCCTTCCCTAACTGCGCCGCTAGCGAGGCTCTGGGCCTTGCCTGAGCTTCATCAGGTCTGAGTTTGGGGGTATTAGAAACATAGGGAGAAGTAGAAGAAAATTGCCTGTGCTGAAACACACATTCCTTTATTTTTTTGTTATGGTTTTGTTTTAGAGGTAAGGGTCCCTGGAAGGCCCTTTAGGGGGACCAAAATACCATCGTGGTAGTAGGGACTGTAGCAGCTACACGTACTGAGGAAGGAAAATGCTCTTCAGTGTGGTCAGACTTATTCTATGGCTTCTGCACCTTGTGTTTTATTGAGATAGACTTTTCTACATTCTGAGATTAAAAATGTCTTCCCTTATTGGCCCTATTTTCTTTATTGTATTTTAATTTTCATTCATTTGGATTTTTCCCTCAGATGGCTACCCATTTGTCCTAATCCTATTTATTGAACATTCATATTTTACTTACATATTTTAAATGATATCAACAATATTACAGGGGCATTTGGGTAGCTCAGTCAGTTGAGCATCTGACTCTTGGAATTCGAGCCCTGCATTGGGCTCCGTGCTAATAGTCTGGCTAATTCTCTCTCTCTTAAAATAAATACTTTAGAAAAAAAGTACATACAAAATTCTTGTGTATCTGGGTTTATTCCGGAATTCTTGCTCTGTTGACCTATTCATGTGCCTGCACTACAGTATTTATTAGTTTTGTCTTACCTTTTAATAGAGCTGATTCCTCATTTATTCTTTTTAGACTATTCAGAGCTCTTTATTTTTTTCTACTTGAACTCTGAAATCATCTTGTCTAGTTTCCAAACATGGTTTGGAATTTAATGGAATCACTTTAAATTTATAGGTTAATTTAGGAAGAATATTTATTATGTTGAGTCTATTCAAGGACATGGTGTGCCGTTCCACTTGTTTAGCTGTTCTTCTGAGTCCTTGTGTAGCATTTTAAAGTTTTACCATAGTGACCTTACAGTTCTTACTAAATATATTCTTTGCTGTTTTATCTTATTTATGGCTATTGTAAATGGAGCCTTCCATATACTTGCTAACTAGCTGTGGCTTGTACATATATATGAATTCTTTTATTAAGTTTCTCCATTCATTCTATTCCATTTTCTAAGCAAACAATAACATTTGCAAATAATGATAATTTTACTTTTCCTCCAAATGGCATATTTTGTGTATCTAAAATTCACTTTTTTAACATTTATTTTTGAGAGAGAGAGAGAGAGAGAGATGGAGAGAATGAGTGGGGGAGGGGCAGAAAGAGATGGAGACAGAGGATCTGACGGGGACTCTGTGCTGACAGCAGAGAGTCTGATGTGGGGCTCGAACTCAAACTGTGAGATCATGACCTGAACTGAAGTCAGACGCTTAACCGACTGAGCCACCCAGGTGCCCCTAAAATTCACTTTAGATATCCTTTTCGCCGATAGCATCTGTATTATATTTCTTAGGGCTGCTGTAATAAAGTACCACAAAGTTGGTGCCTTAAAACAGAGATTTAAGGCCTCAAAGTTCTGGGAGCCAGGGGTCTGAAGTGAAGGTGTCAGCCTGGCCATGCGCTGAAACTTCCTGTCTCTTCCTGCTTCTGGTGGTGTGCTGGCAACTCTGGGTGTCCCATAGCTTGCAGCGGCAGCACTTCTGTCACTGCCTGTGTCCCCATGAGTCTTGTGTGTCTTTTTCCTTCTTTTATTTTATTTTTTTTTATTTCTAGGAGAGGGAGGGAGAGACAGCGTGAGCAGGGGAGGGTCAGAGAGAGAGGGAGTCACAGACTGAAACAGGCTCCAGGCTCTGAGCTGGCAGTCAGCACAGAGCCCGACGCGGGGCTCGAACCCACGAACCGCGAGATCATGACCTAAGCGAAAGTCGGACGCTTAACCGACTAAGCCAACCAGGCGCCCATCTTTTTCCTTTTATTATTATTTTTTATGTTTATTTTTCAGAGAGGGAGAGAGAGAGAGAGAGAGAAGCGGGGGAGGGGCAGAGAGGGAGACAGAATCCAAAGCAGGCTCCAGGCTCTGAGGTGTCAGCACAGAGCCCGATGCAGGGCTCAAACTCATGAACCGCGAGATCATGACTTGAGCTGAAGTCAGACGCTTAACCAACTGAGCCACCCAGGCACCCCTTTCTCCTTCTTTTTTAAATTAAATTTTAATTTTATTTATTTTGAGAGAGACAGTGAGCGAGGGAGACAGAATCCCAAGCAGGCTCCACGCTATCAGTGCAAAGCCAGACATAGGGCTCGACTCCCCAAACTGTGGGATCATGACCTGAGCCAAAACTAAGAGTTGGATGTTTAACTGACAGAACCACCCAGGCACTCCTAATCTTTTACTTTTAAAAAAATATTTTAATTTATTTTTGAGACACAGAGATAGAGTATGAGTGAGTGAGGGGCAGAGAGGAAGAAACAGAGAATCTGAAGCAGGCTCCAGGCTCCAAGCTGTCAGCATACAGCCCGATGTGGGGCTCAAACCCATCAATCATGAGATCATGACCTGAGCCAAAGTCAGACACTTAACTGAGCCACCAAGGCACCACTCTTTTTCCTTATTAGGATACCAGTCAAATGTTTCAGGGCCTGCCTTAAAAACATCATCTTAATTTAAATACATTTGCAAAGATGGTGATTCTACCAGAATCAGAGGTTAGAACATTAACATATCCTTGCTGGGAGGTGGGGGGGTGGGGTGGATGACAAGCCAATCACAGCATCAAACTGTTTCCCTCTTCTTTATTCATTGTGAAGACTAGAATTGATAGTAGGAGTCCACTGAATTTTCTTTGTTTTGTTTTGAAGAAGTGTCTATCAAATCCTAAAAATTTGTATATAAAGTTTGGTAGGTGTATGCATTTAGGTTGAGGAATGGGTTTCAAGCTCTCATGGGGTTTCTTAATGGATCTGCTATCCCCTAAAAACTTAAAGAGGGGCGCCTGGGTGGCTTAGTCGGTTAAGCGTCCGACTTTCGCTTAGGTCATGATCTCGCGGTTCGTGGGTTCGGGCCCCGCGTCGGGCTCTGTGCTGACTGCCAGCTCAGAGCCTGGAGCCTGTTTCCGTCTGTGACTCCCTCTCTCTCTGACCCTTCCCTGCTCACACTGTCTCTCTCTCTCTCTCCTAGAAATAAATAAAACATTAAAAAAAAATTAAAATAAAATAAAATAAAAACTTAAAGAATAGTTTATGAAGACCAAAAAAATAATAAGCATTTATTAAGTTCATTCAAAAAAATTTATAGGTCTATTAGCTTTGTTAGAATATGGATAATCATGGAGGCTATCCAAATTTAATAACTTTTTAATGTTTATTCATTTTTGAGAAACAGAGAGAGACAGCATGAGTAGGGCAGGGTCAGAGAGAGAGGGAGACAAAGAACTTGAAGCAGGCTTCAGGCTCCGAGCTGTCAGCACAGAGCCCGACACAAGGCTAGAACCCACGAACCGCAGATCATGATCTGAGCCGAAGTCAGATGCTTAACTGACTGAGCCACTCAGGCACCCCTAAGTTTAATAACTTTTGATTATCATATATTTATATGGTGTATTACTGTTTAGAAGGATTTTATATACACTTTGTCTTTTGAGCCTCTTCATATTATGTATATAATACTCTAATTTTTGGCACAGTAGATTCTGGGAGGTTACTCTCCAAAATTAAAAAGTGAGTAATGAAGTCAGTTCTCAAACTCCGGGCTTAACGAAACTCTATAGGTACAGGAGTCCCTGTTTATCCATGGGAGATAATGTTCTAAGACCTCCAGTGTAAGCCTGAAACCGCAGAGAGTACCAAACCCTATATATATTATCTTTTTTCCTATACATACCTACCTACGTTAAGGCTTAATTATTACAAATCGGGCACAGTGAGAGATTAACAATGACAAAACAGAGCAATTATAATGAAATACTACTGTAATAAAACATGTGAATGTGCTCTCTTTCTCTCAAAATATCTTATTGTACTGTACTCATCCTTCCTCTTTTGTGTGAGATGTGAGATGATACAATTCCCATGTGATGAGATGAAGGGAGGTTAATAACGTAGGTACTGTGATGTAGCAGGAGGCTACTCATGACCTTCTGATGAGTCAGGAGGGGGATCATCTGCTGCGGAATCACAGTTAACTGTGGCTAACTGAAACTGGAAAGCAGAACCGTGGATACTACTGTACATATTAAGTTTTAACTTTTCAGAAATGAACTCCTACATATTCATCTGCAGCTTGTATTTGCTTAATATATTTTGGACATCTTTCCATGTCCATATGAATGGCCTTATGCATTTTTTTTTGATGTTTTATTTATCTTTATTTTTTTTATTTTTTTTTTTACAAATAGTTTATTGTCAAATTAGTTTCCACATAACACCCCGTGCTCATCCCCACAAGTGTCCTCCTCCATGCCCATCCCTCCTCCCCCCCACATCCATCAGTCCTAAGTTTTTGTCAGCATTCAAGAGTCTCTCATGGTTTGCCTCTCTCCCTTTCCCCCACCATTTCCGCCCTTCTTCTCCCCTTGGTCCTCTGTTAAGTTCCTCCTAATCCTCCTATACGTGCACACATATGATATTTGTCTTTCTCTGCCTGACTTATTTCGCTCAGCATAACACCCTCAAGGTCCATCCATGTTGCCACACATGGCCAGATTTCATTGTTTCTCATTGCCATGTAGTATTCCATGGTATAGATAAACTACATCTTCTTGATCCATTCATCTGTTGATGGACACTTAGGCTCTTTCCATGTTTTAGCTATTGTGGAGAGTGCTGCTATGAACATTGGGGTACATGTGCTCCTATGCATCACATTTCTGTATCCCTTGGGTAAATTCCTAGCAGTGCTATTGCTGGGTCATAGGGGAGTTCTAGTGTTAGTTTCCTTAGGAACCTCCACACTGTTTTCCAGAGGGGCTGTACCAGTTTACATTCCCACCAACAGTGTGGGAGGGTGCCCGTTTCTCCACATCCTCGCCAGCATCTAGAGTTCTCTGATTGGCTCATTTTAGCCACTCTGACTGGCGTGAGGTGGTATCTCAGTGTGGTTTTGATTTGTATTTCCCTGATGAGGAGCGATGCTGAGCATCGTTTCATGTGTCTGTTGGCCCTTATGCATTTTTTAATAATGTACTGACTTCCATAATTTATCTAGTTCTTTATTGATGAGTATTTAGGTAATTTTCAATGTTTCATTATTAAGAACAATGCTTCAGTGAAAATCTTTGTATATATAAACCTTGTACATGTGTGAGGATAAATTCCTAAGAATTGGAGTTGTTGAGTTAAATCATGTAACTATAATAGACATTTTTACAGTCACTCATAAACTGTCCTCCAAATAATATCAATTTACATTATTAATGCTTCTTAATACTTTTATAAACAAAAAAAATCATGGCAATACTATCAATTTTATACCGATAACTGATATTTTCCAATGTGACAGTAAAAGTTTTAATTTGCATATCTTTCATAAGAAAAGTTAAGCATCTTGGAGTGGGGAAGTTCTTTCTAGGCAGGACAGGAAACTCAGAAGTCATACACAAAAAGCCTGAAAAATGCAGCTTTTGTGAACTGCCTGCTATGCCCTTTTTCTATTTTTTCCCTAATGGGTTAGGTTTCCTTTCTAATTGACTTAAGTAAGTATTTGTAAGTTCAGGGATTTTATGCACTTGCCACATGTGTTACAAATCTTTTTTCCAAGTTTGTTGTTTTTTTGAATGGTATTTTGTACCATGCAAAATACAGAATAAGAATATCTACAGCTTATTTGCTTGGGGCTATGTTTAGAAAAGCCTTCCCTATTTCAAGATCACAAATATATTTATTCAAGTAGCTTCTTTTTAGATTCTTCTGGTTAATTTTTTATATTTAAATCTTTGATCCATCTGGAGTTTATTTTGGAATAAGGAGACAAGTAGGATCCTCATAAAAAGGTATTTTTTATCATAAATGGGTAGTTGGTTGTTCCAATACCTTTTATTAAATTAACCCCTATATGGAAACCAACTTGACAATAAACTATTTAAGAATAAATAAATTAATTAATTAACCCTGCCATCTTTACCATATGCCCATTCTTATCGTGGCTAAATTCTGTACTCCATTACACTGCTTTGATGTTTTCATTAAGGAGGCTTTATATTTTAATATTTGGGAGGCAAGTCCTCCCCCCAAATTACTTTTCTTTTTTACAGAATATCCCATGATTCTCAATATTTTATTCTGCCAAATGAAATTTAAATAGTTTTGATGGATTCTTTAATAGTTTATTGTCAAGTTAGTTTACATAGAACACCCAGTGCTCATCCCAACAAGTGCCCTCCTCCATGCCCCTTCCCCCTTCCCCCCTCAGCCCTCAGTTTGTTCTCAGCGTTCAAGAGTCTCTCATGGTTTGCCTCCCTCCCCCTCTCCAACTATTTTTCCCCTTCTCCTGCTTCATCCTCCATTAACTTCCTCCTAATCCACCTATATATGGAAACATATGGTATCTGTCTTTCTCTGCCTGACTTATTTCGCTCAGCATAACACCCTCAAGGTCCATCCATGCTGCTACACATGGCCAGATTTCATTCTTTCTCATTGCCATATAGTATTCCATCGTATAGATAAACCACATCTTCTTGATCCATTCGTCCGTTGATGGACACTTAGGCTCTTTCCATGTCTTGGCTATTGTTGAGAGTGCTGCTATGAACACTGGGGTACATGTGCCATTATGCCTCAGCACTCCTGTATCCCTTGGGTCAATTCCTAGCAGTGCTACTGCTGGGTCATAGGGGAGTTCTACTGTTAATTTTTTGAGGAACCTCCACACTGTTTTCCAGAGGGGCTGCACCAGTTTACATTCCCACCAACAGAGTAGGAGGGTGCCCGTTTCTCCACATCCTTGCCAGCATCTAGAGTCTCCTGATTTGTTCATTTTAGCCACTCTGACCAGCGTGAGGTGGTATCTCAATGTGGTTTTGATTTGTATTTCCCTGATGATGAGGGACGCTGAGCATCATTTCATGTTTCTGTTGGTCATCTGGATGTCTTCTTTGGAGAAGTGTCTGTTCAGGTCTTCTGCCCGTTTCTTCACTGGATTATCTGTTTTTCGGGTGTGGAGTTTGGTGAGTTCCTTATAGATTTTGGATACCAGTCCTTTATCTGAGATTTCATTTACAATGATCTTTTCCCATTCCGTCAGTTGCCTGTTAGTTTTATGGATTGTTTCCTTTGCCATGCAGAAGCTTTTTATCTTGATGAGGTCCCAATAGTTCATTTTTGCTCTTGACTCCCTTGCCTTTGGGGATGTGTCAAGTAAGAAATTGATGCAGTTGAGGTCAAGGAGGTTGTTTCCTGCTCTGTCCTTTAGGGTTTTGATGGTTTCCTGTCTCACATTCAGGTCCTTTATCCATTTTATTTTTGTGTATGGTGTGAGAAAATGATCTAATTTCATTCTTCTGCATGTTGCTGTCCAGTTCTCCCACCACCATCTGTTAAAGAGGCTGTCTTTTTTCCATTGGATGCTCTTCCCCGCTTTGTCAAAGATTAGTTGGCCATACATTTGTGGGTCCAATTTTGAGTTTTCTATTCTATTCCATTGGTCTGTGTGTCTGTTTTTGTGCCAATACCATACTGTCTTGAGGATGACAGCTTTGTAGTAGAGGCTAAAGTCTGGGATGGTGATGCCTCCCGTTTTGTTTTCTTCTTCTATATTACTTTGGCTATTCAGGGTCTTTTGTGGTTCCATACAAATTTTAGGATAGTTTGTTCTAGTTTTGAGAAGAATGCTGGTGCAATTTTGATTGGGGTTGCATTGAATATGTAGATTGCTTTGGGTAGTAATGACATTTTAACAATATTTATTCTTCCAACCCATGAGCATGGAATGTTTTTCCATTTCTTTGTGTCTTCTTCAATTTCCTTCATAAGTTTTCTATAGTTTTCATCATACAGATCTCCTATGTCTTTGGTTGGGTTTATTCCTAGGTATTTTACGGTTTTTTGTGCAATTGTGAATGGGATCAGTTTCTTGATTTCTCTTTCTGTTGCTTCATTATTGGCGTATAAAAATGCAACCGATTTCTGTATGTTGATTTTGTATCCTGCAACATTGCTGAATTCATGGATCAGTTCTAGTAGGCTTCTGGTGGAGTCTGTCAGGTTTTCTATGTAGAGTTTCATGTCATCTGCAAAAAGTAAAAGTCTGACTTCTTCTTTACCAATTCTGATGTCTTTTATATCCTTTTGTTGTCTGATGCTGATGCTAGGACTTCCAGCACTGTGTGAAACAACAGTGGTGAGAGTGCACATCTCTGTCGTGTACCTGATCTCGGGGAAAGCTCTCAGTTTTTCCCCATTGAGGATGATGCCAGGCCTATTTCAAGAAATTAGAAAAAGCGCAAGTGCAAAATCTAACAGCGCACCTAAGGAACTAGAGGGAGAGCAATAGGAGCACCCCAAACCCAGTAGGAGAAGAGAAATAATAAAACTCAGGGCAGAAATAAACAATATAGAAACCCAAAAAACAGTTGAACAGATCAACGAAACCCAGAGTTGGTTTTTTGAAAAAATAAACAAAATTGACAAACCTCTAGCCAGGCTTCTCAAAAAGAAAAGAGAGAGCACAAAAATAGACAAAATCATGAATGAAAAAGGACTTATTACAACCAACTCCTCAGAAATACAAGCAATTATCAGGGAATACTACGAAAAATTTTATGCCAACAAACTAGACAACTTAGAAGAAATGGACAAATTCCTAAACATACGACTACCAAAATTCACACGGGAAGAGATAGAAAATCTGAACAGACCCATAACTAGTGAGGAAATCAAATCAGTTATCCAAAATCTCCCAACAAATAAGAGCCCTGGGCCAGATGACTTTCCTGGGGAATTCTACCAGACATTTAAAAGAGAATTAATACCCATTCTTCTCAAGCTATTCCAAAAAACAGAAATTGAAGGAAAGCTCCCGGACTCATTTTATGAAGCCAGCATCACTTTGATTCCCAAGCCAGATACAGACCCAGCAAAAAAAAAAAAAAAAAAAAAAGAGAGAGAACTACAGGCCAATATCCTTGATGAATACAGATGCAAACATATCCTCAACAAGATACTTGTTGAATCCAACAGCACATAAAAAGAATTATCCACCATGATCAAGTGGGACTCATTCCTGGGTTACAGGACTAGTTCAATATTTGCAAATCAATGTGATACATCACATTAACAAAAGAAAAGATAAAAACCATATGATCCTGTTGATAGATGCAGAAAAAGCATTCAACAAGATACAGCATCCTTCTTAATAAAGACCCTTAAGAAAGTCGGGATAGAAGGAACTTACCTAAACATCATAAAAGCCATCTATGAGAAGCCCTTAGCTAACAACATACTCAATGGGGAAAAACTGAGAGCTTCCCCCTGAGATCAGTTTTGACTGATTCTAAAGGAAGTTGTTTAGGTTTGAATTGCACTCAATTTGTACATTAAATCAGGAAGTGCTGACATTTTTACAGTGTTGTGTCTTCTCACCCAAAAACAAGATGTTTTAATTATTTTAGTTTCTTTACAGATTTTATAGTATTTCTCAAGTAGTTTCTGAAAACTTTCTAAGTACAGAGACATAGCACAAGCCAACCCCAGGGGGCACTGTCCACACTGTTTGCTGTCAATGAGATTAAAGACCCCCAGTTCTCTGTGTGATAGGTACTAGCAACTATACGGTTACACTATATTTTATAATGTTATTGTAAGTGATAGTTTTGTTATATTTAAGGGGTATATGAGTTTAAATAGAATTTTTGTAATATTTAAATTTGTTACTATATTGACATGAGAAAGTTTGAATATTAATTTTATAATCTGCTACCCTGTTATACTTATCGTTTAATATGAGCTTTTCAGTTGATCCTCTTAGGTTTTCCAATATATAGTCCTAGATAAATTATGACAATTTCATTTTGAACTTCTTCCTACTGCACTGGCTAGCACATTTAGCATAATATTAAATAATGGAATCATGAGGAGAGCTTGTGTCATGTCTTTTGACCTTAGGTCTAATGCTCTTTTTTTGGGTTCATATTCAATCCACTAAACAGTCCTGATCTTTTCTTATCCCAATAAACAGACCTAGAGTGCAATATTCAGTTGATAATTCTTATGCAGAATTCTCCAGAATTCAATATTCTATCCTCCTAAATTGAAATGTGACTCTAGGGGCGCCTGGGTGGCTTAGTCGGTTAAGCATCTGACTTTCGCTTGGGTCATGATCTCGCGGTTCGTGGGTTCGAGACCCGCGTCGGGCTCTGTGTTGACTGCCAGCTCAGAGCCTGGAGCCTGTTTCAGTCTGTGAGTCCCTCTCTCTCTGACCCTCCCCTGCTCATGCTGTCTCTCTCTCTCTCCTAGAAATAAAATGAAAACAATATTAAAAAAAAAAAAAAGAAATGTGACTTTAAAGAAAGATTATTTTCCGAGAGTATGTTTTGTTTTGTTTTTTTGGGAGGCGGGCAGTTTGCAGAGAAGAAAGTAGACCCAGTTGGGGCTAAGGCGGTGACTGAAAAACATGCATGCTAAATAGGTACTTACCTGAAAGCTAAACACATAAAGTAAGCAAGGGGCTGTACTACCTCCTACCCCACCACTCAACAGAAACTAGAAGAAGAACTATCTGAAGGCACAAGTGGCGTGACCCTAAAGTGAAGTTTAACCTCGGGGTTAAGGTATGAGAAAAGAAAGCATGAACGGGCATGTTTTCAAGTATGTGAACTGCAATCATGTGTAGCTAACAATTTAGTGAGATGAGACAGAAATGTAACAAATGTCATAATAAAGTTAAGTATTAACATGATGCTAAAAGTTAAGAGAATGTTTCTCAAAGATGAGTCATTCACCTGGCAAATATACGGAATGCCTCTTGAACGCCAGTATCCAACCCACAAACAAAATGCCGAATGAAAAGAAAGGATCCCTGTTCTCAGACAGCTTACAGTCCACTGGCAGAGGTGGATGTTATTTATATGTACAAATACGTGTGACTATATGTATGTTATTAGAAATCGTGACAAGTCTCACAAAGGAAATAACAATGCTGAGAAGATGCAAGGTGACGTAACCCAGATTTGGGGTGTTAGGAAAGCCTCTCTAGGAAAGCAGCCTTTCAGGTGGACTCTGAGGGATGACCAGGCAGAGTACAGGGCACAGCAGGCAGGGGCAATCTGCTGGGTAAGGTTAAAGGACGAGGCAGCAGCTGAGCCCCTGTGATGAACACAGGTGAAAGGGAATCTAGTCAGTGCAAAGGCACGGAAGCACCTGCCTGACAGGTATAAGGAACTACAAGTACCGCAGCTCAGTAAGGGAACAGCAGAAATAGACACACCAGGAAGAGAAAGAAAAAGCCCACAAATATATCACCAAGAAGAGGAGAAAACTAGAAATTCAACTTGGCACGTGTTGAACCTTTCCTACAAGTCTCATGATACAATAGGGGATTCTTCCCGTTCTAAAGAGTAGACACTGGGTCCTCCTCTCAGTAAACTCAGTCTAACTGGGTTCATAACAGAACCATAAACTCTTCTCTTAAGAGAATGTCCCTACCCCATCCTAGACTAGATCTTTCTAATATCGTAAACTGTGTTTCTACTTTCCAAAACAGTAACTACTAAAATGAAACTTGAAGTTAACGAACTCATTTTCCTTTCTGTCACAGGCCCCCAACTGCTGTCACTGAAACCTGTGACTAGAATCACTCAGCCTTACTGGGTCCTTCTCAACAGTCCCAAAATGTCAATGAAAAAGCTCTCTGGGGAGTAAGTGCAAAGTACATCTAATCATGTATAAGCAGCATGTTAATTTTTTCTCCTCACAGAGAGTATACCAACTTCTTCCCCCCAACCCCCGCATCTCCTTTTCTCTCTTTTCTAAGGTTCTCAGAAAAAGTCAGAAACTATAAATGAGGTTATTAAACTTGAATGTCCTTGCTCTAATCTCTAAAAAGACACAATCCACATTGTTCATTGGGCTGCGTGGAAAGCCTGTCGCTGAACCTCTAACTGGAAAAGCTTCACAATGAAAAACAAAGCTCCACAAGTTCTAGCTACAAAAAGCGATGTCCTAATTTGGGTGCAGTTCTAAGAATGCTCTAAGTAATAATTCAACTAGTTCTATGCCTGGGAGTGACAGAATGTCACAGCTTTCTGACAAATAATTCCTTCATTTTCTTCCCATATTTCCTCTTTCAGCACGATGCTGTAGAATTTTTATTACTATGGTATGGAGCCCACTTCTGAGTCTTAGCCCTAGGGTCTAAGACAATTAAAACAGCACACATGGAGCTGTTTATGTGAGGGGACGGGAGACAGCTGTGGGTCTTTTAAGGCTGGGACTGGAGATGGGCGATAGGTGTTTTGTTTGTAATCAGAGAAAACCGCCAGCACCGCTGAGAAACTCTCAGGCGGAACTGACCCCCAGTCCCTCTTTGCTGCTACTGTTCTTGCTCAGCGCAAGTTTACGCTGCATGGAAAGAGGCAGTGGCAGCAGTGCGGTGGGAGAGCTTGTCCAGGAGACAGGGTAAGACACTGCTGGAGCATGGCATCCCAGAGATAAGAGGGACCTAGTACAAGAACATGTGGAGAATTTAGTTTTGAAAAGAGATACCTCCTTCTTTGATCCTTGAAGAAAAGAGTAAGAATAGATTCAGACAGAGATAAAAATGCAGGTAGAACTTGGAAACTGAGGGAGGTTCATGCCTTATGGCAGATTCCCAAACTTTCTGGATATTCAGAATCCTAATAGTTGTGTTTATTAGATGCTCAAACAATCTAGAAGTATTTATTTCTAATAAGATAGTAGCAGTTTGAAAAGTAAAGTGGGCACCGTACAGTTTGTTCTGGTTTTGGTTTAGCAGCACATACAGTTCACCTGTTTATAAGGTGCATAAATCAGTGGTTTTTAGTATATTCAGAATTGTGCCACTGTCAGCTCAGTCAGTATTAGAACACTGGGGCGCCTGGGGGGCTCAGTTGGTTAAGTGTTCGACTCCTGATATTGGCTCAGGTCATGATCTCACAGTTCGTGGGATCCAGCCTTGTGTCAGGCTCTGCACTAACAGCGCGGGAGCCTGCTTGAGATTCTCTCTCACCTCCTCTCTGCCCCTACCCCACTTGCTGTCTCTGTGTCTCTCTCAAATAAATACTTAAAATTAAAAAAAAAAAAAAAATAGGGATGCCTGGGTGGCTCAATCAGTTGACCTGACTTCGGCTCAGGTCATAATCTCACGGTTTGTGGGTTTGAGCCCTGCATTGGCTCTGTGCAGGCAGCTTGGAGCCTGCTTCAGATTCTGTCTCCCTCTCTCTGATGCTCCCTTGCTGGCTGGCTGGTGCTCTCTCTCAAAAAATAAACACTATAAAATATTAGAACATTTTCATCACCCTCAAAAGAAACCCCATACACATTACCAGTCACTCCTCCCTTACCCTCCGATGCTCTAGGCAACCACTGACCCATTTTCTGTCTCTATAGACATTTCATATAAATGGAATCATGGCTATATGTGTCTGCCTTCTTTCGCTTGGCATACGTTTCCAAGGTTCATCCATGTTCCAGCTCGTATCAGTATCTTATTCCTTCTTACGGCTGGCTGCTTCACCGTGTGGCTATACCATAGTTTGTTTATACAGTCATCAGTGGACATTTGTTTTGGTTTTTGGCCATTATGACTAATGCTTCAATGAATACTCATGTACAAGTTTCTGTGTGGACATGTTTTCACTTCTCTTTGAGAATATACCCAAGACAGGAATTGCTGGGTCATACGGTAATTTAAACTTTTGAGGAATGCCAGACTATTTTCCAAGGTGCCTGCACTTGGTAGATTCCTACCAGCAGTATAGGAGACTCTGAATTTCTCCACAAACTCCCTTTTATTGTGTGTCTTTTTTATTATAACCATCATAGTGGGTGCAAAGTGGAATCAAACTGTGGGTTTTATTTGCATTTCCCTGATGTTTAGCATCTTTTCATGTTTATCAATGGCTTACTGGCTATTTGTGTATCTTCAGAGAAATATTCAGATCCTTTGTCCATTTTAAAATTAGGTTGTTTTTTGAATTGTAGGACATCTATGTATACAAGTACCTTATCAGATACACGATTTGTAAATATTTTCTCCCAGTCTGTGGGGTTTTTTTAAAGCAGTTTAAAATTTATTTTGAATGTTTTATTTATTTCTGAGAGAGAGAGCGAGCAAGCAAGGAAGGGTCAGAGAGAGACACACAGAATCTGAAACAGGCTCCAGGCTCTGAGCTAGCTGTCAGCACAGAGCTTGACATGGGGCTTGAACTCATGAACTATGAGATTATGATCTGAGCTGAAGTTGGACTAGGCCACACAGACACCCCTATTTTTTCTAGTTTTGAGTTAAAAATGTTTGCTCCACTTGAATTGCTATTCTTCCCCTTTTGGTATAGTTTAGAAACAGGTATGTTATTTTATTTCTCTTACGAGACCTGAATTCAAATTTTATTTCTGCTAATACCTAACTCTAGGGTAGTAACTTGGACAAGTCATTTCATTACTGTCTTAGTTTTCATACTTGTAAAAGAGAATAATAGTACCCACTTTGTAAAGTTATGTATGAAAACAAGAGCATGTGTGAGTTCTTAGCATAATGACCACATAGTAGGCTCCCACAAAGAGTGCTGATTTGAAGACTTTCAAGGATCTTTAAAAAGCACTTTTATTTCAAGATGTGTGAAGTATTAAGTATTGTATTTACTTCATAACGATTATTGAATGAAGAACAGATGTGTTGTACAAGATCAATTTGTAGCAAAACATATCGTAATTTAGTAATCTTGACTGTGTCAGTTTTACCATTCTGCAGATCTGAGTAAGAAAAGAAGCCAGTATGTGAA
Organism: Proteles cristata cristata; assembly: GCA_017311185.1. Lineage (NCBI taxonomy): Eukaryota > Metazoa > Chordata > Mammalia > Carnivora > Hyaenidae > Proteles > Proteles cristata. The sequence continues at coordinate 360,306 of JAESUZ010002676.1, forward strand.
GGACACTATGTTATGTGATGTTTCCCCAATTTCTTTCCAAGTCCCATAATGGTCTTATGGAGTTATAATGTGGTAAACGTTCAACCGACAAGATAAATTGGAGATTGGTTACTCTACATGAGTCAGTAAAAGGTTAAATGTGATTCCTAAAGACACCTGTGAATGCCTATTTCTTTTCCTAAAGTCACTGTGGCAAACACTCACTCTCCTCAGTTTAAAAACAAACATGCTTTTCATGGATTAAAATCTCTGAATTTGAAAAATAATGACATATTTGACCTAAAGTGAATATTCTGTATGTATTAATTACATCGCACACACACAGCATGCTTTAAGACACCAACAAATACTCCTCCTCCTCCACCCACCGAACCTCCAGGACTGTCCTAATGTTCACACTCACCGTCTTGGTGATGGTACCCAGGCTTTAAACACCACCTTTCAGCTAATGACTGCCAAGTACATGTCAGCAGCTCAGACTTGTCTCCAGACTTGATTATTCAATTGCCTCCTAGACACTTCCCTTAAATGTTTAGTAGACATCTCATACCCAGCGTGTTCAAAACTGAACTCCTGAGCTTCTTGAAACCTGCACCCCTGTAGCCTTCTCATGTCAGTTAAATGGCATTTCCATTCTCCAGTTGCTCATGCTTACCTTGGAGTGATTCTGGACTCCATTTCTTCCAGAAATCACATATGCTCTGTTGGCTTTACCTTTAGAATATGTCTAGGATTCTCTAACCTCTCTTAATCTCAACTACTACCATTGCTCTTGGCCGGATTACTACAATTAGCCTCCAAAGTGACCTCCGCCTTCCACTCTTGCTTCCCTTGGTCTACTCTCAAAACAGCAACAGGGGCGCCTGGGTGGCTCAGTCGGTTAAGTGACTGACTTCGGCTCAAGTCATGATCTCATGGTTCGTGGGTTTGAGCCCCACGTCAGGCTCTGTGCTGACAGCTAGCTCAGAGCCTGGAGCCTTTTCACATTCTGTGTCTCTCTCTCTCTGATCCTCCCGTGCTCATGCTGTCTCTCTTTCTCTCAGAAGTAAACAAAACATTAAAAAAAAAACAGCAACAGATTTTTTTTAAGAGAGCGAGCAAGTGAGCAAGCTCGGGGAAGGGGCAGAGAGACAGGGGGAGAATCCCAAGCAGACTCTGTGCTATCAGCACAAAGCCTGATGTGGGCTTGGAGTCACGAACCATGAGATCATGACTTGAGACGAAGTTGAACACTTAACCAACTGAGCCCCCCAGGCACGCCTGTGGTTTTTAGGCTTGAAGAGGAGACATCACTAGTTCTTGAAGACCGGAGTATGAAGAGGAAAGGAAGGGCTTTCTAAGCAGAAGAGCGAGCTATGGGTGAAGGCAGAGGTTGGACTGTAATGGGGGATTTGTGTGATACGTAAGAATAGACTGTGAATTGTGTGATGTGTGACTTGATACAGTCATTGACACGAGAATATGACATCTAAAGCTTTGTTTTAGGAAAACTGGGCAGCTGTTTGTAAATGGAGAAAAGTTAAGAAAAAATGTAAAATTAGGAACTCCTTTGAAGCCATTATCTAATAATTGAAGTTTGAGGCACTGACAAAATTTAGAGACAGATGAATCTGAGGCACAAATGCATTCAGAAATGCCTGGCTTGAAAGTGAAGATCAGAAATGATCTTTATTTAGGTCAGGCCCAGTTATATAAATTTGGGTGTTATTGACTGAATCCTTAAGCGCGCGTGGGGGCAACTACAAGAGGAAAAAAATGCTAACAGATTATTCAAAGGCTCTGAATGGCACAAAGGGGACAGCCTATTATTATTGTGACAATAAAATATGTTGAACTTCTATAGAATAAAGACAGAATACCTGAGGCATACAGATATAGTTGAGGTTAACTGTGGTTAACTGAAGGCTAATGAGATTTTTTTGGTCTTAATTTTTGCTTGCTGAGCTTCTTCCTCTCCCCCCGCCCAAAAGTGTTCTTCCTACTCCCCCTTGATAACTGGGGAACACAGCTGAATTATTTTAGAGGATTCAGGATGTCACCATCCCTCAAGGTGATCATCCTAAGTACGTACTTTTAATGCAAAATCACAGTTATAGGAAACTGGATAAATCCACGGTGACCACGGTGCACATCCTGATATTTTGAGACTCGTGACAACGATTTGACTTTCAGAGAAAGGCAGACAGCACCCAATGACGACCCAAGCTCCCAGGGGTCTATCACACAAGCCGGGTCTTGCTCCCGCGTTTTCTTGCCAACGCGCACGCAGGACGCAGGGCGCCAGGGTCAGATGCATTATTACGTCATCGGCACGGTTTCCGCCGGCATCTCCTCGCTCCGGGATACGGACGACGTGTGCGACCGAGGCCCCTTCGCCGGCTAATTTTGCGACCCTCCAGTTCTGACTTGAATTTAAAGAAATACTTCATTCCTGGCGTAAAACCGATCTTTCTAACCCCGTTCTCCCCCCGCCCCGGGATTCTCCCAGGGAGTTCCTGCCGCTTTAGAAACTTTCTGTGTTCTAGCGCGACGTGCCAAGGAGCGCAGGTCCACAGCAGCGACAGTGCGACGCTCGCGGCGGGGACCCGCCCCCCATCCGCACCCGGCAGGGAACGCGCACGACCGCGCCGCGGAGACACCTCGCAGATCCCACTCCCCCGCCCCCACCCCCGGTCTCTAACTTTCTTAAAAGCTCTTGCGAAGCCATCGAGCAAGTCAAGCGAATCCGGCTTCGATTCGGTCCCCGGCTAGGAAAACCACTGCGCTCCCCTACCCCCGTTCTCTAAACACCTGGTGAAGACAAACTCCAGAAACCGTAGGGGCCGCACGACCTCCTCTCCTTAACCCCAGCCCGTGGCCTCCGCAGGCCGGCGCCCAGATGCCCGCCCCGCGCGCTCCCTTCTCGGAAACCGACTCGGGGAGGCGCACAGGAGCTTCCCGGCGGCCGTGCGGGAAGGGGTTCCCCCCCAGCCTCGGGGCGTCCCCGCACCCTCCCGAGGGCAGAGAGCCGGAGCTCCCGCGCCCTGCCCCCGGGACCCCACGAGGGGAGGGAGCCTCTCTCCCTCCGTCGGCTCCTCAGGGCCCCGGGACCCCTCAGGACACGGCCGGAGGCGGTTGAGGAGGCCGTCCCGCGTTCACCTCAGCGCTCCCGCCCGCAGCCCCGCCGCGGCATCGGCTTACCGGCTCTGCCCCGGGAGTGGCGTGGGGGGGGGGGAGGCGGAGGCGGCGGCCCAGCTAGCACGACCGCCAGCCCTAGCTTCCCTCACCTGAGGGAGCAACCGTGAGACCATCCCGAAGCCCCCGGCCTCGCCCGGGGGAGGGGCCTCCGGACGCCCAGCGGCGCAAACCGCGCCAGGTGAGCACGCCTGCGCAGTCGGGCCGTAAACAAGCCCGCCCCTGCCCCTCGGCCGGCCTCCGCGGGGCCGGCTCCGGAGTGGGAGGGGCCAGGGGGAAGAGGCGGGGGAGGGAGGGGGGAAGAGCGAGAGCCCAGGACGGCGCCTGCGCGGTGGGCGTGATCCGGGCACTTAGGGCAGGATGAACGCTGCTTTCCAAGATGGCGACGGAGGGAGGAGGGAAGGAGATGAACGAGATTAAGACCCAATTCACCACTCGGGAAGGTCTGTACAAGCTGCTGCCGCACTCGGAGTACAGCCGGCCCAACCGGGTGCCCTTCAACTCGCAGGGATCCAACCCCGTCCGCGTCTCCTTTGTAAACCTCAACGACCAGTCTGGCAACGGCGACCGCCTCTGCTTCAATGTGGGCCGGGAGCTCTACTTCTATATCTACAAGGGGGTCCGCAAGGTACCGACCCGGGCGTCACCGGGGCCCGCCAGGGGCGTGGGCAGAGGCCAGGAGCAGGGCGGTGACAGCGGGGCCCAGGGTGACCGACAGAGGTGGCGGTCGCTCTTACTTTTGAGTGGGCCGGTAACTCCACTGGGGTGCTCCTGAGGAAGGGGGATTCACGAATAAGGAAGGTGGTGTTTCAGGGGGTGGGGGCGGTGGAAAGGGGCCGTGGGGTACGCGGTTCCGCCCGGGAGGCCCCAGGTTGGGCCAGATGCTTTCTCTCTGGCAGGGTCCGTCAGGCTCTGACACGGCCAGGGAGCGGGCCTGCGAGTCCCCGGAAGAGGTGGGGTGGCCGTCTTGTCTGCTTAGGCTGCCTCGCCTCCCGGGAGTTGTGTGTCTCGCTCTGGGTTAGAGAACAGGGGCGCGGGGCGGCTCGGGCAGGTCTGTAAGGCGGAGTCCGGCTGGCAGCGGAGGGCTGAGACTAGGTCAGAAAGGAGCTGCTCGGCACCGAGGGCTACTCCACCTGCTACCGCACTGACACTTCCTAGGAGCCTCCGTTTCTGGTGTTAACGCTCTTTCCGAAAACCTCAGGAGGAGGCCGGCTGTCACTTTTTCCGCCGGAGAATCTTCTCCCGAGAGATTGTTAAAGAGGGTCATCTTGGCCCTTACAGAATGGGAAAGACTGGGTAGTACAGCTGGGAGGTCGGAATGATGTTTTGAGTGAACCAAGCTGGTTCATCGGTGTTCTGTGTGAGCGTGCCCAGATTGTTCTCGTCCAACAAGTCAGACTGTGTCCCAGAGAGGGAGGGATATGCCTTAAAAGCTACTTTACAAGAATCGCTTTTTTCTCGACGGGCGACTTAACATTAATTTTGTGAAGCATGTAATCATCCTTTAAAAAGGTCTCTTCA